>VZSC01014230.1:400521-438803 GCA_013398225.1 Steatornis caripensis | reverse complement strand
CTACAAATGCAGCTTACTACCTCATTTTGCCCTTCCACTCAGAAAGGACGTCATGTCTAGCCTTAGCATTACAACATTACGGCCTGTTGGCTTTGTGCTGTAACTGAGTTGCATGAAAAACTGAGTAAGGAAAAGTTATTCACTGTTTCCTTATAACACAATTGCCAAAGAGGCATCAAATGAAATTAGCAAGCAGCTACGGAAGAACAAAAGGAAGGACTTTTTCAAAGAACTGTTTCTTTATTCCTTTTTTTTCTATACGTAAATGAGAAAAGCACAGGCAGGTTAAGAGGCAAAGAGACCAACTCGTGCAAAACATAGTTTATCAGATGCTACTAAATACAGAGATACCTCTTGTGATTCCCTTGGTCACAGAGCACTGGAAGCTGTGGGGGCACCATGGCAGTATCACTATGCGGCTCATATTCTGGTCCTCTGATATTGGTCATTGTGGGAGATGATAGGATACAGAAACAGGTACTCCTACGCTCTTATGCTACAGACCGGTCTTGTTTTTGTTCTTACGGGAAACATCATTGATGCTGTATCCAGAGAGAAAAGAGACTTGCGTGGGTTGTGGAATTAATGATGCAATGCTAAGCACTGCAAATATTCTGGCATTTGAGATTTTTTCCCTTGAAATTGCAAAACAAAGGGAGAAATGAGTCAGTGCTTAGTATTGCTTACTTCAGAGACACATAGCCCTGAAATTGGACTAGAATCAGAGAATGATATTAATAAGAATTACAGTACTTGCTCTTTTCAAGACTGGTGTGTAGACCTCTGGTATGAGAGGAGAAAAAAAAAAGGAATGAAATACCAAATTACCTATGGATTTATATTAAACTGGAAAAATGTGAATAGTATTATGACCATTCCTAATCACCACATCATTTCTCCTACATTTGCAGATGGAGCCTAGGAAGGGCTATAGAGTCTGAGTGTTCTGCAGATGTTAGTCTCCCAGAATTGAGCTCCTGTCGTAGAAACCTAAGCCCCAAAATTGACTAATGCGATTCAAACATGACTGTTGGCCTGGACATGTGCCTGACCATGTGAAGATTGTGGTCATTTCATTACAATGAAACGTGTAACTAGTAGAAATAGCAACAAAATTTTAAAAAATACTGAAATAGCTGGCTTTTTTTTTTAGGTTTCTGATTAGGCTTCTGTGTTTAGATGCTTTTGACACTTTAACAAGTGAAGTGTAAACCATTAAGAACTAATATTTATCAGTTTCTGCTATACTGTTTGCAGTTACCTCTGGTCCTGGGCCTTATTGCAGTTCTGTGGAACTGTGGAGAGAATAATTCAACACACCATTGTATATTCACTTCTGTTACAAATGGCTTTGATGTGTTATAAATCATCAGGATTTTATTTGATGCACATTGTTTTGGCTCTTTGAGAAACAGTGAAATTATGAACTTGGCAGGTAAAAGCAAGAACTTTGCATGACCATAACAAAAAAATCACAATAACACTTCTAGGTAAGAATTGTGTAGCAGTGAGAGAGGACAAGAAGGTTACTTGACTGGTATCTTTAGCCCAGGTGATTCTCTCTGTGCAGGAAAGGAACAACCACTACTGATGTGTATGAGATATTGTATTTCCAATGTAGTTTCAAAAGTTTTAAACTTGGAAACATGGAACTCGGAACCTGTTGAGAAAATTATCAAAGACAACCAATCCCAGGTGAACCATACTTCATTTAACATAAAGGTATAAATCATTCTCTAGGACAGTTAACATCTGTTTAATATTATACCGTGATATTGGCATCACAGTTCTCTGAGATTTTCTGTGTTTGTGAGAAGCACACTGTGTGTTGCTTCCTGTTTTTGGTCTGTGCTGTAGCCAATGATTGTTCCTTTCCAAATTCACAACATTCACAGACATTCTTATTTTTCCACTTCTCCAGAAGTGAAAATATCGGTCTATGGCTGTTTTCTCCCCCCAAAATTACTGACAGTTTAATCATTACGTTAATGATTAAATATTGTCCTATTTTTGTGGTTTTGCAACTTCTGCTTCCTACAAGAACCCAGTTTTGGTGTTGATGAGATGGATCTTAATTAAGAGCTTCTAATATTCATTGTGAGTATACGGGGCTGAACAGGCAGTCTTCCACAACTTTTAATTTTTTATGTGTGAAACTCCTATTAACAATGAAGCATCTGTTCTCTTAAAGGAGACCATTTTTCACACACGTTGGCTCTGGAAGCTCCTGTGATCCGTTTTAGTGCAGGTGTAAATGTCCTATCTGTTTCAGGTGCTTTAACGACACTTTGCAAATCTGCTTTTTTTTTCTTTATGTAACTTATTTAATCTGCACAAATCTGTTGGTTTAGATGTGGAATAATCAGTGTCTCTAAACCAAAGCAAGCACCTCTGGTTTTGGCACAAAACGCCTGTCATATATTCCACTTATTCCCTCCTACAGTTATAAATGGTAAAAGGCAAGCCTTTTAAAGAAATTCCCCTGTGGTGCAGCTAGCAGGAGATTGCTCGATTGTATAATAATCAGATCTGACCAGATGGTGATGAGGCTGGGTACTAAATGCTTTTTAAGCACTCCTGCTAGGTTTTCTCATTTAAAAGTGGAGAAATCCCACTTTAAGGCCTACATGATTTCAAAGACACCTTGCTATGAGGCATACAGAAGTGCCTATTCTGTCATATGCAGCAGCACTTCACATTTCCAGGCGATGAGAGAAGGATCATGACTTAGAAAGTCAGTGTGTCGTTCATGAAGAGTACCAGCCTGATAGCTCTGGAGAAGAAAAGTTAATTAGTTAGGCAACACATAGAGATTACATATGGGAAGTAGATGTTGAAGTACTCTGTCAGTGCTTCATCTTTGTCTAGCTGCAAAATCACAGCTTGGAAGCGAAGTCACAACTTGGGAGCAAAACATCATAGCTGAAGGAAGGACACATAAGGTGGGGTTCAACTCACAAATGGAAGGCCTACATGGAGGTGTTCCACATCTACAGCTGAGCCAGGGCTCTCTGCTCCTGCTGTAGTCACCGGAGCTGTAATCAGTACAGTCAATGAAGACGAGAGAGCTCTTAATCTCATGAGCTATGTGGGCAGGCACCTCCTCTGACTGTATCGACTAGACCTCCACCAGCGGTGATGGGAGCTTAAATACCTAGTGCACATTGCAAATAGCCTCTTCTGGACACCTGCATGCGGGCTGTTGATCACTGAACTGCCTCTGGCCCCTCATTCCTGCTCAGTCCATGCAAGGATAGTTCTGATATTTTTGGAACTGTGCAGATCTCGTACAAAAGCTTCATGCAAGCTAGGGCTGGCTCTGAACTGAGAGTCAGAATTTTATCATCTCAGCGCCTTGTGATGGCTGGTTCTGTCTACCGTACTGAGATTCTTTTGGGTTAGGATTCACAGGATTTTTTTTTTTCCAGTATCAGAAGTTCATCAGCTGCTTGAAATGCTGCTGTTTGTGGAAAGCTTCAGTGTATCTCCTTGTAGTGACTATGAGTTACATTCGGTAATAGAATATTTGTGAGCCTTTTTCGATCTATGTATACAAAAAAATCAACAAAAAAAAAATCTACTTGCCTTAAGTCAGCACTAGTTTAACTTTGCCTTTACCTAGAACACAAAGATTACCTCTGAAACATTTTTAAACTGTTTGGCTACTTGAGGTATTTTCATTGAAGGAATCCAATCTGTACAGAAGAAACAAAGGTAACAGAGAACAAGTAAGCAATTAGTTTGTGTGGAAATCTATATATTTTGGCAGGAAACTGGGTAGCATGAGATTACCCATGATAAAATAACTAGCAAATGTCTATGTAGGACATCTATTTAAATCTATGAATAAGAGTAAAAGATAGTGTGAGTTTTGGGTGGTATTGTACTTCATGCGTCATACATGTAATGAACTTCAACACAAAGATTTCATACCACAGATTATTTTCATTTACTGGATTGGGTTTTTTCTTGTTCTTTTTTTTTTCTTTTTCTCTTCAGCGTCTAATACTCCAGGTCTGAATTATGAAGAACTGGAGTGTGAGTTCTGGCACTGGTGGCTTCACTTTGGAGATGGAGTCTCCTTGAAGTTGACGGACATATGGATACTCACATCTCGAAAAACAAGCCTTTCCAGAAAGACGAGTTACTTGCTCACCTAGAAGACAAAATTTTGCCCATAGTCTTTATGTACCTCACCCTGTTAATTTTGCGTTCAATAACTATGGGACTTTCACATCTGGCCTTGCTATTTCAGGTTATTTTGTAACCTGACATTGTGTAGGATGCTGTCTTTTAAGCTTATATCTTATATGGGCAGTAACTAATATCCCAAAGGAGATTTTTGCTTCTTCATTTAGCAACTCAGCTTTGACACTAGATTTTTAATNTTAAGCTTATATCTTATATGGGCAGTAACTAATATCCCAAAGGAGATTTTTGGTTCTTCATTTAGCAACTCAGTTTTGACACTAGATTTTTAATATTATTTCTTAAGGGGAAGAAGCTCACACCTTGTGCTTGCAAGGAATACTATTCCTTGTGATTGAAATACATTGTGTTCAGTGCAAAAGGTCTTTCTCTCCCTCTGTCTAGCAATGGCAGGCTGAAACCTGAAGTTCCATGAACCTACTTTGTGCTAGTTCTGTCTCTCCTGGCGGTACCATCATTGTGCTGTCTCCAGACAATCTGTCTGCTGTCACTGCATTTATTCCATGGGATATTCCTTCTCTCCTGTCTTACATTTTATTCAATACCATTGACTTACCTGTACATCTCACATTTTGCTGTCTCCATGCGTTACTTCAGTGTGTGTGAGCTGAGCATTTTATCTTAAGCCAAGAATAAATCCCCTCTAAATCTCTAAACTCCTTTTAAAAAAATTTATTCTACTGTTCCCCAGACCAAACCAAAGGTTAGTGATTAAATAGAGGAATAATCCAATTTGAAAACATTCTTGTTACTTAAGTTGCTTTCACGTGAAAGCTCTAGTACCTGTTGCTCAGGGTCTATTCAGCACAATATGTAAGAAGAGGTGCTGTTAGCAGTGGCTGCTATTGATCTAACATTAACTTTTTTTCAAAAAAATAGCTTTCTGCAGTAGTGAGGTCTGAGGAAACAAGAAAAAAAAGCTCAAAATAAGTTGAAGGTTCAAAGCTTCATCTAAGATTGCAGCTCTTCTATAGAATAACTCTGTATTTCCTACAAGTACTCCTGACACAACACCGTAATTATTAAATTGATTACCCGTATTTTCAAAGATGATGGAAGACTTTAGTCGTGTAAGAAACTCTTCTCGCTGTGATCTTAACAAGGCCACAGACCCTTTTGTTTTGTGCTCCTCTTGAGAGTGTTGGCAGAGGAGAGAAGCAGTGGCTGCTGGACAGCACAGCTGAGTTATTTGCTTTGGCAGGTGAATCATCAATTTCCCAATCAGCACATTTTGTCTGACAGCTGCCACCCTGTCGAGCAAGAGAAGAAGGCCTGGCTGGCAGCACGTGCTGCCAAAGCTCCTGGCCTTCCTCTGGAGCTGGACACGGAGTAGGGCGGGCTGGGCTGCGCTGCTCTGCACTGCCCAGGGGTGCGTGAGCCTGGAGCTCTGCCTTGGTGTGCACAGGGGTGTAACCCTCTGCTGCTGGCAGGAAAGTCAGCAAAACATGCAGTCAGCTCCCGGCTGAAGGATGCGACAGCCTGGCAAGCTGTGCCAGGGTGGTTTGCAGCTGCAGTACGCCATGAGCAGGTCAGAGGACAGCTCAGGGCTTAGGTGCAGCTTTACCTGGCTGGGGAGAGAGGAAGAGCTGTGCTATCTTTTCCTTTTTTCATCCAGAGAAGTGACTGACCGCTACAAGCAGAAGGGAAGGAAAGCAGTGCTGTGCTCGTGTGCTCCTTTTGGGTCCGTGTGCAGGAAATACAGATCTTGCACTTTGTCGTGTATGTTGTGCCAGCCCTGTGCAGCCAGAGGCTTGTGCTGTCCTCTGTGGCCTGTTAAGGGCTCATCCCCTGTGCTTTTTGTTTCCCCTTGGGGGCTAAATAAACAACAACAGGACAACAACCTCTGTTTTCCTGTCTCCCTCTCTTGTTGTGACTGTGGAAGTTCTGATGTAATCTTTTTTTGAGATTAGAGGTTTTTTTCTTGTGGCATAAATTTAGTTTATTATTTGCCATAGTGGTGGCAGTCAGGCTCTGGCCTTTGTTAAGAGCAGAACGTTCAATATCCCCACAACTTATTCATCACAGACATTTCATTTAAAATAATTTCTTCCCCTTCAGAGTTGTTGTTCCTATGTATTGCATTCAGACCTGACCCCACCATGGACACAATTCCCTAATGCCACAACTCTACACTTGCAGTCTTTTTTTCATCCTTTTTGCAGTACTGAGTACCTGGAAACAAGGCCTATGGCCCTTCAGTTGCCTTTTTCTCTTGTTTGTTGGGTTTCTTTTGTGGCATGGTATTGTTCCAAAAGCTAAATTTCTGCTCTCTTTTTTTTGCCATAATCTCATTTATGCTCATGTGTAGTGAAAATTGCACCAGCTGGTGCATCTTCTGAAATGATATGTGCTGATTAGAGGACTTTCTGACCTACCAGGCACCGAATAATTATATCCTCAGGTGGGAAAATTGCACCAGATTAAAACTGTCTTGAAAATGATGCCTGGACAACTTGATGAGTACTTTTATGTTTGTTTGTGTACATATTTGGTGCGAAAGATTGGTGACTGAGGCTTTAAGTTACAGCAAAACCAGCTTTTAAGTATTCCAGGAAAGAAAGGAGTTACCAAAATGAGAAATGCTTTCTCTGCCAGAAAGAAGTAATACATAAAACGGAGCTGTGCACAGTCCTGAAATGCTTCCTGATGGAAAGAAGTGGTTGTCCTCACCTGTACGGCATCCAGCCCTGCAATACAAAACCAGCGCTTTGAAAAATGAAAAACTGTTTGGAGAGTTTGCACCAGTACCTTTAATTAAGCTGTTGCAGTAGGAAGAGCTACTTAAGGGCTTATTGTCAGCTAAGAAACAGAAAGATGTGTTAATGGGTTGCAGGTAAGTGAGGATACTGCGGTAGTTTTCAATGTTACATACGATTTTGCTAAAAACTAAAATGGGCAAAGCTGAAGAGATTAACCAGAATGCTTAGCAGCAAGTAATGCATGGTGGGAGTTACTAGTTCAGCTGAAAGTAGCACGTTGATCCAGGCAGGGCAAGACTGCTTAGGTTTGCTACTCAAGAGTGTGCAAGCCATTTTTGCAGGAAAGAAGAGGAGCCAACTGGCCGTTAGAAATCCGCTCCTCATGTCAAGGTTTAAGGTTGGGCTGGCTATTAAAGAGACAACAGATGCTCTCTATTAACCCTTTCCCTTCCCAGTAGGGGAAGGAGAAAAGAGAAGCTTATGGGCTGGAAAAATTAAAACAGCTTTAATGAAACAAAAACAATAACACAAAAAAGGCAAATAATAATAGGGAAAATAATGAAATATATAAATATATACAAAATCAATATCGAACTCCTCTGCTGACAATCACACCACCCCAGACGCAGGCCCTGGGAAAGTCCCATATTGGACTCAGTGGTAGATGGGAACTGGATTCAGGAGCGTACAGATTGGGATCGAAGGCAGAAGAAATGAACAGAGTCCTCCTTAGATGCTGGCCATAGAAGAAGAGAGCTTGACCCTCATGATCCCTCAGCTTTATACTGAGTATGACATGTATGGGATGGAATATTTCATTTTGTCAGGTTTGGATCACCTGTCTGGTCTGTTTCTCCCTGCAGGTGCGACCCCTTTTATGCCCTTTCACTTATGGCGCATAAGAAAGTTAGCAGAACCAAGCAGTGACCTTGGTTTCCATAGGAATAGGTACAAGCAAGAGTCTTTTTTGCATACTATTCCTACCGCTACTCCAGCAATAACTATAAACGTTGAGCATTATCACTCCTAGAGGCAGACACTATCTGAAAAACATGCTGTTAATTTCAGAGAATGCAGTCACTTAGAAGAGATTTAACTGAAAAGTGAAATTACTGAAAAGTGAAATTAGTAAAAAGAAAACTTGTTCTGTCCTCTGTCAAACCAGGACACCCCAAGAGAGGACTGTAAAATTGCTATATTTTTGGTATGAGACAATGTGTTTTTCTATGCACAGCAGATGAATTCACTGTTTATCTACCTTGTTGTTTTTCTTTTCTCTTTTTAATATGATATGTTTTGTTCAGCCAGCTGATTCATGTTTACCTTCTTGAGCATCAGAAAGTTTAGTTGAATTTTTCCAGCATCAGGAATGGGGTTTTTAATCAATGTCTAATTAGCGACTTTTTCAAATGTGAATCTTGTTCCTGCCATTCTGTTCCTGGCAGAAAGTTTGCAGGTATATTAATCCTTTTATTTTTTTTTTACTTTAAATTTTGGGATAAAAATGGCTCTAAGTACACAAATGATTATTTTATGTAAGCCCATGCCAAGGATTCTTTTGCAGTACCACAAGAAATCTATCTCTAAAACAACAGTGAAAAGAAACAGAAAAAAAAATCCTGTTCCAGTATATAAGCCCTCAGAGAATTGTCAGGAGTCTATCAAAGCAGTTCACAACCCCATGTAACTCTACAGGCTTGTGGAAGAGTGGCTGGAAAGCTGCCGGGCAGAAAAGGACCTGGGGGTGTTGGTCGACAGCTGGCAGTGTGCCCAGTTGGCCAAGAAGGCCAATGGCATCCTGGCTTGTATTAGAAATAGTGTGGCCAGCAGGATTAGGGAAGTGATAGTCCTCCTGTACTCGGCACTGGTGAGGCCGCTCCTTGAATACCATGTTTGGTTTTGGGCCCCTTACTACAAGAAAGACATTGAGGTGCTGGAATGCATCCAAAGAAGGGCAACAAAGCTGGTGAAGGGTCTGGAGCACAATTCCTGTGAGGAGCGGCTGAGGGAACTGAGCTTGTTTAGCCTGGAGAAAAGGAGGGCGAGGGGAGACCTCGTTGCTCTCTACAGCTACCTAAAAGGAGGTGGTAGCGAGGTGGGTGTTGGTCTCTTCTCCCAAGTAACAAGCAATAGAACAAGAGGAAATGGCCTCAAGATGTGCCAGGGAGGTTTAGGTTGGATATTAGGAAAAAATGTATACACTGACAGGGTTGTCAAGCATTGTACCAGGCTGCCTGGGGAAGTGGTGGAGTTACCGTCCCTGGAGGTATTTAAAAGTTGCGTAGATGTCATGCTTAGGGAGATAGTGTAGTGGTAGACTTGGCAGTGTTAGATTAATGGTTGGACTTGATGATCTTAAAGGTCTTTTCCAACCAAAATTATTCTGTGATGCTATGATTTTATAATGCTTCTTAAGGTCATGGGATGCAGCCTAGTGTTCTTCAGTGGCACAAATGAAGCGATTGTTTTGCCGGCAGTCAGGAGCTGGGAAAGGCACTTATGTTCTTAGTCCCACAAGTAAACTTCCAGTAATCTGCAAAACCTTTGAATAAGATTCATTCAGCTCAGAGTGAGGAGCTGTGACAAAATTAAATCACAAAACCAACAGGTGCACCATAGGGGTCTCAAATGATGAAGACCATGGTTCCAGGTGAGGTATCATGTTTTGCAGCTGTTGACTGTTAAAGCCATCATTGTGAAGATGTTAAAACATAATTTTTTCTAGAAAGTGGAGTCCGATATGTCACCACCAGACGATGAAGACAGAATAGAGGGAAGGGAGAGAGGCATAGCGAAGGTGGGAGAAAATACATGGGATTATTATCGCTATGATTTCTATGTATTGCCAGAAGCGAGTGGCCAAGGGACTTTGACTAAAGGAGCTCTCTGGAAGACAGTACCTTTCAAAGGTGAGGCTGCTGCGGGAATTGAGGGGAGGCTGCAGGTGTAAATACAAGTTTGACATCCTGCTTTGAGCGCAGGTATGTCACGTGAAGGTCACTGCTTAAGTCTGCTTCATGGAGACCAAGGCTTCAAACACTGATGCTGCTTCAGTTTGAAAAGTGGAAGTGTAAACAGTCATTGTCTGAAGTGAAGAAATCTTGGCTACCCATAAGCTATTGCAGACTTTCATCGCCTGACACGATGTTAAGCAGTTTGTCAGTGGAAACCCACTCAATTGTCTAAGCTTTTGGCAGATTTCTATAAAACTGAGCATGGTGCCGGGAAGTATTTGGGTTTAAGCTACCTTGCAAATTGTGATGAAGGTATGTTTTGATGATAAATTTATCCCAAGAGTTCTTGTTGTGGCTTTAGTTTCTGCATGGATGCAGCGTGATAAACAGTTCATGGCGATAATCTTGCATGTGCTTCTTGGGAAAGTTTCAGTAGGCAGCACTCAAGCAGTCTTATTTCAGCAGAGTTCACTAAAATAGTAACAGGTCATTAAACATAGAGCAGTTTCAGTTAACTAGTCATTGAGAAAACTTTCTGAGATCAGAGTATAGCAGGCCCAACTTCACACTTACTGGGGTTCTTCATGCAGGAAATCGTATTTAGTGCAGTTTAGGTAAAAGTCTGATTTAGATATCTCTGTTTAATGGTATCATTCAGAACTGGCTTGGGCTTAGTATATTTTTCTTAAGGAAACCTTTTTTTAGCAAACGTTTATCTTTAATCAGTGACGCCTCAGAGAACAGGTAATTATCAATTAAGCCTGTTTTTTTCATCTTTGGAAAGAGGAAAAGACTTTTCTTTGGCATCTATTAATTGCATTGCTGAGGGGACAAGACGGGAAGGAAGATTTTTTTCCTTTAGTTATTTTTGAGAGAGGGAAAGCTGAGGAATTAAGGGCTTGTAGGGGAAGGTAATCGGGAATTGAAATGCAAATTTCAGGAAATGAGCCCGTCATAGCACACAGAGACAGTTTCTGAAAAAAAGGCAGAAACTATTCTGAGGCAGAGGTTGCATTTTTGGTATCCAGTACTGAGGAAAGAGAGGTAAATATTACTTTTATTAAACAATTTAAATAAGGGATATCTAAAAAAATAAAAGTAATTGCTGTGGTAGACAGAGGAGCCTCTAATAACCTGTAAACCATCAGTTAACAATGACAAGTTACAAAAGTCCTAATGCATATTTTGATGTTGCATGTAGATGTTTCAGCCGGAATAATAATTATTTTTGTGGCATGATAATAATCGCAATGCTTCTAGCTTGTAGAAAATATACTGAAGACACAAAAAGCCACTTAGTGAAAGCAAAATGCGGAAGTTGCAGCTGCTCACAAGCAGTCATGGTGCCCTCACTTGTTTTTGTAGTTCATTGGGAGATTTATCTTTCTCTGCTCAAATCCAAATTGTGTTAGTGTCAATGCTCTCTGAACTTTTAGTGTACATTCCTGCTTTAGCAGGGGGGTTGGACTAGATGATCTCTAGAGGTCCCTTCCAACCCCTACCATTCTATGATTCTATGAAACCAGAGCTAAAATAGAAGTTAATCCTCAGAACTGTGAGGCCAGTAAACATCCTGCTATAATTGAAATGTGATATTTCTTTGTGACTGCTAGAATCCAGTTTATGTGGCATTAGATTGTATATTTTCCTTGAGTTCATAAACGAAAAAGACGAAACTCTAAGGCCAGTGCCTGGAATAATATTTAGAAGCAATGAAACCCTGAGTTGGAAGTTAGCTTAGCAGCATTGCAAACTGGTTTTCTTGCATTTTATATGATTTGATATAAATACCCAATGGAAAAAGAATGCTATGGATAAAGAAAATAGGCTTTGTTTTTGAATTCAGGTTGTGGATGCATATTTGGAAGTTTTAAGGTATATCTGTGTGTGTTTGCCTTGGTTAGCAGAGGCAGAATATATATTGAAGATGCCAGATGTTCACAATACGGAGAAACATCAGCTGATCCCAGACCGATGTAACAAAGTTGTGTATTTCAAAGAAGGTTGCATAACAAAAAGTGTTCTGTTCAGCGGTTGGGAACATTTGTGTGAAGGACTGGAACAGTGATATTTCTGAACAACTGCCTGCAGCCAGGGGAATATGTTGACCAACTAGACACTTTGAAAAGGAGGATCAAAAGTTAAGATGCAGGATCTGGTAGACTGCTTCAAAAGTTTTGACCCATACAGGTGTGCAGAGACAGCACGGAACAGCTGGCTTGAAAGTGTGTGCCACCAACGGCTTCATCAAGTTGCATTTTGAGCATCATATGACTGTAATCATGGGGGAAAACATTTAATAAGGTCAAAAGGACACTAGAAGATCTATGTTTTCACACTAGGGTGCTTATTGTCATAATGCCATGGTAGTATCTAAAAGCCTCAGCGTCTATGCCCTGGTCCATTTTAACATTGTTTCTTTTGTCTGCAGTACCCGATAATAAGAACATACATAGTAATATAATTATGTATTATAGATGAAACAAAAGCATAATTGTGCATCATTTAAATAAAATTTTCTATGCCTGTGCCTGAAAATAAGTGTAGGAATTTTATCACCCGCTATGCCTTTCAGGAGCATGTAAATAGTGTTCTCCGTAGGTTTAGGTCAGCAAACTTGTATGGGTTCAGCATGGAGCCCGAGGGGAAATCTTGACTCTTTGAATGTCGAAGACAGAGTTAAAATTATTTAGTAAACTTTGTGAAGATACACTTCATGCATTTTAACAAACTAATCTCTTTACACCTATAAAAACAAGCGATATGAATTTGCAGACACATTAATCATTGCAGTTTGTCATGAATAATGCATTTGTTTGTTTCTGCATGTTACCTGATAATATATGGTAAAGCATGTTTTACCTCTTCGGCATACACATTGCAGCTTTTATGTAAAATATTATGTGTGGAACTTAGTTGTAATCTTTGTTTTGCCTTTTCTTTTTTTTTTTAAAGTGCACTTTGCATGTGTGTAAGTGTAGCCACTACCTTCCCTTTTTCTCCAGCTTTCCCACCCACCAATAATTGTCCCCTCCAAATATTTCAGCCAAATTTTGCAACAAGTAGAAGCCTGAAAGGTAATTAAGCTCTCAAAGCTTTGTGGAAATGTGTAGCCAGGGGAGGAGGAAGGCTTTAGAAGTGGCTCAGCTGAGGGGTGGGTTATAGTGTGAGCCCTTGGGTTACAGGATTCCAGGAAATCCTGAATTAAAAGATCTGATGGGGGCATACAGCAGGAACGCGCACTGCTTTAGATACCAAGAGCAGTGAAGCATAAGCGTATCTACAATACCTGGTGTAACCAAGCGATACTATGAGCTGGTGTCGCATCCTAACATTAAACTAAGATGTGGCCAATGTAAGCCCTAAGGGAGCAAATTTTCAGTGCAAGACTTGGAGCTTGCTTGTCCTCCAGCATAGAAAGCCTCTGAGATAGATGATAGATACAAAATTATGCAAGTTCTACATCCATAGGAAACCGAGCTCTTTCAGTGGCAGTACTTGTGGAAATGCTTCTCTTTTATCTTCTTTTTCTTTTATTGCATTTAAAAAAGACAATAACATTGTTCTGGAATGGAAAGCTCATCTTCTAGGTGGAGACAGCCATCTGCAGAACTCTGTTGCGCCACTAATTGAAATTAAAGTAGAATATTGTTATGCTGCATTTTTTAATTTTTCACCAATTTCACGAATTCACCAATTACTCTTGCAGTAAATGAAAATATTCCTGTTAAAGAAGAAAAAGGATCACATTTATGCTACTATTTACTGCTGTAATAAAATAGACTCGTATCAAGAGAGGATGAGGAGAGAAAGAGTTAGAGGAATGTGGTGTCACACTCTTCAGGTTTCTTGTTAGGCCTGATTCTCAGCTCTAAACCATGCTGGTTTATAACAGCTGAGAAGCAGGCTGTTCGTGCTGTGTCAGGTAGGTCTCTGAGTAATTTCCATCAAGGGAGTGATTTATAAGATGAACTTGAAAAGTCCAAGCTGACAAAGGTGGGCTTTTTGTAAAATATGTAATTAAAATAACCACAAAACCAGATGTGTCTTGTGGTTGTCAAACACTCTATTTTTGTTTATAGTGAGTATTTTTTGTGTTGACGGTATACCTACAGTAGAAAGCAATATTTCCTGTAACTACAGGAAGAGATAAGTCATAACATGCTATTCGTCACATTAAATCAAAATTAATAACCTTTTCTATTAATTGATATTGTTAATACTTGGTCACATAAAGCACTAACAAAGACATATTTGTCCTTTGACTATAAAACAAAAATAGAAAATTCCAGTAGATTAAATAGTACAACTGTATGACAAATATTTTTTTTCCTCAGAAGTAAGTACATGTTTTATCACAATACCTGTATTTAAGCATTCAATTACTGATAAGGCAATTTTTTTCCTCTACCTGCATCAGGAGGAAAACAGCTTTGCCAGATCAACACCTGAGAACTTTATTCCATAGATAAATAGGTAGTATATTAAAGCAGAGAAATAGTAGCTCAGTTCAGTTTGACAACTGAAATATTTACATTTAGGTAAACCTAAAAGAAATACGTTTGCTTTTCTCCTCCTGACAGAAACAGAGGAGAAAAAACATTCAAAAACTTTAATATGAAAAAAATTAAATTAAAAAAATGAAATTACATTTTTCATATCCTTGACAAACTGAACTTTTCAGTTTACGGTGATACTTTTAGGATGGTGTGGTGTATTGACTCATTTTTTATGAAGCAGTGCGATACATTGGTTTCTGGTGACTGTTCCACAGAGGGAGAAAATAACTTAATGGTTCAGATAATAACTGAATTATCTTGAAGCAAAGTAGTAGAGGTCAGTGTTTTACCACAAAAGCACTTGGCTCCAGCTCCTCAACAAGTATTGAGAGGGTCAGTTATTTCACTATCAAGTCTGCAACACATGGGTTTCAATAGGCCTCAGATTACTGACTTGTATTTTCATAAAGTCATTCATTCCCCTAAACTCATTTCTACCAGTCCCTACATCAAATAGTTTAAATAAGTGGAATTTTAACATTCTGATCTTCCCTGTGGTCTTCTGGACTTGAATTACTTCCCCTGAAATTTCGAAAATCCAGACTTACGTTTTCTTCTTGTTATTGGAACAATAAAACTAATACTTCATGAACTTCTTCAGCAATGACAGAGGTTTCTTCGGCTTAGTCGGATTTTTTTTCTTTTGTTCTATTTTTTTTTTCTCCAGGGCATTCAACATTTTAAAAAATATTTTATATCTCAAAAAGTTATCATTAATTTCAGTTGCAATAGTGAGCATTCAGTACTTCCACAAGCCAGATCTCAAGTGTCTAAAAAATGAGCCTTAAAATCTTAAGGAAGACAGTGGTCAATGAAACATTTTTATGATACATTATTTACTTGGCATCTGTAGTAGGCGTCTGAACAGAATGGAGATATCTAGGACACAATTTTACTCTCTTAACCTGTTTTTCCTTTTCACTCAATACATTTTCCGTCTCCTGCAATACATGACAAGTATCCTAGAAACAAAAGACTATTATACAACATGAATTAGTCTCATCGCCTGCAGAGAATCCTTTGGAAAAATAGTATAGGAATATATATTGTGGCTACTGGGGGCAAATGAGAGAGTCTTACCTTGACTCTGGAACTTCTTAATGGACAGTTTTTATTAGATTTCCTTGGCTATACATCTTGGAGCCTTTGTGAGGTAAAACTTCTATACTCTCTGACAAAATGCGTGTCAGGGAAAAAGATGGATTAATAAGGTGGAACCTGCAGAAGAAGGAGCTTCTGCAGTTTACCCACATAGTCTTAGTAANTAGTTATGTGTATGGATGCTTGGATTCCTTAATTATTTTCATTGTTCACCGTTAACATCTTACTGAACTGGGACATACCGTCGCTCAGGAAGAGGCTGCGGAACTGACCTGGGTCCAGGAGAGGTAGAGTCCAGGCATCCACCAGGCTGAAATGACAGTAAGGGTAGAGAAGAGCTTGGAATAGAGCAAACATATATGGAAGGAGTTAACAGATTTACTGTGAGAGGAGAAAGACATCAACAAAACTGCTGCTTGGAGGGGAGGCCTAGAATATGAAAATTTGCATGAATTTTTGCATGAGAATAAAAATGCAAATCCTTGATGCAAAAGACAGTTTTCCCTTCGCTGGCTTTCAAATGCCTTCTCCACAGCAGGAAGGCTCTAGCGGTTCTCGGTACAATGGCTAGAGAATGTTACTGACATGAAATGTTTTGTTCTGTGGAAAAGCTGAGTGATTTTAAACTGAAATAAAAATAGTGGAAGGGCTGGGGGACTCTGAAATTAATAGCTACCATTAGTGAAATTATGAGTAACCGAAACATGAGACTCATCTGCTGTCAATCAGTTTTAAACGGAGGCAGCATTATCACTGAAATCTATTATATGAATGGCAAGAATGTTAAAGCAGTTGACGTCAATAACATCCAAATAAGACCTCATGCTTATCAGAAATTAATAGGGTTTTTTCACAACAACGATAGCGGTCCTAGATATTTAGAATAAAAACTCCTCTTAGAGAGCTTCTGATACTTGCCCCATCTGTGTCAGAGGGGGAAAATCCAAATCAGACAATAGTTGAAAAGTTTGGACTAGAACTGATAAGAACAGAAGTGAAACTTCAGTCCTGCAAATATGTGGGACATTTACCTTTAAACTCACGTGCAGTTCCGTTTATTTCTCTGAGAAAAGTTGTACTTGTTTGCAGAATCAAGGCCTAAATCTGCAAAATACATTTGTTTCTGTGTGACCAAGTTCCATATAAACTCATGAGTGTTGGTTATGTTATGAGAGAGTCAGGTGAGGCCAAAGAATTTTCCCCTCATGTGAATTCCCATTTTTAAAAAATCAGATCTACTCCGCTTATTAGTTTTAGGTGTCTGTGTAGAGATAAGGAAATAAGGTACACAGATAAATAATGTTTCCCAAGTCTAAAATGTATTCTGGAAGAGATGCAATTTGAGTAGCAAAAATTTTGAAGACATATATATGTCTTGGTGCACAGTGGTATAGCCAAATCTTTGAATGGTCTATTCACCTAAGCAAAATGCTTACTGACTCCCCACATGTAGCTCCAGATAGCCATTAACCTCACCATGAAAACTTAGGTAGCCCAGTGCAAAGTGGATATAACAAAACTAAGAGGATGGAACTGTGTAAGTACATATGTACGCATACCTGCACACATTAGTACATACATAAAGGTAGGAAACAGATTCTTCTTTTTTTAAATTACAGCAGAGTTATTTGGAAGGATTTGTCAAACTTTTTAGAGAACGTGGAATAAAAATTGTATCGCAAACAAAGTCTTCTGTGAGAAGAGAATAATTCTCTCCCTAATATGTCCTCCTCAGAGGATACAAAGGATTCTTGTTTACCTGTTTGTTTCTAGTCTTGCTGTTTTTTATTTTTGTATTTTTTTAATGGAATACATCTGCCGGGCTCTACCTGGGGGATTGTGTTTCTGAATGTTTTCCATCCTGTCACTGAATGCCTGCCTTTCAGCAAAGTTTGGCTTTTGAATTTTCTTGTCTGTATGGTGGTGGTTAATCTGCTCATTAAGAATTTCATCATGAAGTGTGACTTGCTGTCTGTCTCCGAGTAATTTGATTTAGAAGATGGAATTCAAAATGTATACATGTTCCCCTGTAACTCTCTAACAACCACCCTGATCTTTGACACAATAAGTAGTGATCATCTGGGTCTTCTCATAAGAAATGGATAAAAAATCAATTATAGAGAATTTTCAAAATGCTGATCAGTTAAATCATTATTATAATAGAAGTTTAAATCTTTTAAGCATTTAGGCTGTAGGTACTTTACCACTGTAATTTTGTCCCACTACCCAAATACAGGAGCTCAGGAGCTGAGTGTGGGGGAGGCTTCCAGGGCCCAGAAACTTCTGGGGTGGTTGTATAAAATTTCTTGGATATTCTACCTCAGGCAGAAATTTTCTAGGAAGATCCACCAGATTGCTGGTAGCTGACACTACCATCCACAGGGAGCATGAGGCAGGAAGACCGATAGGACTAGGCAGATTCTTGGGAGGCATATATTTCTGCTACAGACAGGGCAGTCAGTGGTAGAAATCTGGGCTAATGGTGCAGGAGGAATGACAAATTAGATTGTTTCTCAACAAGAATGTCATTCAGAGCTCTTCTTTTCAGTGTTGACATAAAGATATTTCTTACAATTATTAAGACAGTGGTAAGGTTCTCCATTCCTACCTCAAAAGCAGAGCTTCTATCTACAGTGAAATATTCATCAGTTGGATTTTCTGTGAGCATGCAGCTTCTCTGCAGGTACGTCAGGATTGTAACTCTACGGATTCCTCTATATCAGTGTTCTTTCACTCACTCCAGAAATGGAAATACTTTTTGTACATGCTTCTTCCCTTAAAGAGTGATGGAGAGGCAGGTCCTAAAATATCTCTTTCGTGGTGATCACAACCATTTTAGCCTTTCTGGTATCTGAAGCTGGTTATGAGGCTTTACATTCATTGTTCACATATGTGCATAGAATAGCATTCCAGGGTCACATCCACAGGGGATTAACAGCTGTGATACAGATGTATGGGATATCCACACCCACATGGAGCAGCAACTGGAGACAAGTTGGAATACACTAAAGCCTCTACAACGATCTCTCGAGCATATATATGTGTGGGCAACTGAAGCTCTGTAATCCTCATAAAACTGCCAGGACTTCAATGCCTTTGGGATCTCTCATTTGGAGTTTCTTAGTTGACTGTGTACATTTCGTAGCAGTTTCTGGGATGTTTCAGCATTGGCTGTTGCAGTGTGACCTGACGCCTTATGTGTGACTTGAACAGAATGCAGCAGTACTGTGATTGCTGTCATTTATTTTGTCTTTGAGATGCATTACATCTTCCTGCCCCTTATGATATACTGAAGGACTTTGCTTTCATTAAATTTCTTTTACTTCTTGCCTACACTGATTTCAAAATTAGATTTTTAAAATGTGGTATGAAGTTAAGCCCATTTTTACGATACTCTTTTCATATAATTGGTAAGAGTCCACCTGTAATGGCTGTGATTAGCATGACCATTTGTTACATAGCAGCTAGTCATCTCCCACTGCCTGCTCTGTCTGGTTTGTCAAGAAATTGTCCTCCCTTTTTCCTTGATAATATTGTATGGATCAGAATACTTTCAGACTTTCTGAATAATTTTTGCCTAGCAGTTTGCAATATGCTGCAACCACTGGTATAGATTAGGGCTTTTCAGGCTCTTGTGTTACCTTCCCTAACTGTCCATCTCCATCACTTGCCTTCAGGAATCTTTCAAGTACCGCACCCACCTTCTCTTCACCAGTCTTAAGTGATGTGTAGTAGGTGTTGTGTTGGGCCTCTTACTGAGGTTGCTCTATCTACTACAATGAAGAACAAACCTGGTTTGTTCTAGGAGTTGGTCTTAAGAAAATTCTTATAAGAAAAATGATCACAGTAAGGATGAATATTCTTTATGCAGACAGTAAACTTTTGGTCAGGGCCTTAGAAGTACTCAAGGTTGTCTGTAGTACTTTCCAGAGAAGGAACAACTTAGAGACATTCCCTAACTGACAAGCCTCTCAAATATGTTCCTGCAAACACTTTGCTGTGATGAACTGGTCTTTCCCAAAAAAATACTCCAAAGAACATTTTCATCAAGGAATTCCCAACCAGCCTAGTACTCATAACAATGCAACACACTCTCAGACAGAGCAAACATACGGGAGAGGTGTTCTCATAAGATTTCACTAGCACTGTGTGATATCATCAGATTTCAGTATCTGAGCTGACAAGCGATGATTTAGAGTGCAAATAAACTATTAGCATAATTAGATTAGACATACCATGGTGCAATTAGAATCGCCTCTGTCAGACCATTCTTCATTAATAGAACTTGTTCAGAACACACTGTCTGCTTCCTGCTTCTTCTGGACTAATTAGTTATGTGTATGGATGCTTGGATTCCTTAATTATTTTCATTGTTCACCGTTAACATCTTACTGAACTGGGACATACCGTCGCTCAGGAAGAGGCTGCGGAACTGACCTGGGTCCAGGAGAGGTAGAGTCCAGGCATCCACCAGGCTGAAATGACAGTAAGGGTAGAGAAGAGCTTGGAATAGAGCAAACATATATGGAAGGAGTTAACAGATTTACTGTGAGAGGAGAAAGACATCAACAAAACTGCTGCTTGGAGACACATCTTGCTGCTTACAAGCGGAACTTAAGAAATGGATCTGATAGAAAGGAGGAAGATTATTGGGGTTGGAGGGAAGGAAAAGACGGGAGGCAGGATAGGAGTCCTTTTTTGAATAATTTTCTTTTTAATAACAAATATCATGCTCTCATAGTAATCTTTGGATGTGACAATTCAAAGATCTCCACAGGTATTGGCTTTCGAAGCCTTTAAATTGAAGCTGGTCAGGTAATAGAGTTTTTGCTTTTCTTGCAAATTAAAAAAAAATTAAGTAAATTTGAAGCCTGTTTAGGGGAAGAACTTCAAACAAATGCATCTCTGGAGATGTCAGTTGAGATGTTTGTTAACCATCCCTTTAGAAAAAGGCAATTTTGGAATGAAAAATGCCATTTCAAAATAAAAATAAAAGTTGACATTAAATGAAATGTCAAAACAGAATGAGTCAACATTTCTAAAATATCTCTTTTTCTCAACAGTCTTCAACTGAAACTATTTTCCAAATGTGGAACGAAGGCAATTTCCAGCTCCTTCCATTCAGACTGATGTCATGCTACATTTATTTTATGACCTACTATTTGCCGAAAGTTTTGGGCACTACTAGTTTTGCTTTTCTGTGAGGAAGGCTTACAAAATCACTTCTCCCAGTGCTTAGATGTAGTTCTACCTCCAGGAGTAACTGCTTGCTCATGCATGCCAACAGAAGAGAAACTCAGCACATGGTGAAACACGGTGCCCTCAATCAACAATGCACCTGCCTAGTTAAGATGATCACATTGGAAAGGAATTGTGTTACAGTACCACCAGAACGTATAATATTTAGTCTTAGAAAAAAATATTATATACTATTTTTTTCTGTTTAACTGTGGTGAGAATGCTAGGATCACCTTTCATCTTAATGACTGAGTGTTCAGCTGTGCACTGTTATCCCTTCTGATCTCCTCTCTGACCTTTCCAGTAAACAAAACAGTTGGTAGTTCATTATGGAATTAGAAGAAAAATAGTCTGGCAATATACTTCTGGTAGTATCTGTGTGCTTCTTGGATAAAAAAACCAAACAGAAAGCTGACTAAGTTACCTTGCAACTTCTAATATATGCCCTTAAAGGCAGAAAGATGAGTTCATTGTTTGTTTAATAGCTGTTCAGTTGTTTAAGACTTTTTCTCAAAAATAAACTTGTATGAACGCTCAATAATCTGGTCTGGTAAAAATTCTTAACTTCTTGCTGACTATTGGACAAATCAGAGGACCTGTGCAGATTATTTTGCCAGTCAGAATTTCAGTGGTTTAAGAATGTCTTCTTGGACTTAATGCGTCATTCAGAGAAATTTGGTCCTCTCTGAGTAATTCTGACAGCTGCATTGATATAAAGGAAATAATAATGATTTGCAGTGAATTTAAAAATTGAAGTAATTTTCCCATGGTATGTTAAGTAGGGGATAGTCTGTTCTGTTGTATTCTACATTCAATAGGCCCCCCAATTCCGTGTAACAAATTGATAAAATTTATGTATTCCTGTAATATAAAAGGATGGATTCATACAGTACTTAAAGGTGGTGCAAAAAGGCAGACTTAAAAATTCACCAACCAATTTTTTCAATATATGACTGTTCAAGGACTTTGGGCACAGATATATTCTTTTAACATGCCATAATAATTACATTTAGTGCTAAATCAGGAATGACAGTTTGAGCTATTGTTCATACTGCTTTTCTGTTCTGTCAATTTGCCAGCTGCAGAAGAAGTTCTTGCTTTCTAAACCTGGCATTTCAGCCCTAATTAGGAGTATTTGTGGTGTTAGTTTGCTCAGAACCCTTCTACGGGCAAGTTGTGTGAAGCTTTTGCAGTCTTCTGCTTTGAATAATTTAATGGGTTGGTGGTTTCATTACAAGATTTTGAGTGAGAACTCAGGAGTTAAAGTGTTAAGCTCATTTCCTGCAGTGTTTTCCTCTGTATTTTTTCCACAGTCTCTTCATTTTATTGGACTTGAATATTGGATGTGCCACACTCGAATATGCTATTAGAGCTACACTATCCAGAAGATAAGCAGATATTTTTCATGCAACTTTTAAAATGTGATCAGTAAATCAATTTCAAAGTGAGTTTTACAAAGCTGAAATTTGTTTGCAGCAGTCACCTCAAACAATGAAACATCTTTTTTATAAAATATGGCACATTTAATGCTATATATAATTCATGGATGTGCTAGTTAGATCATTAAAAGTCTGACTAGAAAGCAAAGGAATGAGAGACTGACTACACAGAAATCCACCTTCTAGAAACATTATTTCTTCATATTAATGGCTTCACTATCTGTTGACTAAAATGCACCCTAATATTTTTTTTAAATTCTGGCATACCCTTAAAGAATAAAAAAATATATAACCTCTAATTTTCTTTCTCTTACGGTAGGGATTGTATTATCCTACATGAGTTGTTGAGCACCCTGTACGATGTATTCCTCATTGTAATACAAATAAACAAGTAGAAATTTTGGAGGATTCTTGAGCTAATTGTCAGTGACATATCCTTAAAAATAAAACCTACTGTAAATATGGTTTTGAGTAGTTCTCTGTAAAATACTACCATTCCAATGTGAAATTGTAGTCTCAATGAAGACACTGAGAGATTTTGAACTGATTCAAGTTTGTATCTGAAAAATGTGTTTGTAACGTGCTACTTCTGCCCTAATCCTGTAGTCAATCAGAATGATGAAACTTTATGGAAGAATTTGTCTTCTTTGAGGAACTTAATACTTGGATAGCTTTCTGTATGTATAGTGCAGGTTTAAGAACTGTTCCTCAGAAAGATGTTACCTACTTCTAACTTTTTGATGATTTTCTTCTAGAAAGAAATGTTTTTTCTGAACAGTGTCTTACAAGAAGCTACATCTTTTTCTGACAAATATTTAAAAAATTACTTCATCTTACTTGACCATGGTTATTAAATTCTTCTGTTAACCTAATTACTCAAACACACCCCCCCCCAAAGAACCCTTGATTCCTCACTTTAATATTTTGAAAGAAAACTTATGAGAATAAGTGTTTTGTGTTTGGAACTTTGTGGGGGTTTTTTGCTGTCATTATTAGGCTTTCCTGACTACATTTCTGCCCTGAAAATTAATCACCCCAAATGCTTTTCTGAAATCAAGCTTACAATATTACGTTCAACAGATTTATGTTTTACAAAGTCAAGTTTAAGTGTTCATGCTTAGTAGCAGTATGTTGCAGGAACTCTGGTTTATTTTCAGTATTGGAATTATGAATATGTAATCATATTAAGAAGCCATTCTGGGAAATGCAGGATGCATGTACTTCTAGAAGCAAAGCACCCGTTATTCTTTGGATGGAGACTCAGCTATTTGTCTAGCGAAGTTACTGTCTCTTACTGGCTTCCAGCAGAAGATCTCCATAGAGAATGCATGTAGTGTGCAGAGTTCTGCATTTGGAAGTGGCAGGAAACAGTCCAACAGTTCATTCTTACTTTGTTTCAGGGCTAAGGATTTATAGTAGAGGCCACTGCAATTCATTTTCTCCCCTTTGGAAACAGCTGACACTTGTTATCTATTCACTAGCAAATTGTTTTTTAGTGATTTTTATATCTCAGCGAGTTTCCCTGAGTATAGGTTTCAAATGCAGGAGGCAGAAAATAACTTTTTTTGAAATCTTTTGAAATCTAGAGAACAGCGCCGTAACTCTACAGATCTTCACCTATTACAGCGTACCCTTCTTATAGAAATAGCCTTCATCAGCACATAACTGAAAAGAGCAAGTTAAGTTCATAGAAGCGAACACGGGAAGCGTCTCAAACATTCTTTTCATATGAAAGATCCTGAGGGTCACCTTTCAGATACTGCTGCCTTTAGAATTGTTAACACCCTTTTCTCCCCCTTAGGGGGAATTGCAGGGCATGAGGTAAAAAACTGAGTAATGTCTGGAAGGGAATTGGGCCTGCCTGTCTGGAAATGGAGGCTTATCAGAGGATAAGTGATGATGGCCCATGTATTTTAATTCCAGTTGGTCGAGGATGATTGGTGAAATTCCTATGTGGGAACACAAATTTCAATACTAACACAACAAGATGCCGAGAAGCTGGGTGTGTGATCGAGGTGGCAAAGAATACGGATGTAAAGGGAGAGAGTGCTGTGTGTCAAACTACCAAAGTCAATTTATGTGTCCCTGGGGTAGAAGCGCATGTTGTCTACTCGCTTTGTAATTAAAGATCACCGTGAAAGTATTGTGGGTTTCAATGTTTTGAACGGCCAGAGCTGGTGTCTGCCTGATGGCAGTGTGTGGTCCTTCGGTTCAAATGCCAACCCTAAACTTGATAAAAATCAAGAGGCCACAGTGCACGTACTTCATGCAGCCCCTGTACTCTCTGATCAAAGATTACTATTTTCCCACTATACCAAATTTCTTCTGTGGCACAAAATCGAATTCCTGAGGTAACAGCAGACTTGGAAAAATGGCGCATTGTTTCCAGAGTCTGCTGCACATAAAATTCACCACCCTAGCCAGTTTGGAAAGCAGATGGGAGGTGGCGTTTAACATTTGATTATTGGTGCCTGAATGCTAATACAACCCTGCTAACAGCTGCTGTTCCAAGCTTGGCAAACTTAACAGATCCTTCGGAAGCAGCGGCACACCCATGGATGGCAGTATGAGATATAAAAGATATGTTCTTCATGGTCCCCTTGTAGGAAGAGGATAAAAAGAAATTTGCTTTTACTTGGGGTTGTGCACAATACACCTTTAACAGACTCCCAGAGGGTATAAACATTCATCTGTTTCTTCTATGTAGTAAGTAATAGCGTGAACCTTGCCATCGAACTCTGTTAAGTCACACCTTTACCTAAACACTTACCCATGACAAATTGGTGGGATTGGCAGCATCCTAAATCAGGATTCGCGACAACACCCTGGCACTTTTCAATGATAGGGAATTGTGTCACTGAAGTTGCAGGTAGCAAGGTGAAGCAACTCAAGAGTAAAACTTCAGATACAAGGAAAAAGGGGCAGAGACATACTAACACTTTCTGATGAATATGCAACATCCAAATGTTTGTTCTGTTAAGGGGGTATCAGAAAGTATGAGAAAATGTTGAACCAGAACAATCATTCTGAACTTAAAAACAGATGAGCTTATATTAATATAGAAGAATTGATTGAAGAAGAATATAGAAGAAATGAAGAATATTCATACTGAAGGAATCCTCCTTATTATGGGTGTGAGTGGAAATGCAGAATGCTAACTTAGTCTAGCATCAAGTTGGGTGGTGCAGGATAAGTGAAGGACAGACTCAAGAAGGGCACAAGAACAGTCTTAGCTTAAAGTTAAGAATACTATACCAGTCTGATTGGTGTTGCAAGTCAAACTAGTTCTTAGTGCTGCCACAGGAGGATCTTATCACTAATGCTTTTATATATTTCCCACTCAACAAGTGTCCTTGAAAAAGCAATGTTGTTTTTTCAGGCAAATCCTCAAAGCCTCTGAGGAGTTTAGGACTACTTAACTTTGCCAAATCATTTTTTGTGTAAGTAAGCTTGTTCACAATGTGTAGAATTAACTTTCCACTGGAATAAAAGACAGAATTACAGTGAAACAAGCATACAGATTTTATTTTCAAAAACATTGACAGTAATATCTCGACTTTCGGCCCTATTTTGTTTGCTCTCTATAGCCCTGTGCAACCTCTCTGGCATTCATGGTGCACTAAGCCATACAGATGCAGTTAAGCAATGGAACTGAAAGCCATGGAAAGACAAGACTATTCTTAGTAGTCCCACTGTCCGGCCTGGTCACAATCATAAAGCATCCTCAGACTTGTCAGTGGTCCTTACTCTTCCTAGCTAGATCACTATGCAGCAACACGAGATTGTCTCGTGTTTCTGACACAATTTCTCATTTTCTGCCTGCAGGTCTGAGCAGTACGCCTAGCTATTGGTGTGTCAGGATGGACCATGAATAGACCTTACAGTGTTTGGGAGCAGAGTTGGTGATGCTCTAGAGCTAATATAAAATAAAGAATTAAATGCTGAGGCTCTGAGACGGCAATTTACTAATTGGTGGTATTACTGAAGTTCTGTTTAACTGCTTCAACATTCAAGGGAGTGAAATGTACCTGAAATACCAAGGTATACTACAGTGAGTGCACTCATTACCATTGTTCTTTGATATATAGATCAAAGACTTCTTGCATCTAGAGATGCGAGCTGCCATTGAAGTCCATACTAAACACCTGCTTGATCATGTGCAACTGATTGTATTATGTTTCATGTCTTTGAGGAGTGCATATAAGGACCAAGCTTGCTCAATGTTTATTGGTACAATGATACGAATAATTGCTGTAGTATTGCAGTCAGCAAGATTAGGACTTCTTAGCAGCGTCAAAGAAAAAGCTGCCTTATAAGAACAGAGAATATCTATGGCTTTACACTTTATCCATCCACACAGTAAAATCAAATCTATGTAGTAATATCACATACATTATTCCCTTAAAGAAAATTGAATTGAGTAGTTTCTTGTATGTATCAACCATCTATTTCCCAATGTATTTATCCTGGTTGTGTGAAAAGATGCCCTAGGCATCTTCCAAATTAAAGAAAAGTTAATGAGCATAAAATGTGTCAATAGGTTTTACACCAGTGTGTTACAGCTTCGGCAGCAGTAATTGGGCTAGGTTAAATTACAAGTCTTTTAGAAAATAAAATGGTATTTTATTTGAGACTTCAACCAGTAGCTTGCTCAGGACCATGTTTTAGGAAAGAAACAGAGTCAGATATTCTTCTTACTCCCCAGGCAAGACTGCGAACACCTCACTTCCTTTGGAGAACTGCTGCCTAAACACCACCCCTGACCTCAGCCTTTCAGCAGCCGTAGGGCTGAGCCCCTCACCTGCCATTGGGCATGTGCCCATCATTCAGCCAGCTAAAGGTTCTTTCCGTGTCACGTTGGCCCCTTTCACTAGATTTTACCTTTTTCAGCTGTGAATACAGCTCAGCATTTCCTGCCTGGCCAGAACTGAGGCACCTCAGAGCTGCGGCTCGTTCAGCGATGCTCCTGACCAGACACAGGCTGCGGAGTGTGATGCATCTTGGCTCAGGTCCGATGTCCTGCTATAGTCCCTAGGGACTGTAGGCAGGGGGAGGGCAGAGTGGCTGACAGCCTGGGGTCGTACATGTGTGTCAGTTCCCGAGTGCCCTGTGTAATGATTCAGAGTCATCCCTGGGGCATTTCGGCAACTTGTATAAATGATGCCTTCTTGGAAGTAACAGACAGCTCCTTTTTCTTTCAGCCTTATGGCTCTGGGACTATCGTGTGAATACTTACATATGAGGCAAAACATGAATACCCTCTGCCCTGGCCCAGGGCAGGACTCTTAGGCAACAAGCAGCCCTAATAATGTGAAGTTGCAAGCACGTAATTTGCGTCACCAGTGGAAATCCTGTTACAGAACTGATTTAAGAAAGGGCTGGTAAATGACCCTGAGGTGCTCAGAGGATGGTGACATATGCTTGCCCAGTGACAAGAGAAACAGAAAGCTGATGAGCTCTGCTTAGGCTGAATCTGCTGAGTTTATACAGTAAGAAAACAGAAATCTCAACTCTGTAAGAAAAGGATTCTGTCAAGTAGCTAAGTCTTCTATGTTGTATTTTATTTTTGCACACAATTCTGTGAAAACCTCCTACCCTCAACAAATGGCACTTAGAATCAGTTATGCCTTGTAAGAAAACCTCAACCACAGCAGATCTAATTCTGATTAGATTACCTGGTTTTACTTCTGGAAGAGTGAGAGCATGGCTTATGCTCCATATGGGGCATGGTGCAGAGCTTTACTGTAGGTCTTGTCAGCAGACAGGTTATTTTTTCTGTCATGTACCATATACCTGGGTTGCATGACTTGCACATAGGAGAGCACCTTACCTCTGTGTCCCAGAAATCTGGTCCCTCTGGTGAGTAAGTGCAAACAATCTTTGCTCTCAGTGTGAGCAGAGATAACACTGTAGGGGAAGGTGCATATGTGTAACAGGGGAGGAGACTGACTGGGAAATACTTTCTCTGATCATAGTCAGTTCATAAATCTGGTGTATTATATCAGCACAGGGTAATTACGTTTTCTGTAGTATTGATGATTTGCAGTTAATGTATTTTCCTATTGCTTCAAGAAAGATCAGGTGAAATGCCCAACTGGAAGTGGTGCCACCCATACAAGGCATTTTATTTCCTCTTTTTCCTCTGGTCTGACATTCTCCTTTCTGTCTTCATCCAGCATCCTCTCTTCCCCTACTGCCCTCACAGTTGCTGCATAACATCTGCTTTCTCATCGTTCCCTATGCATGCCATCAGGTGCTTAAAAAGGTACTTTATCCCCTCTCAGCGAAGAGCATATCAATGCCATCTCCTACTGCCATTCTAATGCCTCCTTTTCTTTGAAGGCCTCCAATGCCTGGCTAACATACACTGTATCAATACATCTACCATCTCCTACTTTCTTCTGTCTCTTGTTTTTTATTTAATGTGCGGCCTTAATATTAGTAACATGGTTATTTGAAGTTTAACAACCAGTTACCAAATTTATTTTTGTAAATGTATGCAGAAGAAAGTTCTTGAGTAGATTTTCTGGCATAAAGTGAATAGAAGTCTAGAGATTTTCCTCTCACTTCAAGTTTTTCCTTACACTTGCAATATCCTCCTGGGACTGAGGTGTAAAAGCAATGCACTTAAATCCCCCAAACCATTTCTCTCCTGAGCATTATTCTGTGGGACAATTGGCCAGTGACAGATAATCACAAAGTGCTTCTTCAACACCAAAGTCTTTCCCTTTCTCCCTAATAAATATTCAGGGACAAACCAAAGATTAAGGAAATTGACACACAAAGATGGAGCCAGGCTGATGTGTTCCCTAAAAATCATTTTGTCATTAGAAAGGAAAAGTATTGCCTTTAAATTTTTAGCTGTATCCAGAGGGGTTTGCAAGGCTTCTACAATGCCAGGATTGAGACTCCTGGAGAATAATTAATTTTGCTCGCAGGCACTAGCTTTCTAATTAGCATATTTTCGCATCCATATTACAGCCATTTTACCGCCAGTAAGTATGACTTCCTGTATTTATACAATAGATCAATATATCAAGAGACATAGTCATGTCAATCATGCATTTCTCAAAACAGTATAAAATGGATTATTTACTAAAAGTATGTGCACTTAGGCAATTAATTGACTGTGAATATTCTGTATAAATAAGTTGTAGAGCGGCTGTGCATTGACCTTTAAAAAGCTGACTTTAGTCTCATCTCCAGCATCCCTGAAGACTGAACTAATTGATAAGGAACTAAACCTGAATAAACGTCATAATAAGCAGACATTGGTGTGAGCTACCGTTATGGTCAAAAGTAGACTAAAACTTCAGTGTCTGCAAAAATATTTAAGATAAAACAGTTTAAAGCTGATGCTTGAAATGAAAGGAGTAAAGTAAAACAGTGAAGACTGGTATTAGGCACCAGCTTCAGTTTAGCTAGGGTCAGTTCTAATTGAAAATTATGGTTTTAATAAGCAATCCTAAATGATTTGGCAATTTGTTTCTATTCCCAGTGCATGGCTGTCTGCTGGCTGACACTTTTACTGGCTGTCCCGGATAAGACCAAGGGTTGAGTGAACTCTAGAGGCTGAACTACATCATTATTAGTGAACCTTTTAGTCAGAATTAAGATAAATTTCAGGGTCAGAAGTAATATAAATTTCAGTTTTCCCATTTAAATGTGAAAAGACATTTTTCTAAATCAGAGTGACTGATTTGACACTAGCTATGACCAGGATGTCTAACAAACCCAGCTTTCAACAGAAAACATAAGTGCCCATAGCCTGAAATATTTCTCTGGAAGCGTCAGGGATTCAGTGAGCCCTCAACAAATCCAGGACAGGGTTTGGGGGTCCAGACTGTCCTGTAAATTATGCAGACCCAGGGCCCTTTTATGACATTAAAGCAAACTGCTCACCTTATTTACTACCTCACCCTGAAGAGACTGTAATTGTTCCCTTAAATGCTAGCACTGAGCCTTTCAGGAGCAGTCCTTGCCTTATACTAGCTAGCACATTTTCCTGGAAATTGTTTGGGGAAGTGCCAGTTAGAGTCAAAAGCATGCCATGAGTGACTTTAACTGTTTGTCAGTACAAGCATTTGGGTTCTGGTAGCACTCACTGGCACTGCTTCATCGACTGATACGAACACAGACTGCCTGTGCCTACAGGAAGCATCATATTGCTGCTCCAGCCCACAGGTGGATTTTTGGGCAAAGCAGCTTCAAGTTAGGCTCCTGTGATGAGCTCAGGCAGGCCGGAGGTTTGAGGTGTGCTGCCACGCAGCCCAGATCCACCCAGGTTACGAGCTGAACACATTTGCCGAGTAGATGTTTACTTCTGAGTCACTCGTCCTGACCTCCCTTTACAGCCAGTGGAGGTCTTAGGGCATGAGTCACCCAAACCCAAAATACACGAACTGTGCCTTACGGGACCTGTTTCTTCTCATCACTGGCTGTGAAGAGAGAGTGGGTGACCTACCAGTGCTTGAAGTGGGCTGCTACGATTGCCACTTCATGTCCTGTGCTTTCTGAGCGTGACTCAGCAGCTGATGTTCAGGAGGGCTTTCAGTTTGCAGGAAGTTTGGGAAGGTTTCCATTTCATGTAGATGTTAGATTTAAACTGGCTTTTGAGAGAACTGAAGTTTTATATGAACGAGAACAACAGGTTTTTGGACAGAACTATATTACATCTTCTTTGTAGGGATAATGATTAATCACAGCATAAGACTCTGAAAGTTGTCTTGTTTATTTTTCATCAAACAGCCATTACTCCAGAAATACAAATGATACAGTGATTTTAATGCGGCTCTGCTCTTTTATCTTTGTGTCTCTTGCTCTGCTGTTCTAATATTTACATTTTAATGTAGTTTCATGCCCAATGTTAACCTCCTATAAAGGATTTTGGACCGCTTTTTGAAACAGTAGTCTAACTTGCGTTTACCAGCCATTTACACTACAGGTAAATTCAGGTGTGTTGCACTGGTTTGTTCAGAGCACCAAACGAGCTGTACCAGACATTCAGAAGCCAGGAATGACATTATATTCACTGTTTTGAATCACAACTGCAGAGCTCAGAAGTGAATCTGTATCCTATACCAATAATTTACAGCAGCATATTGACGTCAAATCCTTTCAAGGATCGTTCTCAAGACCCTAATAGATGGCTGCTGCTTATTCCTTTTCTTGAATATTGAAGAAGTCAGAGAAAAGGATTCGGGACTTGGGCTCACGGAGCCAGTCCCAGCAAGCACCTCTTTGAGAAATGCTTTATTATAAAGTAGGAGAGCAAGTAGGCTTGTACAGGGTCAAACAGTGAAACAGGGATCAGAAAATGAACATTTGATGTTATCTTCTGATCAGTTAAAATTACGCTTTGAATATTTTTAAAGACTTTGATGTTACTATCAGTTCAGTAACTGATTTCGTGCCACAGTGTTTTAGGTTAGGAGTTTCTGCAGCCTGTATTTTAATAAAAGGCAGTCTTTAACACACACGCGCACACAGAATCAAAGTATTTACTTCTACTGTGTGTTTCAGAAGTTCAAAATGACAATAATGTAAATTACAACACTCGGAAGAAACTAAAATATTTTATCCTAAAATAAAAATGCCAAAATTGGACAAATTTCTAGGAACTCTCAAATTCTGATTTTTATTTCCTTATTTTGAGAGATTGTATTTTTATCTGCTACCCACAAAACACTAAAATCCATTCCCATTGCATACAGTAAGCAATACTTCAATGACAGGGATCTGTAAAAGTTAAAGCCAGTATTTGGAAATGCTTTCTTGCCTAACATGAACAAAACCAGCTGTGGAACACATTGGTACAGGACGCTCTTATGTTCAAGAATTTAAAAACATTCCCAATGAGATTAGATTTTTACTATTAGTAAGAGTAGTATTTTCTGTTATGTCACTGGTGTTACAAAAGGAACTGTGAAATCTGACATTGACTACTTTCTATATCTTCATAAACTACGGGAGACAACAGTTTTGGACCCATTACATCAAATGAGTAAACATTAGCTTCAAAATACAAGTGTGTCTCTAGTTGATCAAAGAAGCAAAATTCAAATAAGACTGAATTTTTTGCTTTGGCAAAATATCAGATCTCCTAGCTATAACTGATGAACTCTGTTAAACAAAGAAACATACAACGGACCTTGCAAGAAAAAGAGAGAGAAAGGGGAAGTCTGTAACTGGTGCAGGTGATTCACTTCCAAATATCTGTAGGTAAAAATGTCATGGAACTTCTGTAGACTATTCCAGTGTATATCATTGAATCCTTAGAAATCTGAACCGACAGCTTAAGTGTCACTAATACCATTAGGGTTTTAATAGTTATTAATTCAGCCATTTTAACTTCCAAGTAGTGAGATGCAGTTTTACTTACCAATTTTATTCTTAAAATGTTTCAAGAGGTTGCTGGTGGTAGCATATTTGAGTTTTACGTGTGCCTCAGCATTTCTGCAGGTTAATAATGTCCTTAAGGCTACAGAATTTCCTTTTGGTTTCCAAAATTACATATGCATTATTGCAAATGAGTTCTGCCACAAAGGAATTCATAATGAAAACATCAGAGGGAATTAAAGTGCTTCTTATAATACTTGAGCTTGCTCCATTAATCTGAGGGCAAAATGAATTGAGTCATTATGTTCCCAGATGGCATTAGGGACCAAATGGGCAGCCCTGCTCCAGCCTGATATTTTTTTTTCACTGTAAGTGTTTTTTTGCTGGGGGAGTGGGTCAAGTCCAGGAGCAGCAAATCCATAGTGGGTAATTGAAGTCCCTGAGTAATGTTTTAATTCAAGTTTTAATCTTTATGCGTAGAGACAGCAGGTCATTGTTAACTAGCAAGAGAAGCAGAAAGATTAAGAATGTACACAGTGCATTACCTTGAGAGGAGAGTGAAGGAGCCTAAGTATCTTCTACTGTAGAATCATTTGGCTTTAAAGAGCTGTCTTATATCGATATGCATGGCTTCCTTGCAGATTCCTTGATGTCTGAAAGGTGTCTGAAAACCATCAGGCAGCATAATGTTTATAATAACAGTGTTATGTTAATTGTGATCGTCAAGGATATGAACAAAGCAGTATCTTTAATTAAGCCAGCTGATCCCCTTGGAAAAAACAGACAAAACTTCAAGTTTGAAATAGGAGCAACAAACTTGGAGCTAGTATTTATTAAAGCGGTTAAAAGGTGCGGTTCTGCCATGTATATGTTTTATAAGGAGATTTGAGTGCATTTTTATTTATTTGTAATGACTGAACATCTAGATGTCCTGAAAGTATCTTTCTGCTAAAGAAAGTTCTCGATCAGTCTCTTCAAATAACATATTTGGTTTTAAGCAGACTGCTCTCATAGTTACAACACCCCTTACGTATTAATGATGACTGGGGTGTATTTACACTGGATATTGTAAGCAGACAAAATTCTGCTCTTGCTGCCCTCCAGGTGCGTGTGAATTAACTTTATCTCTGCTACAAGATTGAAAATCTGTGTACCTATGTTAGATGACACTGAATCTGGGTATATACCACACTGGAAAGCTGGATTTGTTTGTCTGTAGTGGGGTCTGCACTAGTGTGGATACACAACATTATCTCAGTCTGGAACTCAGTTTGGAGCTTAATGAGCTTGCATGTGATGACAAGAAACCATAAATATGTATCCAAATTAATTCGTTACATGTGAAAATGACAGTTCTCAGAAGTGTTGGAATTGGGCTTGTGGAAGTCTGTGTGCACTGTGCTGCAAAGCTGAATCCATGCTTGTGCTCAACAACAGGGCTCTGTCTGTGCCGCTGAGCTAGAAATTTTGTCGTCTTTCAAAATGGGAACGAGTAGAGGAGGGATGAGTTTGTAGCTTCTTTTCCTGCCCTGAAACTTCTAGCTTATTTCTGTAGAAAACACTTTCCTCAAAAATGACATAGGCAGTGATACAGTGAAAGCTGTCAGGCATATCTTTCACATAAAAACATTTTTTTACTGGGAATATCCCACTTGTTAGTCAGCATGTTTCTTGGAAATGGCTTGGTTTTGAAAGATTTCCCTAGAATCACGGACAGAAATGTTTCTGTAATTTCTGAGGCTAGAGCATCCACAGCCACAGAGCAATGTGCCAGCTGTCTCATCAGGGATGCAGGGCCTGCAAATCCCAAAGCAGAGAGGTCCAGTTTGAGCAAAAATCCACTTTTTAGGAGTTTTTTGGCTCTCCTTGTTTCTGCGTGGGTATCCTCAGATCTGAAGAAGTGATGCATTTCATTTTGAAGTGAAGGGATGGATCTTCTCCAGGAAAAAAACTTTTATTGGTTTTCCTGTCTGCAGTATTTTAAAATGAAAATTTAATTTCACTGAAATTAAATTTAATTTTTAATCAATCATTATATATCACTTTTCAAAGAGTTATAATTTCCTGAAAAACTGGAATTGTTGTGTTAGTTCTGTTTATAGATTGTAGTTACTGACATAGTGAATATAAAATCTTCAAAAAAGGTAGGTTAACTCCTCACTCATGGCAATAAATTAAAAATATGGTATTTAAAGGAAGAAAGAAAATTAACTACTCTTTTAAATAATGCTCATATTGAAAAACTTTCAATTTTTTGATGTAACTATGAGATTAGACAATTGACCATTTTCATTCTGTCTCAATACTGAAATTCTCTTCAAATCACAAATTCCAGCAATTTAGACTTCAAGGAAAACAATAACTATAAGGATAAACACTACCAGCAAAAATAATAACAGTTGATTTTAAAAATCAGACATTCTTATGGAGCCGATACTTTTTTCAATGTAGCTATTTAACAGAAAAATATTTGGGAAAGCAGAATCTAACTTCGTAGGAAGTCTTATAATTTCAAGTAAGAAAACACAAAAAAAGAAACGGAAAGTTTCTTTCACAGTGAAATGTTAGAAACTCAGTTTTAGGTCATTTGTTTGATTAATAGTTTATGTAATCTTTAATTTTTTGCATTATAATGCATATATTTTTTGAACCAATGATTTAAAAATGAAAAAGCTGTAGTGTAAAAATGTAAAGCATAGACCCTCTCTCAGTGCACTCTTAAATTTCCTTTTAACTGCAAAAGCAGGCATGTAGCCACAGAAACCTAGTGATATTGGTACTGCAGCATTTTGACACAAAAAATAATTCTGTCTAAAAATATTAATATTTTTAAATTGAAATGCAAGAAAGAAATGAAAAGACAAACTTTTTTTTTTTTTTAGCCAACGAGTTACAAGAAAGCTTTTTGTGTCCAGCTTCCTTTTTCCCTGTAACAAAATTGGGGCCAACTTCATCTTTGGTCTCTAGTAGCTGCCCAGGATGGTAGATAAACTTAGTCATGAAACGAGTGTTGGAGAAGCCTGGCACATTCATTACCAGGGCTCTGCTGTTTTCCTCTTCAGCAGGGCAAGATCCTGGGCAGTGAGACAGTTGAAAAGCTGTGGCTCTGCCTTCCCAGCCTGCATGCCCCATAGGGTCAGGGCCAAATCGCATGGGATTGCAGCAGGGTGTGAACTCTGCAAACCCTGCTAATGTGGTGGTGTACTTTGCCACTCCGCTGAGATGATGCATCTCCACAAGAGTGCTTTTACAGATGAGATGTAAATAAGACAGCTGAGTTACTGCAATGCACAGTACCCCCTTGAGAAAGGAACCCATTGAACATCCTGATAGTCTTATGTGGTGATGATTCAGGAAAATAAAAAAATTTTGGACTTCTTTATTTGGGATAATAGGTTTTTTTTGACTGATTCGTTTAAGCCAAAGTATATCTCAGAACACAGATGTAATCAAGATAACCTTGAGAGTAAGGCAAGAAAAGCTTGTTCTTCCCCTTTCATCTCTCCTCTTTGTGCTTCGTCCATGTTACTTTCAGTATCAGCACCATTTCACAGAATGCTGATGAGAATGATGAGCTTCCCTATGACACTTTTAGCATAGTCATGTAATAAATGAAAAGAGAAAGGCTAGAAGAAAATTATTTTTCTGTTTGAGAAAACCACACTGGTGTCTCTGAACTAGTTATAAATGGGATTGAGTTTGGATCAGAGACCAAAATCAGAGTGACTAGATCATCCTCATCAGTTTCCGATTTGGGTCTTCTCGAGGGAAAATAGGACAGGTTCTTACCATTGCCAACAAAATATTTCCCCATCTTGTTTACTGCATCTCACTTGGTACATTTATACAGATCCACAACCTCTTCTCTTTCCCAATCTTCTTTGCCTTCTGTTTTCTTCTTGCTTTCTTCTCGCTTTCTTCTCCTGCCCATTTATCTTTTCTGCCTTTCTCTTTCTTCCACCTTTATTTTTCTTTCCACACATTTCACTCTTACTATACCTCCTTTCTTTTTTCTTTTTCCTCTGACTGATCACTGAAACCCTCAAATCAACCTCTGCTGCTGCTACTTGGTTGGTCCTCCTGGCAGCCACTGGCACTAGTTCTGCACAGTTTGCTGCATTTCACGTCTGCACAGCCAAGGCAAGCAGAAAACAAGGCTTTGAAAACCCATAGTATTAAACAGTGTGATCCCGGGGGTTGCATTTGTATTCTTGGCTATAAACTCAATGCTGGAGAGCAATGCAAACGATTCGTGACTTCTACTAGCCAGACCTTGGCTTCCTCCCTAGACAGGAGAAGGACAAGGCAGCTGGCTTAGACCTGCAATATACTTCCATACTAAGTATCGTGTTATCATTTTCATTGACTGAATAGGGAGACAAAGATTGGGAGAGTGTGCTGTCTGAAGCATTAGCTGATCTTGGAGATCAGAGGTGGTACCTAGGTCCATCTCAGACACCAGAAGGAATGAAGTGAATGCAGCCTGGGACTGGAAGGGGGCACCAACAGTGCTTCTGAGTTTCTCCAGAATTTTCTTACGAAGCTGTGATGTTCCCAAACACTTCATCGGAGCTGTATGGGAGGCGAACGAGGAAAGTAGTCTTCTAGTATACAATAATTAACTATGATTCTTATTCGCATCTGTTGGTTAAAACTAGTGAACAGAGTATTCATTCCAGGATTTCAGGATTCAAAAGAAATTCCCTTCAGAGAGGGAAGGTATTTAATTGCCTTATGAAATCCTGAGAAGGTTTTCTGGAAGTCTGATGCCATGGATTGTCAGGCACTGTCAGCTGCCTTTGAACTCCTGCAGAAGCGTGCTTTCCTGGCGGTGCTCAGGAAGGTGTAGACAGGCTAGATGAGAACATGCCACATGCTCTTTCACAGCTTGCTTTCAGTTGCTGATGGCTCTTATTCCTTCCCCTCCCCCATTCCTATGCCTCTTCAAGTCTATGCCACTTCATTTGTTGTTTTTAACTGGAAATGCTTCATTAAACATGTTTCTATTTTTTCATGAATTTTCAGTCATACACAAAAGCCTCATCTTGGGACTTTTGCTTTTCACCTGTTATCTCTTTATGTCGGTCATGCATAAACTTTGCAGATGCAGTTAAAAATCTGTGGCCAAGCACCTGGACAGCTGTCAAGAACAGAACAGTTCACGTCTGCCAACTTGGGCATTGCCAGCTGTACTGCTGAACATTCACAAAACCCAACACACGCCAAAGAAAGCCAACATCGCCTGAGCATGCCCTTCCTCTTTTGAGTCCTCCAGTGCTTGGACGGGGGAGGAATTAAGACTTCTGCTTAAATTCTCAGAGGGAAAATAAAAATATTCCAGACCACACTTAGAGTGGACAGTTACTCCACAAAATAGTTGTTGAACTGTTAGAAGGTCTAAAAGTGTAGTTGTGATCAAGAAGTGGACCTGACAAGAGGCAATGACAAGGTAGGCAGTTGCAATAAAACAGAAGGAATTGAGGCGTAATCTTACTATAATTCTGTGGTATTGAGGTGTAAATTCTAAGGGGTTTTCAAAGGTTTTTTTCCAAAAAATCATAAATGAAGTAATAGTTATCCTGAAACAACCCTGGAAAAATAAAGTGAATCTTGGTTATTTTCCCTTCAGGCTAGTGCCATTGTTGCTAAGCTGTCCATTGGCGTCAGAGTATGTAACATCTCAGTCATCAGCAATCTGGCAGGTATTTTGTCCCTTATATTGATCCAACAAATATATGCCTGACT
>VZSC01014230.1:348150-400397 GCA_013398225.1 Steatornis caripensis | reverse complement strand
ACAAATATATGCCAGACTGTTTGCACCATCTGTCACACCAGAGTCAGCAGAGGGGACAAAAGGTGGACAGCTGGTACTATCGGTCTGCAATGCCATTTTACAGGAGAAATACCGGAACCTGTGTCAAAAGGCGCAGAAAACTAAAACCCTCTGTGGTAAAAACATTAAAGCAAATACGTTTCAGATGCAGCAGCTCATCTTTCATATCAAACTCTCTATGGTTATTAGAAACACACTTCTAAGAATGAAAAAGTTCACAGGGTGCCTGAACTGAACATAATCAGGTTTCATTCTACATACTTTCGGTTTTCCAAGGAAACGAAAGTTGCCTAAATTGAACAGTGATAAAAAGCCAATCTGTAATGAATCCCTCAGCTGCAGAGAACCAGAATAAAACTGCAGTAGAGAGAATTTCTGGATTGATTTTTGCCATAGAATCGTAGTTACCAGGGAAGCATTCATCAAATGCTGGCCGGAAGCTGACCTCCATTACTCTGCTCCTCCTTGCAGGTTTGTCTTTGGTAAAAAGCTATTTCACAGCCTTTTGAATATGTTGGCAAGAGAGTAATGCATAACCCAAAGCAGGATGCTTGGAGAGATTTTTCATGTGTCCAAAGGCAAGTCAACCAATAATCAACAACACAGTGTGTCAGCCAGGACATCAGGCAGTGTTTCAACCAGTCAAATCTACAAATCAACAAAGAGAGACATTAGAAATGCATAGAACTATACATTAAAGGTTTTGGTAAAGAACATACTACAGAAAAGGTGATTCAGGAGTTACAGCACCATTTTGAAATTTACAGCCAGTCTATACCTTCTGGATCAAAAGTGGTGCCAACATAACATATGCAGCTGAGGATTGTGCTTATATTCCTGTACTTGTTTTGCAAAGTGTTGCAATTTGGTTTTGACAGACTTGAATGATAACTGCAGCACTGAAAATAGAATCATGGCTCATGAGAAGGTAGGCACTTTGCATATTTCACCGAGGCCAGCTTAACTCTGAGCGAAGACCAGAAAGAAAGCAACTTGTTAAAGATCAGCTGAAGCAAAACAGTCTGCCTCTGGAGTTTAAAGATGAAGGCTTTGCTATTATAAATAGAAATATTGAAAGTCAAGGATTTCTGCTCTGTGGAAAATGTTGAAATTTCGAATTTTATTCCACCTTGTAATAAAAGCAAAATTGCCCCAAATATATTTTTGAATAGTCATGTGACTAAAACCCTGATTTTGGAGATTCTTCCAATCTAACGACTCTATGTGTAATTACATAATCTATCATCATTAGACGAATGATATGACTAGAATATGAAATATTTTTAATGGCAATCCATAAAAATAGCTTTAAAGTATTCTGTTAAATATATGTATTTCTTTCTAGAAAAATCAATGCATTCTAAAGGAAGCTGTGATTTTGATCAAAATAGTATTTTCTGATAAAGAAACATCTACTGAAGTAGTTTTGCCCAGCTGTAAGAATAATCTATGAAATTCCCGAAGTCACATATAACATGGGAGACAGGGATTTTATAATATATAATTGACATTCGGAGTGACACAGAACTGCTCTACAGGTTCTAAAATATTTACAAGCTTCATCTAAAACCTTCACGAAATAGCAATGACAAAGTAAGTTAGGATACCATAATGAAATTTAGCCTCAACTGTCATAACTAAAGTAGAGAAAAATACAATTCAGATTTTTTTATTGCTATTGCATATAGCAATATTGCTGTCATAGAAGTTGAGCTGTGATTAATTAGATATCTGACCTGTCTGTTATCTCTCTGCAGTAGCCACAGCCAGAGTTAGATTGAGCTCAATCCTTCTTTTGCCTAAGTTAAAGGACAACAGACAACAGTCTTCTGAAAATCTTCTCCTTATGATCAGCCTTCTGTCAAAACTACTGAGTGGCAACTTCTCTCAAGAAAAGTTACCATATCATACAAAGATATTATCCAAATATAAATAATTGTTAAAAATAAGACGAGAGAGAATGATATCCTGTGAAGTGGTTACTGTGATGTTGGAAAGTATCCTCAATTTTCGTATAACTCCTCATTAAAAAGGGCACGCTAAATACTGCATGGTGCTAATTTTCTTTGTAAAAGAAACAAAAGAAAGAAAGAATGAAAAGGACTGCAATCTTGTTCTGTTGCAAGTTGAACAACTTTGTCATCCCTATTCTAGACACTACTGTTTTTGTGTGACTTCGTTTTACTCTCACCTTCACTGATGTCTGCAGTCTTATGGAGATGCTCTAGGTCTGCTAACCACACCAGAAGCAAGTTAAGAGACTGGGGCCTATGTGACCATATCCTGTAAAACAACATTGATGCTCTACATAATTTCATTAATTGTGGATTTAATTGTCAGGGTTAGATGTAAATAGTAGCCTTGACCTTCTCTTTCAGGTTTGGCCTTGGAAAAAAAGGCCATGGCATTCAGGAATTTAGCTGTGAAGAAAGAAGTGAAGACCTAAGAATATTTTCCACTGCTTGCAACAAGATCCTTCAGAGTATCTATGAACTTGGAAAAATCTGGGGTCCGAAGTCAAAATACATCTTCTTTTCTGCCTATCTTTCTATGCACAAGAAGATCAATTCTTTCTTGTCAAGTGCTGTTGTTGTTGAAGGACCAATTGTCTCTCAACAAGATTTGAGATTTTTCTTTGAGTTTTAAGGGGCAAGGCCTCCTACCTGATCCTGGGCTGGCAAGGAATAGTAAGTTTCTTGTGAGGTGAAGTTCATTTCATGTTGTGGCAGGAACCTGAAGCAGCTTTCTTCTGGGACAGTCTTTGGAAAGCAAAACTTCCAGTTCTGCTTTTCCTTTTGCCTTAGGGCATTGTCGCAGTAAGACCGACATATCATAAACGGGGATGCAGTGCAGAAGAATAGACAAATTCTATCTCAAATTTAGTGTATTAGATTACAATGAAAATGTTATTACCAACTATTATTATTACACTCTCATGAGTGTACTTTGCCTAATAATCTTATTCCATATTATATCAACATTCAGATGAATCCATCATCTGAAGTAGTACCTGCTTTCTTCAATCTGAATCTCAGAATAGAATATTTTTTGTCATTATCAATAAGAAAATTACTTATGTCACCCTTGATATTGAAATGAAACTCAATTATATTGACCTTGATATCCAAATGAACTGTCTAATATAAAGATTACAAATATTCCAGTCTTTTAAAATTACCAGAGGTGATCTACTATTTTATATGATAGATGAGTTATTAAAAGAAGTCAGGTGAAGAACTGAGAAAACTTTTGGTTAAATTAAATAGAGAGTTTCATTAATAATTTATTTAATATAGGAAGAAAATAATAACTAAGAATTGTCAGGAAATGGAGAATGACTTAGGTCAAACTCTTCAGAAATTACCATTCTTCCCCAATAGAAATGAATGTGAAACTAAGCAAGTGCATAGACTGTAGTTTCAGGGGAGAGTTTAGATTAGAATGCTAAAAGCTGAAATTACTACAGCCTAGAAAGCTAAACATATTAAATGAAAAAGAAGTAGAAGCATTGTTCAGTATCCTACAGAATTTGATGAAAGAATGTTTCTTGCCAGTGCATTTGGCGAGCGCCAAAAGTGCTGTGCGTATTATGGGGTCTGTAAGAGCACGTTCTCCTCTCAGATGATGTTACCAGTCATGAAGGTGCAATAGCCTAGGCAGTAGTCAAACTCCTCAGGGTACTGTGTGGGCACAGCACTCTGTCTGGATGGGGTACCTTACAGGCTATGACAGCCTAGTTCACATTTGCAGAAGCAGCCCCATACAAAAAAATCTATGTTCCACACGATAAAAAGCGGTTTTCTTTGCTTGAGGAAAAATCCTACTAACGATAAAGGGGCCTGGAGTTTTTGTAGGAGAGAGCAGCTGTCAATTAGAAGAGATATGGAATATATTTCAGAAATCGCTTGATGAGAAGCATGTGTCACTTTTTCTTCTTGTGTGCATTTGACTTTTTGTAGAACATGGAGACGTTATTTATTTTGTCAAGAGAAAGAAAATGTCAAACCTTTGAGTGCTCGGCCTTTCAGCAGGTGAGCTCACCAGTGTGTAGAGGAGGTCAGTGAGCTGAACTTTGGCAGGGATATTAATATTTTATAATGCTTTGAATCAGCATAATTTACCTCATCAGTTAGGTCATGTCACAATCCTGTGCCTTTCAAGTCCTGAAACTTCACTGGCAGTTACAAGCCCTCCTCTCATCAAAGGCAGGAGAGCTCTGAAGGTAATTTCAACTCAAAGCAAGCTCAGATCCCTGGATGCTTTAAAATGAAAACAGAACTAATTTTTAATCCTTTTTGCTAAACAAAGAAGAAATGCAAGTAGGTAAGTGGGACGTGTTATTAATAAATAAAACCAATTCAATTATCTCTCTGAACCAAGGAGGAAAATTGGGTAGAACTGTCTCCATATGTTCTTGATATAGAGGCTTTCTATAGTGGGATATTGGACTACAGCAAGGGTTCTCAGGCTTTCTGATAACAGAAACAATAATGGCAGCAAAGCATTTAGCAGGAGCAAAGGACTCCACAAGGAGTAAATTAGTTTATGTCAGCAAAACTGAAATCCTAATGATAACATTTGCAACAACAGAACAGCCAGTGTCACTTACCAGTGATTAGTTCTTACGTCGCAAAATAGTTTTAATGTATTTCAAGACTAAGCGAGAGGAAGAAAAGACAAAGCTCTTAAAGACATGCTCACTGAAGTTCAGCATGTGGTAGCTGCCCTATTGATTTGCAGTTAGCAGGATTCCTTGTTGTGCTTATTTCCCAACCTTATTTGTGTCATGTCCCTCATTTAAGGTTCCTTGAAGAGTCCCACCAGTGCTCTTGGGTAACTCCTTCTCAGAGGTATGGGAGGCAACCAAATTGCTAGAGTTAGCATATATCTGGCTGTAGCAGCAGGCAGGAAAACCTATCAGTAACCCTGGATGGCTCTGGGATGTGTTGCAGGGTGGGCTCTCATCTCTCCGTTCTCAAGATAAAACTTATGATTCCCTTCTGTCTTCCTGAATTTGGGAAATGCTGATTGATGCACATGCCCGAAAGCATGAGTAGGAATTATCTCTAGCAGCTCATTTGAACAGTTTTATTTGCCAAGGCACCTCAGTTCAGACCTGCTTTAACCCTGCTGTCTCAGTCTGGTTCAGTGTACCCTCTCAGCGGTGCAAAGCTTAGTGATAAACTGGGGATGTAGAGAAGCAGATCAAACACTTCTCCCCCCCTACGCCTTATGTCACGGTCTAAGGATGTGTTTTCAGCAGTGATGTGATAGTACCCACCCACTGACCGACCTTGCCTCATGTGTTACATCAGTGTATAACTCTCAAAATATTTTTTCCTTCAAGACTTCCTATTTTACAGCCATAAATGTGCCTGCACACTGCAGGCACCTGTTGAAATACCATCAATTACGACAGCAGTAGAAAAATATTGAGGGTGTAAGAACATGCTGTTCAGACTTTTTCAGTACTAAATTCACATGCATTGTCTGACCTCTTCTATTTAGAAATCATAAATTCTGTTGCATAGAACTTCATATTCACGTGCCATTAGCTTTGTTTGTCACTTAGGGTAATTAGTATACAATCATAGAATAATTTATGTTGGAAAAGACCCTTAAGATCATCAAGTCCAACCATAAACCTAACACTTCCTCGCTCCTTCAATCGGCTTTGACAAATAGATGTTTTTCATTTCGCAGTAGTTTCTATTAAAGCACCTAGCAGTGCTCCACTTTCTTTTCTAAAGTAACAGAATAATTTGAATGTGAAAGTAAATACTCACATTTCATGCACACATTGTCAGGTACTTGCTGCCAGAATTCTATAACGCGCAACCTATGACACATTGAAGAAGCAGACTCATTAAGTCACCTTCCCTTCAAAAAGGCGTGCTGGTGTTTTCCCTGATATTTTGGGCACAATATTTGTCCTTTTCACGTTGATATAAAAATGGGATCTCTTGAGTAAGTTTTTTGGCTTCTAAATTCAATGATTATAACTGAATTCATAGTAATGTCCTCTTGCTACTCTCCTAGTAGGACTGGAAAGGGACAGGGAAGGTTGTATTACGCTGTTCTGTTTCTTCTGTGCTCAAACTAATCCTACTATTAAAGTGGGCAAGCTGGCACAGGAGATGACATTCTCAAGAAACCAGGAGTTAAGGTCAAAACCTAAAGTAATGCAGCTTGTTTCAGGCAAACTCAGTAAACATTTATATTGTGCCAATTCTGCAGTCAGGAATAATTTTTAAAATCTGACAATGGCTAAATTAGACAGTTTTCCATTGCTGCCTCGAAAAGTAGAAGTGTAATTGCCACTTGCTCCTGGTAAAATGGATTCTGCGTTGTGATATTTAACACATACTAAATAAGCAAGCTAAAATCAATAAAAATAGACTGAAGCTTTTTGCTTTCCCTCCCTTTTCTTATTGTTGCCTAGGAGCTCTAGATAATTGATGCAAATATTTATTGTAGAGGTTTGGATACCATGCTCTTATTACATAATGTTTCTCTATAAAATCTGTATATTCCAGTCAGAGTCCATAACAATTGTATTGAATGAAGTGCAGCAGGTTTGCTATAAGTAGTAAGTAAGGGTGGCTGTACCTTTTCAGAGGCAGAAGGTGCATGTCACTTTTAGGACTTCTATAGGCCAATATGAAAATACAATTCTGGATTATCAGGACCAGAGAAATGTCCTCCCAGGGGTGCGTGTCTCTGTCTTGTGGGCTCACACAACAGAGGTTTTGGTTAGCTGTTGGGTAATTTTGCTTGTGCATTGTTGGTAAGGGACCTCCTCACCTGAGGTCCTGAACTTGTGGGTCATGGAAGTTGTGGTAAACAAGAGAGAATTGTCCCATGGGCTGGCTCTAACCTACAGACCATTAGCTCCACACCTCTGTCTACGCCGGTCACTGGGCATCAGTATACAAACAAGATACCCTTTGAAAATGCATCATCACTAGTTTTGTTTGTAACAACTTCTGAAAAGATATGGTGAAAAGAAGCCAAAGTAAAATACCCAAAAACCTTCTCTCTCAACATTTTGCGCAGCTTTCAAACACTGGTGTCATGGATACCACAGAGTTTCTCTTCACTCAAACATGGAATAGCTGTGGTGAAATTGTGTGTATATATTAAAGCTGAAAGAATAATCTGAAGGGAATAATTTATTTGACATATTGATCTGCCCTCTCACCTTTTTATCTGCTGTGTCCATTTAGACAGAAAAGTCTTTGGTCACATCCTGAACCTAGTAAAGTCAATAGTAAAATCTTGACAGACTTCACCGAAGCCTGGCTTTTACACTAGGGGCTTTCACTTAGCAGATCTATGGAGTCTTGATATTTACAAAGCAAAATGGACCAGTTATTTAAATAAGGATACAAAGAATAAAGAAATAGTTTTGTGAGCACCAAAGAAGAGATGCTTGGTCTGGGCCCTGGGTCAGTTCTCCAGTGTCTAATAAGAGATGAGTGCATACCTCAGGCTTTCTCTCAAGCTTCTTTTTGATAGACTGTTTTCATGAGACTATTGGGAAGATAATACTTCAGAGACCTTTGCCGCTTTGTCAAATGTGACTTTAGTTAAGCAAAGGGAATGAAAATTACTGAATGGGAGGAAAGAGAGGAGACACAGACAGAGACAGTGGTTGCATAAGCCAGGTATTCTACAAAAACAGTTTAAAATTAATGTTTTCAGAAGAATTTTAATTTGTTGCCCTTTATTTCTCTTTTATTTTAGAGCTTTGTAGCATTAGTCTCAAAAGAGAGTTTTCATAGATTCTTCATTTTCACTAGATTCAGTTTTCTAAAGTGTGCCATCACGAAATCTTAAAGCATATGCATTTCTTCACTCTTAGGGTTACTTTAAAATAAATTAGGGTGGAATTTTGTTGTAGACTATCAGAAACGAAAGACAAGGAGTGAGGGAGAAAAGCACCTCCCCCCAGTGCCTGATGCTTGTCCTCTACGTGCACCAAGTGATAAAATAGAGACATCATAGCTGCATTTTACACAGATGGCTAAGCATAGATCAAAGGGGCTTGCTATGTGTGCGGAAAGATATGACCTTTCTAGATTTTAGGATAAAATATTTTGGAGGACTACAACGCAAGTAAATGAAGGGTATACTCAATACCTTTCCAAAGAATCCTAAAAGAAAGTAGGAAAAAGAAGGAATAAATTAAAGGTTCTTTGAAAAAGAACAGCCATAACATGCATAGATAATGAAGGCTCATAAGAAATTACTTGAAGATCTCAGGTTTAAAGACCTGTAGGAATGGAGAGAGCAACTAACAGAAGAAAACCAACTTCCATGTGTTAACCAAATCGCACGCATTTTGTCCAAGAATGACTAAACTGTTAGGCTTCTTGTAAATCTGTAATCTGTCTTCAACAAAAACATAAGTTTGCAAAATTTGAACACTGATTACTTCTGTAGCTTTTGAGCATCCTCAATTCCTGACAAAGTCAGTAAGTGTATTCAGCACGATAGGGTACTGGGAATCGCAAAAATCTGCCACACATCCAGGAATGTCCAGAAATTTTCTGTACTATTGATATTGATAATTTTCTGAAAAGTATTATGCTTCCTGGGTATGAGTTTATATTTTAGATCTTGACAGCAAAAACGTGGATGTAATTTCAAGCTATTTTATACAGTGACATGGTATTGAAGAGCTCTGAGGTATTGATCAGAACATGCAGGAGAATAAATTACAGACTCAGGAATGGATTTAAGTGATGGACTTTAGCTTTATGGCTCTAACAGAGCAGCTGGGCGATAAATGTCTAAATCACACTTACACAGTTGGCAGTTAGAAGTCAGTGCACGGTTACAGGAGTCCAGCTGTAGAATCAGTGATTTATGGTGGAGCTCCCTCTTCACCCCACACAAGATGTAGTCTTTTTCCCATGTGAGCTGGTGTAGAGCTTATCAAGAGAGGATTCTCCTGAAGTTTTGCCTTTCTCTGCTGCTAGATAGGTCTGGATTCAACCAGCCTAACTGTAGGTATCTCACTGATTTGCCCAAGTTGGTGGAAAATGTAAGAGATCAAAGATGGAATGGAAATACCCTCAAGAGGTTCTTGTTCTCAACTGGCTCTATAGAAGTTTGGAGCAACTGGTAGCTTCAGCTAGACACTTCAATTAAATGTCTAAAATTAGACTGGGTGAATCTAGCTATGGTCCACCAGCTAAGTCTATGTCATTTACCCTGAGAAAAGAATGAGAGATTCTAGACAAAATTGTCTTACCATTCTGAATATGGAAATTTCATGTCTCACTGTGCTTATATTATAGGGAGGGGGAAAAGAAATGAAAGTCAGAGGATGACAGAAATATCTTTTAGATCCCCAAAGATCCTCGAAGCACCTTCTACTGCTAAGGATTGAAAGAGTGTCTAAGGGTAAAGACTGGAATTTAGCTTGTCTCAAATGTAATCTGCTTCAGCCAATGAGTCACCTTGCTTTTTGGTGAAGGATTGAAACAGAAGTGTCCAGCTCATGTCGCATTCACTGCTACAGTCATTTCCCCCCTCCCATTGATGAGGATAGGAGGCAAGTGACTAGAGATCGGTATATCATAATTATAAGCAAGTGGAAAGCTCTAAAAATACTTTTTGACAATCTGCTTCCATATATCATAACTTTGTGTTCTATAGCCTAATAAATTCCTTCCAATATGCTTCATTGTGCAACCTTTCCCATGTCTTTAAATCCAAGGGACAATTACTCACAGGAGGCCATTCCTTGGTGGCTTCAGGAGCAATTAATCCACGGCGTGCTCTCTGCTGCATCAGAAACAGTCTGCCCGGATCTTGCAGTTCAGTCTAATTCAGCTGGCCCATTTGCAGGTTCAGAGTGTCTACATATTCAGAATTTTTTTTTTCTCTTCATATTTACAGCAATCTCAAGGGATGTGCTTGGCTGGGATCCTGACCCACTGGAAAGACAAGCTAAGATCCTGGTGGAATTTGACTCCGAGCACCCAAAAATCCAAACTCAATGCCTTCCAGGGACCAAACATCTCAGCTGCCTCTGAAGCAGTCCTACAAGGATAGCAAAATGCAGGAAGGACAGCTCAGATAGCAAATGTCATCATGCCCTCGTCAAACTGATTCCAACCTTATGTGTCATTAGCAATCCTGGCATCCAGGATCATGTACCTAAAAAGGCCTTATCAGCTTTTAAGAGGACAAACGTGCCCATGGCTATATTCCTTCAGTGTGACCCAGACCCTCTTTCTGTGCTGGTTCGTTTGTGAGCACGTTAATTTCAGTGACATTGCTTCTTGCATAAATTGCCCATTCAGTCATTCCAATGCATGCCTGGAGATGCTCCACTGCTGTCTGAAGAATTAGGTTGCTAATCCTGGAAGCCAGCAAAACGGCTTCACCAAATGTTACTTTAATCAGGTGACCCCCAGTCCTACAAAGGTGATTTCTGAGTAAATATCCTATAACCTGAAAGCAATATGGGTTTGGAATGTGTATTGCCTTTCTTGTCTTGATGCCAACAGCAGCTTTAGTAAGACTGCTTGTTTTCAGTATATTGCAAGACTGTGTCAGATCAGATCTTCCTGATCTGATCACAGCTCAAGATCACAGAGGAAGTGGATTCAGTGTGAACTACTTATTGCACTTCTTTGTTGTCTCAAGCTTATAGATGAACCAAACATGCTGGAACAAGACGTGCAGTCTCCTACAGTTGACAAATTTCACTAAATGTTTTTGGAAACCTGAATTATCCAGGGTTTTCTGCAGCTGTAAATTTTTGAGACTGGCCTCACAACGGATAAAGCTTAAATGCTAGGTGAATGTGACAGGACTATCCAAATTTGCCCTTCCTACAAAATATAGATTGTGGTTCTGTGGCTGTCAAGAGCGAGAGACTGGAAAAATCCTCCTTATGAAACCTGTCATTTTTGCAGGTACTCGCCTGATGACGTTTATGATCATCTAAAGCTGGAAGCTGGCTGCTGACCAATACTATAGTTTAGGGTTGTCTTTGGACCTCAGCATTTATTGGTCACATTTTCAAACCTGAGTTCAGGAGTTTTGGACAGTGCACTGCCTTTCATATTAGAAGACTGTTAGCATTCAAGTAGAGAGTACACAGCTAACATTACTTGAAATCTGTTGAAAAGATAATTCTTCGGTTACCCTAAAAATATCTCTCTAAGAGGCAACAGTATTCTTGAATTAACTGTTTTTCTATGACATTATCGAAAGAAACCAGAACTGAATTTTCATTCAGGTTTCAGAAGCATTATACTTTCCTCCCGAGCAGATTTTAGTTCTTAATTTTTAATTTTTTCCCGTTATTTCTGGGCATGAAGATGAGGATAGAAACATAATACTTAGGAAAATTATTATGCAACCATATTCCCAGGATAACCAGATTCACAAAATAACAAATCATTCAAAACCAGAGAATGTCCCAATGCAGTCTAAATTTGGATCTCTTTGCTAAGAGTAGCTGTCTAGGGCAGTTATGTGTGCACTGTAATTCCAGATTCACTCTTGTTTCATTGGCTGAGTTGCAGCCTAAATTGTTTGGAAAAATTTAGTGTAGTCAGGATAATCATATAGATTTGTAGGGGCTTATTTGGACCGAAACTTTAAGCTTTTAAACATTTTCCCACAGTAGTTCTAAGACTTGTGGTCAATAACTGTGTAACATACTGCATGACAGTAATGTCAAATATTTCACACTAAGTTCTGATGGCATTTCAAAATAATAGACGGTATACCTTTGCAACTTAGGCATAAAAGACAGGAAATGTTAATGAAAATGGGTGAAATAATAACTATTCACAAATTTGTTTGTCTGGTGAAATAACCCAAAATGTGTCTTGCACAAGTAAAGAAAAATTGATGAAATTTCCTCATCCAATTAAAAGTCAAACAGTTTTTTGCTAAAGGAATTACAGAGAAACAATTCAGAGAACAGAAGCTCACCCCTCAGTATCTTACCTTCTCACGCAATCAGCGGACTAGTCCGGGCAGTTTTCAGTATCACTATTCAAACTACAGGAATTATGAGATAAAGTAGTTGACAAAGTTTCACTCTTCTATTCACAGAGATTTATGAAAAATAAGTAGCAAAACTATTCAAGATCACTCAGAACTATTTATGAATTAGGAATAGCTGTTTCATGCTCACAAAGCACTGGCTGCATAAATTGAAAGTATGAGGTCCTTCGTGATGGTGGGCTATATGCCATATTTCAGTTTCTCATCATGATAGCTATAGTATGTGCGGTGATAGGGTGGATTTGTATATTCAGAGCTTGGATTATGCATGGAACAATGTCTCTGAGCTTCATCAGGAAGATTTTAGGAGACAGCGGCAAAACAGCTTAGGTGGCTGGAATTCGTGGCAAAGCAGCTGAGTGGGAATGATGTATATACCCTTGCACTCTCCTTCCTTTCTAAACCCAACAGCTGCTGTCTTCTCAATGCATTTAGGAAAGTCACTGAAAATATAGTTTTGTACTTGTGAGATGAGTTGAAATAAAAGTCTCCAAAAAACTTCATAATATTTTAAAAGGCAATTTTAGTCCTAATGGAGCCAATCAATAGATGTACCAGTCTCACTAGCTTTGCTTCGATTCCCATTTGAGTCAATGGAGAGGATCCCATTGGCTTTAAGTAGGAATTAGATTAGCAGGATTTATGAAGCAATTGTGTTCAGTCTGTGTTAGGAATAGGAAACTCTTGAAATTATCCCCTTTTTGAGGAACTCAAATCGCTGTACCTTGGCTTCAGATCGCATATTGAGAAAGAGACAGGAAAAGCCAAACTTCCACATAATTCAAATAGTCTGCGTATATTGCAATGTGTGGAGAGAGAGAAAAATGCCTTCCACAACAGGAGGCTGATAAAATCAATAGTCCCATCCTTAACTTTAGAACTTAGTAAGTTGACATATGTGGGCACCAGGAATTAACCATGCACAGTGCTTTCGAATTATGGGTATTTTAATCTTGTTTCTTATAGTCTTTATTCATATATACATCAGGCCTTGAAGCCAAATTCAGTAGAAAGTAGCTTGTGAACCTGAGACAAGTAGCTCTGGCTGGTTTCTTTTTAAAAGGAAGAAGACTCAAAAATATGTGTACAGACAGGCTTTGCAAAATGTACCTTTCCATGGTAAAAAATCATATACTGTAATAACTGCAGCAAGAATAGCACCTTTTCTTCTCACCACTGTTTCACAAAGCCTACGTGTGAGCTTCTTTTCTCTCTCACCTCTAACTCAGCCTCCTAATTTAGCCAACCTTTCATTTATGAATGGGGTCTGAGCACAAAGTTCAGCCTATTTCCAAGCTCTTTGAGGGCTCAGAGGCAATCAAATCCATCTTTAAATTAAAATGATGAACATAAGTCCAAGAAATCCTACATCTATTTTTTCCTAATGACATCATCTTCTGTTTTGCCTGCCTCACCTAGAAGCCTGCACGCTCCCCGTCTGTGAAAGAGCTCATACTTCATTCAGCAACATCAGAGAGTTTGATTTAGGACGTGGATTTTACTGCTGCGTGTTTTTAGAGCAGAAGTTTGTACATACATGTGTCTTTACACTTCAGTGATGTTAGACATGCGTCATCCTGTAGAAGCATCACTGCTTTCTATTCTCACTAGTTTCACCAGAAAGGCCTTACTACTTGTGTTGAAATTTTCCCATTATTTAAATGACATTTGATGCTTTAATAAATACACCTGTATTTCACAAACACCTCAGCGTCTGACCTGTCATTATACAGGTGTAATACAAGATGGAGAGAACACAGGAGGCTGTAGTCCCTTTCCCCAAATTACCCAGGGAGCTGGAGAGCAGCTGCACTGTATTGTTGCCTATCTTTTATATCTCAGCTGGATCCATCTTTTTTACCAGGTCTTCTATTGAGAAGTCACCATTTCTGCAGTGAATGATAAAATAGGAACTGGTTCCTTTTACAGTAAGACTGTAAAAAGTCTTTGGTATTATTCTCAGCCATAAGCAAATGAGCTCACATAGAGATTACAGTGCTAGCGAGGAGAGATAATGTGGAGAGCACTGTAGGTCTTTGTGTGCTTTGAAAATTGTGACTTGACTATAATATTATTCAGTCCTTAAAATGCATTAAAAATGAATAGTCTAAGGGCAGCCAGTTACATATTCAGAAAGGTTCAGTGTCTCCAAAATTATAGTGTTAGGCATGTTTATCCAAACCAGTGATCAGATGGGATAACTAGATGAAAATTCCTTAAGTGCTTTATAATGGCTGTGGCTTGCAGAGTAAATCATACAAATTTTACAGTTAAAAATAAATCGAGCTTATGTTGCTACAGAAACTACCGCTGCTATATATTTGGGGGAGGTGTGTCCCCCATTATCATACTTAAATCCAGACATCAGTAACAACCTATAAAATACAGAAATGCCCCAATGTAATTCTGAGTATTTTGAAGCTGCTGCATTTGATAAATAATTTAAATATTGTAACCCTTATTTATTTTATTTGCATTATATTTTTTTACAAAATATGTAAAGCAATAAGTCTGACAGTGATGCAGCTGGAAAATTGTGAAGATTAGAACCTTGACCCTGGAATTTTCTTGTGGATCCAGAAGGATCCAGGTGGATGCTTCAGCAGGATACGGTGGTGTGATGCTCAGTGGCACGTTGTCATTTTGGAAAATGTGGCTGCAAATGAGGTACCTCTGCTCCCTGCAAGGCATCAGGAGAATTAAAACAGTCTCAGAATTGTGACATAAAACTGAGGGTGTGACTGAGCAGCTATAGGAGTCCCCTCTTGGGGACTCAAGCACATGAGTATGGGTTGGCTGTATGGAGGCAAATGAAGATTCCTGCCTGGAAGTAACTATTTTCTCAACATACCTCTTCGAAAAGGAGAAGAAACTTCTCTTTTGTTTGGAAAATTGGCAGATGGAGAGGCTCTGCTTTTGAAATAAAGCTTTTATTTCCAGAATCCATTGCCAAGACCTTTTATGCATTACATCTTACAACTATTTAGGTACAATACATAGGGAAGGGTAGAAACAGCAAGCAGAATCGGATATCTCTTTCTTATAAACCAAGGGTCTGGTCACCTGCACTAGCTGATTACCTGTATTTTCTTTCTTTCATGCAATGACCCTTCTCTGTCTTTCCAGCATGGCTCCATGCTACAGGGAGGGGTAGGAAGTGCATTCTGCCGCCTTACTGCTGCAGCTCTCTTTAAACAGAAGGGTATGAACCTTCAGATGAAGGAAGATCAAATCTGTCATATTCTAAAGAAGTCCTATAAACCACTGAACTGCTTGATAAAACTGAGCCAGCATCCTTCCTTGCATTTCTTAAGAAGCTCTCTTTTGCATACAGTGTTAAGTGTCATCAGCAGCCCTTAAACCTGCTCTGAGAAAACCTACTGAATAGCATTTAGAGATCTACCTCATAGAAGCGATAACCTTAAGGATCCTTCTTGGGCCCTGATATCACAGAATCACAGTAAGGCTGAGGTTGGAAGGAACACTTTGTCCAACCCTCAAGCAAGAATCACCAAGAGAAGGCTGCTCAGGCACTGTCTGTGACATAAGCAGAGATTTCTTAAGATGATAACAGTTCTGTCTTTGTGTAGAAACAGGGCTTTTTAAATTTCACTGGAAAAAAATATCAGTCGTCTGAGGAGCCATTCAGAGCTTTCGAGGATTAGATTTTTAACCTTAGATCTGTACTCAGGCACTGTCTGGGCATGGCCTCACTTTTGGTGGCTTGCTATAGTGTATGCAATTNCACCAAGAGAAGGCTGCTCAGGCACTGTCTGTGACATGAGCAGAGATTTCTTAAGATGATAACAGTTCTGTCTTTGTGTAGAAACAGGGCTTTTTAAATTTCACTGGAAAAAAATATCAGTTGTCTGAGGAGCCATTCAGAGCTTTCGAGGATTAGATTTTTAACCTTAGATCTGTACTCAGGCACTGTCTGGGCATGGCTTCACTTTTGGTGGCTTGCTGTAGTGTATGCAATCTTTCAGATCAGATATAATGGATATCCAGGAGGTTATTGTCTGTGGACCTCAAGGGGTATTCTGCAGGCTGAAAACCATTCAGACTAATAAGGAGGGAGCCCTACTGGTATCAGTTCATCACATGTCACAGGCCATTGCAGCCTGTTGGGAAGGATACCTGAATCAGGTATACAGATATTCTGCTATGGAAGACTACACTGCTGAGGACTGAAACAACTAACGAAGATGCTTTTTTGGAATATTCCTACATTAAATGTCTGCCAGGGGAAAGGGGAGATGTGACTTCTTATGGATGTTACCCTGAAGAACAGTGGAGAACTTAATGGATGCTTTACTTTCACCCCGGCAAAAGTCCAGCTCTGCTCTTTTTATTTTTTCCTGCTGTACAGATTCCTATAATCTTAGTTCTTAGGATGCTAGCCCACTCAGCACTTCTTTTGCTTTAAAGATGGCCTGTCTGGTGTTTATTCTGCCTTTCAATGGCACAAGTTTAAAATTTAGAAAAGATTGGATAGGAGTAGCAAATACAGTGATTACATAAAGTGCAAAAGTTCCCTGCACCTCGTAATTTGGCCATCTCCAAGGTAGTTAGACAAGAATCTCTGTAATGCAGTGCTGCACTTTTGAGTACAATATTATTTTTGCTGTTTGTGGTTTCACCCTGTGGCGCTAGTGGCCGTCATTTTTGCACACTCATTTTTTGAACACATACTCTCCGTAATGCAATCAATAGGAGAAGCAGGTTAGTGAAACAGCTGTTGATTTTCCACTATGAATGAATACTCCATTCTACTCGGTAGATTTTTTTCCCCTGCAAGTTCAATACATATTTATGTCAGCCCTGCTGTCAAGTAGCACTCTCAGTAACATACAGTTGCTAAATTAAGATATTTTCCTTGGCAGTAATTGAAAGCTAATAATTCAATTGCCACATGTAAACCTTGGAGAAGATTTGCCTTATAGTTGTCATAAGAGGTTGAACTGCAACTTTAAGAATAATAAAACACAGGGCAGACTGTGGTACCACCAAGTGAATCACGGTAGCACTGAGAGAACAGAAAGAAATCAGCTTCCCTTCCTTGATAGTGCTGTTTCACATGGGCAGCTGCAAGCGAACTTCAAGCACAGAAGGCAGATAAGTTGGGAGATGGTGCTGCAGGCTGTGACCTGCTCATAGAGGTGTTCCTCCAGCAATGTGTCCCGGCACAGCTGTGCAGCTGTAGTTGTGCTTACCCCTCAGAAGGTATCAGCACAGACAGATGTGTGCTAGTAGACAGAAAGCACAAGAAAACCGCTACACATTCAACCAGACCTGTTTTTTCCCTTCCATTAATCCCTCAACTTCTCTCAGACTGTACTACTGTATCCTCAATTAAATGAGCAGATGGAGAATTAATGCTCCTTTTTGCAGCTACAGTTCAGGAAAGAGATGTTGGAATCATCATTGACAGATCTCTGAAGTCATCGTCTCTGTGTGCAGCACCAACTTAAAAAACCAACAAATATTGGACATCAGCAGAAAGAGTATTGAGAACAAGACAAACGTCAACATCTTGCCATGGTATAAAACCTTAGTGCTCCCCTGTCTTCAGTGCTGTGTGCAGTTCAAGTCCCTGCATCTCAAGAAAGACACGGTGGAGTTAGAGAAGGTACAGAGAAGGGCAAATAAAGTCATCAAGGTGGTGGGGCAATTCTTTATGTAGAGAGACTGAAAGGACTGGGATTTTCTGTGAAGGGAATGGGTACAGGGAATATAGAACCATTACTCACCAAATTCCACATGACCAGAATTAGGATGGACACAACAAAACTAGTAGATCAGTTTAAAACAAAGAAAGAAAGTACTTATCCACACGCTCGGTTGTGGACTTTGCAAACTTCACACCATCTAGTCCAACCCCCCAGCTCAGAGCAGGGGCAACAGAGCTGGATGCTCAGGGCTGTGTCCATTTGAGTTGCATATCTCCGTGGACTGAGACTGGACAATGTGTGCCAGCGCTTGATCACCCTCCTACTAAAGATTTTCTCATGCTTAAGTGGAATTTCTTTTGTTTCAATTTGTGCCCATTGCTTCTTGTCCTGTCACTGGTCGTCACAGAGAACAGTCTGGCTCCATCTTCTTTGCATACCACCATCAGGTATTTATGCAGATGGCTAAGATACCCCCTGAACCTTCTCTTCTACAGGCTGGATAAGCCCAGCTCTCTCAACTTCTCCCTGTATGAGAAATGCTCCAGTCTCTTAATCATCTTTATGGCTTTTTGCCGGACTTGTTCCACTATGTCCATGTCTCTCTTGCACTGGGGAGCCTGGAACTGGACATAACAATCTAGATGTGTTTCTCCAGTGCTGAGTAGAGGGGAAGGACTGCACCCTCAACCTGCTGGCAATGTTCTTCTTAATGCAGCTCAGGAGGCTGTTGCTGCAAGGGCACATTGCTGGCTTGTGTTCCGCCTGGTGTTACTAGGATCCTCAAGTCTTTTTCTGCCAAGCTGCTTTCCAGTTGAGCGGCCCCCAAAATACACTGGTGCATGGGGCTATTTCTCCCCAGGCACAGGATTTTGCATTTCCTGCCTGTTAAGGTGCCTGTAAACGGCAGCACAACCATCTGATGTATTAACCATGCCTCCTAGCTTTCTCATCTGCAAAACTGTTCAGAGTGCACTTTTATCCACTATCCAGGTCACTTATGAAGGTATTAAAAGTATTTGCCCTAGGATCGATCCCAGGGGTACACAGATGGTGTCTGGCCTCCAACTGGACATTGTGCTGTTTGCAGAAGACTGTGGAGGTAAACGAGTATCAGCAGATTCCTAAGGTTCCTATAAAAAAGAAATTAGACAAATTCATGGGCAACAGGTCCCTAAGCAGATACTAAAAGAACACATAAGTGGTTTGCCCTCTAACATCCCTAGCCCAGCACCTGTGCATGCTGGGAAGAGGATTGGACTGCAGAGGCTGACCAGCCTTTGGGGGAAACTCTGACAGCATGAGAGGGAATACTGTTCTGGATAGATCATTAGCCCAATATGATATTTGTCTTTCTTTTTCTGCTATCACTCCAGGCCAAGGTCTGTATGATACCTGTTCAGAAAGACCAAGCTCATTGTTGCATTAACTGTGGGACCAAGTGCTTTCTTCTCTTTCTCTCTCCAACCATCTCTCTTCAGCATCACTGATTTCAGCTTTCAATGATTTCTTGACATCTATCTGGCACCAGTAGTCCAGCTGCATATAACCTTCTGGACCAAGTAAGCTCTCTTCTCACATAACTGACTAATTGAGAGATCCTGACGTACTCACTGCCCTGTCTGTAATCCACCTGTAAGGAGAGGTGCTAAGGCTTTCTCCTAGGACAAGATATCCCAGAATTTTCCTGGATTCTTGGCAGTGAGCATAGTACTGGAAAAGTATGTCTTACCTATTCTGTGAAAATTTTGAATAGGGAGGCTGTGCCTGAAGGTAGTGGAACATGACAATGTTGACAAGGGTCATACCGTCTGGTGGTGTTGGTAGTACGTGTGTCAGTCAGATGTGGGTGGTGGTACATAAAAGAACAGCCACCGTTATATGAGAGAATCCTAGAGGGGCACAGAAAAGACATTTTAAGGTCTATCATCTGGGGTACTCATCAGATAACCTGCAAGGCGCAACATGCGCTTGGCAGAGTAGCCGGTCAAGAAACTTGGCCTTGAAAGCTCCGAAATAAATGCTATTTCAGAGCTAAATAGATAATACCAATAAGAACTTAGTTGGGATAGGCATTAGCCATCTTGAGAAAGGAGTTACACAGTTATAAAGTTAGTGATATATACACACACACATTATATACATACACACGTGCACCTACTCTCAGTCACACAGACACACATACATATGTGCATACACATCAGCGCCTTCTCAGAAATAACATATGGTTTGCTGCTTTTCCAAGGTTGGAGGAGTGAAGCTCAGACCATGCTATATGTGGTTCCATTGGTTGCTATTAAAAAGTCAGCACTTAACAGATAAATATGGCAGAGAAAGACCACTTTCCCTTACTCCCACACACGTGCTTGAAAGAGGAGATAATCTATAATATACTGCAAAATCTTGATTTCCAAATGTTACATACTGTGGATAAAAATAAGTAATTATTTATTATTTCTGTATTGCTGTGGGTGGTTAGCTCTTGATTCTTTTATGCTCTTTCTACTCGAAGTAAGAAAGAAACCCTGTCCAGTTATTTACAGTGCCAGGCTAATCCCCATAATAAGTCACTATGTTTTTGAAAAGTTGTTTGTTGGCCCTTGAAGGAGCAACATCCTATCTTAGATCTATGATTTGTATAGAAATATTGTTTCATTTTGAGGAAACTGGGCATCTGAACCCTCTAAATAGATTTTGAGGAAACTGGGCATCTGAACCCTCTAAACAGATTTTCTTTAGATGTAAGTTCTCTGGTCTTAACAGAGGCCCTGAGTCCTGTTAGTCCCTCTGACCACTGGGGATGTAGTGGCTTTGTAAAGTGAAAACAATTGCACAAGTTGCGCATTAGCACTATTGCAAGCTGTTGTGAGCACTGTGCAAGTGTTCAATACAGTACATTGAAACCTGCTGAAAACTATGTGTTCCAAGTCAGGTTTTGTGGTGGTGTTACAGAAACAGCAGAGGTACAAGGGCACTACGAGCCAAAATCCAGTGGGCCTTTGAAAAGGTTATTCACAATAAGCAATAACTTCACAACAACTTCTATAGGGTTACTATACAAGATATAACATGTTCTTAAGGGCTCTGAAAGGATTGCTCACCATCTGGTGCAGCTCCCCTGCAGATGGACGAGACAATGCAGACATCGGGCAAGACTCGGACCGGGAACACTGCTGCCTTTAAATGCTTGAGACCCTCTCTTGCCACAGCCAGCAGAGCCTGCTGGGTTGCAGGGCACTGCAAATGAGGCCCCAGCAAAACCTGCCCCACACCACACAGCTTCTCAATACTCCCTGGCTATGCTGTTCTTCAGATGTTGTCTCCTTTCGTCACTCTGAGGTCTGCAGCTTCTCTTTATAGACTTCCAGTGTCATTCCACTCATATGGAAACCTCCCAGTTTCCTCCCAGTACCTTCCAGTACCTCCCAGAAGCAGATGCGATCAGTGCTGTTTTGCCTTCCTAATGAGTTCAGTGGGAACACAAACTCTTGCTTTTGGAGATGGGGCAAGAATTCAACTTGTCCCAGTCTAAAATAGCTGCTTCACAGCCAGGCTGGTTGCAGTATTCATAGGAGTTGAGCCAACCCAAATGGTGCCTTTCCCCCCAAAAATAAAAAAATGTGGTCTTGTGGTATAGCCCAAGCTCTGCTTTTCTTTGTCCTTGAAAAGGAGAAAACAGCTTCTTAATCTATTGCAGTCTTCTCCGTAAAACACATTGCTGAGGTTACTCGAAGGTTTATAGTCCAGAAATCATTCTCTTTCAGTTCCTAGTCTCAAAGGTTGCGTGTGAAATTGTGCTGTATTGAAATAGATAAAACCAAATTGTTCCCTCCTCTGTATTTATTATGGATCCACTATTTATTTAAAAATATGTGAAGAGGCTCTTGTATAACCAACAGTTACATAAGGTTATGAAGCAGAATGGGATTCCCATTCACAAAGAGAGTTTTCCACTCTCATAGCTATTTTTATTTGACTTCTGTGAATATGATATCTCAGCCTAGACAGAAGAATTCTTAATCTGGGAATGGAAGTTACCAAATATTCAGGTTTAGCATCCATTTACTAAACTAAATAACTTCTGTCGGGGGGTGGGGGGTTGTGCGGATGGGGTTCACTTTGTAACTCTGAATTTCTATTTCAAGTAAAAGGGAAACATTTAACTAAATATCTCATTAATGAGAGCCTAAAGATCAGCCTGAACTTCTAAATATTTCTTATTCACAGCAATAAGAGAGTCCAAATACTTTGGTTAAGCTTTTCGTATGCAGAATGACATTCCTCCCACATGTCCTCCTACCAGCACCCTAAATTTACAGGCAACTTCAAATACCTTTAAATTTAAATGTTGAAGGACCTTTTTACAGACTACATCCTCTTTACAAGTTGCAGGCAAATCTGTCAGAATTTTGTCTTCTGCCAACAATGAAGATAAAATATATATACACCTAGCACTCAAATGTTCAAAAGCTGCAGTTCCCAGGCTTTCATTCATGATTTACACATTCAAGAATAACAAGTTGCATGTATACATCTAGTGAATGCCCCATAGAACTATTAGCCAGAGAGCGAAACTAAATTGATCTGTTATCAGGCTTCCAGAATTTGGTACATCAAATGCATTCCAGTTAAGATTAAAAAAATAGAAACCCAAAGACTTCCAAAGCCACATGTTCTTTTAGACACAGAGCAGCTTTCTTCCTGCATTTTTATATTTTAATCAGCTTCATGCAGTATGTTCAATCCTCCATGAAGGCAATTCAATTCCCAGAGCCAACAACGTTATCGTATTTTTTTCCCTGACTTAAAAATCACTTCCAAGTGGTGGCAGAAAGGGATTGAAAAACAAGAACTTATTCACTTAAGATGTCCCACCATACATGAGGCCTTCCAATTATTTTAAATCAGCATAGAGAGCTATAACTGTAATAGTCTGTTGAGGCAACTTCCCAATACAGAAGATAAGTAATTTATGAGACTGCTTGTTTCTGCTAGCTAATGGCTATACACTACCACAGTGTAAATCCATTGCTTAGGTTTCCAAAACTCAGAGCCAAATGTCTCTTAGATACAAAGGTGTGAATCTTTGATTTTAGAACATTATTCCAAACATATAATGTAATAAACTTAGTTACTGAGCATCTGTATCCTCCATATTATTATGTCCAAGTCTGTAGAAACTAAAATCCAGATACGTACTATCCACCCCACAGAGGGGTGCTAGGTGACAGACAACCCCTTTTCTAGTGGACAAGCACCCCTGCCCCACTTTGACCCCATAGCTCCTCCTTCTGTTTTCTGAGCCAATGTACCAGATACCATCTCATCACCTGGCTTAGCAGCACTATTTCATCTGTGAGGGAAGAAGTGTCTTGGCATGATGGCCGCACACCAGGTGACAATGTGACAGTTTGTCTGAGAAGGAATAATTAACTCTATAATTTATTCTACCATAGAACATTTGTGATGCACAGCACTAAAAGGAAGTGAACAGCAAGAACTTCAAAGCAGCACAGCTAAAGGTATTGAAGAGCAAGAAAGAGAAAATAGATGAGGTATAGCACCACATGAAAGCTCATGTAACAGCAGTGTTTGATTTACTGTATGGCTTAGTAGCATGATTTCTGGTTAGTCTTTGGTATCTTTATCCACAAGATTGATTTCTAGTGATTCCTACCAGTCATTACAGTCTCTCAATCTCTCAACATATTATCATGTATTAGAGTGGTTTTGAGAAAGAAACCTCCCTAATCTCTGAATTGGTCCCTCAATCACACAGAATCACAGAAAAGTTGAGGTTGGAAATGATCTCTAGAGGTCATTTGATCCAATCTCCCTGCTCAAGCAGGGCCACCTAGAGATGGTGCCCAGGACCATGTCCAGATGGCTTTTTAATATCTCCAGGAATGGAGAATCCGCAGCCTCTCTGGGTGACCTGTTCCAGTGCTTGGTCACCCTCACAGTAAAAAAATATTTCCTGATGTTCAGAGGAAACCTCCTGTGTTTCTGTTTGTGCCCATCGCCCCTGCTCCTGTCACTGGGCACAGCTGAAAAGAGTCTGACTCTGTCTTCTTTGCACCCTCCCTTCAAGTGTTTACACACATTGATAAGATGNTCCTGATGTTCAGAGGAAACCTCCTGTGTTTCTGTTCATGCCCATCGCCCCTGCTCCTGTCACTGGGCACAGCTGAAAAGAGTCTGACTCTGTCTTCTTTGCACCCTCCCTTCAAGTGTTTACACACACTGATAAGATGCCCCCTGAGCTTTCTCTTGTCTAGGCTGAACGGTCCCAGGTCTCTCAGACTTTCCTCATGGGAGAGTTGCTCCAGTCCCTTGATCATCTGTGTATTCCTTAGCTTGACTCTCTCCAGTATGTCCACATCTCTGTTGAACTGGGAAGCCCAGAACTGGACACACCAGTACTGAATAGAGGGGAAGAATCACCTCCCTCAAACTGCCAGCAATATGCCCATTCACCTTCTTTGCTTCAAGTCCACATTGTTGGCTCATGTTCAACTTGGTATCCACCAGGACTCCCAGGTCCTTTTCTGCCAAGTTACTTTGCAGCTGGGTGGCCCCCAGCACATATTTGTGCATGGGGTTGTTCCTCCACAGGCACAGGACTTTGCACTTTTAGTTGTTGAACTTTACAAGGTTCCTGTCGGTCCATTTCTCCAGTATGCTGAGGTTGTTCTGGAAAGCAGCACAACCCTCTGGTGGATCAGGCACTCCTCCCAGTTTTGTGTCATCCACAAACTTACTGAAGGCACAATCCACGCAGTCATCCAGGNACAAGGTTCCTGTCGGTCCATTTCTCCAGTATGCTGAGGTTGTTCTGGAAAGCAGCACAACCCTCTGGTGGATCAGGCACTCCTCCCAGTTTTGTGTCATCCACAAACTTACTGAAGGCATAATCCACGCAGTCATCCAGGTCATTAATTATTTGTTTTTTTCCTGACTCTTTTCCTGACAGGGACACTTCTGTTAATTCTGAATGCTGACTAGGCAGTCAGGTAGCAGATGAAAATGTTATGAGTAGCTACCTATCTTTATGAAACCATATCAAAATTTACTAGTAATGGATTACAGAAAGGTGAAGTCTGTAAGTCAGACTGGCCAGACCAATTCCAGCAAAAAATTTTATGCCTAGGTAGAACATACTGCTCTTGTAGTGGAATGTTGTTGGAACCTCTTGTTTGAGACCCTTTTCTCTCATATAGTCTCCCATCAAGCATGTCTGTGATCCTTGAGATTTCAGCTGTTGTCAACTCTATATTTACTATTCCAATGCAATGGCTCGTTATATTCCCTACAGTTTTTCAAAATCCTAGCAAACACTAGCCTGAAAACAGCTCACATCTGCCCAGTGGGGCAGGATAAGATATTACCTCTTTGTTTTCCCTTATAAACTGCATATTTCTGCTATGTTGTCCATTGGACATGTATTAACATGTCTGCCCCAGAAAAGACACATGCTTAAGGCACAACTAGGACCTAAATCATGCATCAAGATTAACTGGATTACACTCCAGTGCATGCTATCCAATAGGATGAATCTCCTCCATGTAACAGACTGGGCATTTCTTAATGGTTAATGGCTAGTCTGTAGATGTCCCTAGATCTCTAGTATTAGGGGACCCATACTTATAAAAATGGATTTCTAGATATACTTTTTACAGAGACAACTTATTAAAGCAATTCTATGTAATCTGATTTATTGAAATGTGCCTTTTAAATGATTTTTTTACTTCTTTAGTAATATCCATCTGCACAAGATCATATGAGAGTCTTTCTCAGACTACTGTTCTAATCACTGGATGAAAAGATAAATCCTGGATCATTAAATCAAATACTTGTTGGCACAGGCAACAGTGTAAAATAATTATTTTTATATACTGTGACAGTAGATGTGTTTATCAGCGCCATTCTATTCAGCACGAAAAAATTTTATGTCTTATACAGTCCATGGATGTTGAAGCAAAACCCCCCGACTAAAGAAGATCAAAATTAATATTGTTGTGGAAGAGCCTTTAAGAGTGAAGCCTGTGGAATGGAGAGCCTGATTACAGTTCTCAAAAAATGCAGAGTTTTGCTAGAGAAACTGAGCATTGTGGTTGCAGTCAAGATCTGGCTTAGAAACATTTCACAAGGCCAAGTGTACTCTGCCTAGTATTTTGTAATGTTAGTAATATTGCCTGTGAGTATATATTTAAAATCAGTTGCCTTTGGAGTCAGTGGCAATTTAGTCCCATTGACTCCAAAGGGAAGGTGGGGAGAAATGTTAGGATTTGCCTTGGTGATTGAAACTATTAGAATGATCAAGGGTTGTGGCAATGCAGGGGTCAAAATTTAAAGAGTAAATTGGGTAGTTTTTATGAAAACCTGAAAAAAAACCCTTTTAAGTGAGTGTTATGGGTGCTACCCATAACAGGCTATTATTGCAGATACAGATGAAATAGCTTGCATTTTTAAGGTATGATAGGAGCAAATCTACTAGCAATACATTATTTTGAAAAGAAAAAACTTAGCTAGAAGTACAACTTCAAAGTAGTTTAACTCTTAATTTGCCTTTATGTCACCTGTTAAATAATTTATCAAAGCTTTCTAATTGAAAATTTCTTATCAGAATTGTTTTAAAAGCCTGGTGAAAGATATTCTTCCTTCCTTGATGTCCAGAAGTTTGATATTACAGAAGTAGGCTTATTGGATATCAAATCCACAAAATACTTGTTGCTGCAACGAAATGACTAAGAATTATATTTTTAGTGGTTGGAAGCTGTCAGGAAGATTCAGTGCTGAGCACGATCACTGGGGAGTGGTGTGGCTGAAAAGGGCTGAGCTGAGCTGAGCTGTTTGCAATAGAGAGTTGTGGTCCTGCTCCTCCTCACCTCATCACTTCCTCCCTGTTGATTCATCCCCTGCTCAGGCAGGTATTCCTGATCTTTAACGATCAAGACAAAAATTATGAACCTTGAGGTCCTTTTTGGACAATGCTTCTTTAAATAAAAATGATAAAAGACGTGAAAGTGGCTGTAGGCAGCACAGTTGTGGGACAAGATGCAGTAACTGTAGAGCTCCAAATTTGGTTTCAATGCTCATGAAATTGTGGAGTTGATTCAGACATGTCCAGGAGAAAGTGTATGAAAAATACAGAATTTGAAGTTAACCATACGTTTGAAAAGGGCATATGAAAATTGGGCAGCTATGAGTCATAAGACCTTCAGACCTTCACCTCTGGGACACCACCTTCACCCACTTAACCACCTCTTCTTTTCACTGCAGACAAAGCTTAAAGTCTGAACATCATCTGCTTTGTCTAATAAAGTGCAGCTTATAATCAAAATATACCTTACATTATTTTAGATCCAGCTCTTCTGAAGTCTGCTGTCAATGATATATAAATGTTCAATTCCCTTCCCTTCACTTCCCTACTCTCTCTACAAGCTGCAAATAAGAATTCATGAAAAATTATTTGGCTCTTCACCAGGCTTTTATCTGAAGTCTTTCCCTAGAGTTAAATAACGTTTACATTTTTCTTCTTTTTTGTGCTTTTCAAATCTGCTAGAGAACTTGAACAGAAAGACAACTTTTTTAGTGAAAGTACCTGTTGTTCCATGCCTTTGCCACTTCATTTATGAAGAAAATGGTCACAGACCTATCATTTCCTGGTTATGTTACTTTGTCTTCTCAACTAACTATATAAACCACTATAGATGCAAAGGTAAAATAGAAATTACAAGTCATATATGGCAAATTTTACTTTGTTTGTCACCTCTTCTCAACAAGTTCATGCAAGAACTGTAGTATTCCTAGAACAATGTGTCTTGAGAAGATAGATGCTACCTTTTCTTCCTTAGGGTCTCAATTCATAGCTGCAGTCTTTTTCTACAGTAAAACAAGAGAAGGACATAACTTGTGGATTTTTTTAAATGATCCTAGCGAGAAATTAACTCTCTTGGCCCTGTTTCACAGCTTGGTCAAACAATATCTCCTAAAACCTGTTTCAGGGAGTGCTCACACTCAGACAGATTCAATGTGTTGTCTAATTGTGCCTTGCTGGCTTCAGCAAGGTTTCTGGATACCATTACGTCCTGAACAGACTAACTTTAGTGTCGCTGTAAGGGAACTTGTCACTGCCTTTTAAAAGCAGAAGCAGGCTGCGGCGGTGTGTGTCAGGGTCGCTCAAGCAGCCTGCCAAAATCAGTGGCATGTGGCAGGCAGTTGTATGTAACTTTTTTACACTGTATGCCAAGCTAAAGTCTCCTTAAAAGTCACAAATACTGTGTAGTACTGGAGGTGATACTTGGAGAAGAGTAAGTATCCAAAGTGAAGACCAAAAGAAAGCAACCTGAAAGAGATGTGGAAACTTTAAAAAACCTCCCCCGACCTTCAGCTGAAACAATGTAGCAGAGCCCTGGAAAAGAGTAAGGTAAGGATGAACCAATAATGAGTCTAAAACATGGCAAATATTCCATTTGCTTAAGAGAGTACCTAAAGGTCAGTTGGACGTGAGCAAATGTAAAGGAAATGTTGAACAAATCAGGATGTCAGAGGAGGCAGGGAGACAAGTATACATGCTCGCGAGGAGTACATCTAAATGCCGACTTACTTTCCTGAGATTGCACATCTTATTTAAAACACAATATGGTGTGTATTAAACTTACATTTGCTGAACATAGAATCCCATAAATTTTATCTGATGTTGTTCAAAGAATTTGTATGCGATTCTAGATTTCAATTTATACCAAGTCCCAGATCTCCTCAACAGAATGTCTGGCAGAAAACACTGACCTCACTACAAAGACTGCTAAATGCAGGTCTAGAAGTCTGAAACAAACCTGGTAGTGCTGGACTTGACAGCAACTTTTTTACAAAAGGTGAACTGATGCTGACTGAACACTCAGTAAGCAGAAAGATAAGAAAAAGACTTTTCATTCTAGCCAAATGTGTGACAGAAAATACAGCTTAGGAGAATAAAGTAGAAGAGATCAGGATATCCCATGTATACAAGATCTATATCAGTTATGCTATGGATTTGTAGATGTAGATGTAGAGTGGTTTGTAGATGCGGTTTATATACATGAGGGCATTGCATGGGCCTAGAAGACTGCAGCTGGCAGGAAGATTGCTCCTTGTTCTTACGTGAGCTCCTGTCTTTTGAGCAATTGGCTTTAGGACAAGAGGGGACAGCTGCGATTTATTCCTTTGGAAAGAGGAGGAAAGAGGAAGAAAGACAGTCAAAGCATCTGAAAGTAAATTGGAAGTGAAGGATTTTGCTGAGCCACTAATGGGCAGGATTGAAGCTGCAAGTAGATGAAAACTGGGATAGTTCCCTGCATGGCAATTCAAACATCTAGAGCTCCTGAAAACCCCTCTAAACACACATTAGACAGGTAAAGGCATTATTCATAGGGATTATGCAGGAATGTAAACTGCCTCATTACAAAATTTTCTGTTTCAGGGACAGGGAAGTGTGTGAATACCACATTGCCTCTTTGAGATCTGAGCAGTCAGATGTGGTCTGAGGCGGCCTGAGCCCAGGGGACGTAGGTTGCAGGCAGCTGCAGCACATGGTGGCCACGCACACTGGACAGCTGCTCATGTCTGAAAAACCCTTTCCAGCTAGCAGCTGAATTTGATCACTTTTCTGAGACACCCCCACACTCAGACTTCAAAATGTTGTCTGTGTTCTTCAATAAGGCATAACTTTCACTAGATTGAAAGGAAGTTTCTGTTGACAGCAAAGCAACATAGGAAATTGTTCAAACTGCAGTAAAGCTTCATTTTGTAATTGTAATCCATCGGAATTATTATTGTTGCTGTTACTAGTAGTGGCATGGTACAAACAAACAAAGAAGTATAGATGTTTGCATGTGTGTTTGCCTCTCTATATGTTTATTTATATTTATACATCTTACTATTTTATACCCCCAAAAGTTTGCTAATAAAAGTGCAAATACACTTTGAGAATGAAAATCTCCCCATAGATGCATTTTGCTTTATGACATAACTGTAACAAGATCTTTTCAAGAACCTTTAAAAACTACAAAATCTCTGCGGAAGTGTTGCTTGCAAAGGATGCTGAGGGGTTGTTAACTAGCACACGCATAGCTGCTAAGCCAATAACTTTGGGGCTTTATGATTTTGCTTGACTGTTCAGCAAAAGGCATGTTTCAGCAACGTTTTGTGGCCACAGCCTGTCCTACTGGGAAATTTTGTGCAGTGTTTGTATGCACGTTCGTATGGGCATAGCTTTTTTGTGTGTCTTTGTGGAACAATGCTAGTTCATGTCCAAAGCTGAGAGGAATGGTCTCAAGTGAAAGATTGCAACATCAGTAATTGGGGTTTTAAATTAAATAGGAGGAAATATTTTTGGTGTACTTGATTTACAGCCACAACTGTTATTAAGTACTTAAAAATGCTTTGCCAGTCAGTCTGATTGTGCCAGTCAGTCTCATTGTTAAATGCTGGTATTTGAGGAGTATTTGAGATTATGGATCTGACTACTCTGAAAGTGTTCTGCCTCAAGTATTGGAATTATTCACTTTTAGTTAGTACTTTTTGGTTTATTACCCTGCAACAATTCCCTTGACACACTTAATATTCTTTTTAGACATACAGCATGGATCAATTATTAAGGCTTTGAAATATTTTAAAATTATATCCAGTACTGCAATCCTGTATCTTCAAATTCAGAAAGAAGATGTAATCCATAATAAATAGCGCTCATGATGCAATGCTTAAAACTGATGTGTGTTCTTAAAACAATCTATTCAGTATGAACAATATTTCTTTAAATGTTACTAGTTCAAGCCAGATTTTCACATTTAAGTACAGAGAATAACTGTGAAGCTTTTACCACCTCTAAAATTGGGCTGGTTTTCTTTTTAAGCAGTTACCCATGAAATTGTGGAACAGCAGTATTAGCCTAGACGATGGCCAGGCGAAAACTCTAGCACTGATGTTTGAATTGTCATTAAGTGTGTAGAGCTGAAAAGCCAACTTTTGCATGTGGAATAGCTTGATGGAATAGCTTCATGGAATACCATGAAGATGTGGCAAACCATTTAATATGGCTGAATATTGCTGGGAAGAGTTCTAAGTGTGCGTTTTACCTATGAAACACCCAAAACTTCAAGTTTGTTTGATTCCACAGGAGCCTAAAGAAGTCTAAGGTAATCTTTACTTCTCTTTTGATGCATTTCTTCTCTTGTGACAGTGTTGGCAGATATCTTGTCTACTGATAAACTTTTCCATGCAGCAAAGTTAGCCAAGAACAAGGCACGAATGTTTTGCTGGTCTTCTTCCCTCTGAACCTGCTTTCTGTGAGGCTAAGTGAACATTAGCGCTAGTGCAATAGACAGGACAGGAGCACATGCCTGGGGAGAAGGAAGCATAGTGGAGTTGGTCCACACACTTCAGAGAAGCTCAAACAGTCGTGGAGCTGTGGCCTCAGAAGTGGGTCTTCTACCCGAGCCTTATTGCTGCAGCTGTGAGCATCACAAGAAAGCCAGAGAATGATTTCTTAAGAAGGTCTTTCAACTTCGAAATGTGTTATGTCCTTCTCATTTCTCTGTTTTAGCCATTTACTGTGGGCCCAAAATGGTCTAAATTTGTTGGCCTAAGTCTCAAACTTTGAAGTTCTTTTTAATGTTTACTTGGGAATAGTTGGGTTGGTTGGGGAAAACAACGAACGTCTGTCTGGCTTTCTTGTTTCTTTTCCACAGGTAGATAAGTACTGGGGAAACTAATTGTTTGGAAGGATTGTTTAGATGGATATACCAACTCAAGGAAATGTTAATGCATATACTTAAATTCATGTTTACTTCAGAATTTCACCTTGGATCGTTACATGGAATAGCATCCTTAAATACAGAATAAGCAAGTACTTATCTATTCTCCTAAATAGAGATAAAATTGAAAACTGGAATCAATGGTTTTCTTTTCAGTTGACAAAGAATTTAGAGAAATGCTTTTTACAAATTTTAAAGAAAGTCAATATATTTTAATTCCCCCAGAAGACTAAAAATGTCAACAAGCATGGAAAATAGAATTCCAGACAGAAATAGTAAGAAATGTTAGAATTATGCGAAAGTTACATATGGGCTGAGAGACTTTTCATGTTGCGTTTCATCCAACGCAAATTAAAATGAATGAGATACGCAGTACCTCTGCAGCACAGTTTTTGTGAAGTAAATGCCAACAGATTCTTAACTGGAGTGGCACAGCCTTAATGTGGCTGTGGTATTAGTGCATATGCCGCTAACATGTGGTAGAGGTTTGGTACATCTTAAAACAAGTCAGGAAGAAGAAAGCCTCTCATTTTTCTCTGTTCTAATTATCTTCGTTCCAGTGGATTAGAAAATGGAAAATGTAGAAGTCAAGTTGAAGATGGTTCAGAGCTCAATCGCCTGCCAAGTTAAGTCTGACAAATGGCAAGTGTTTGTAATTAATACCGTCATCTTTCCCTAGACCAAAGGGCGACTGCAGTAACCATAGATTGTAATTGTCATCGTTGTCACATGAAATGTGCTATTATTAAGTTCAGGCTGAATTTTATTGCTGAGAATACTCATAAATTGAATGGTCAGTCATTTAAATTACCAAGAAGAGAGCTCTGCGGTTTGCTCTAAAGCTACTTTCTAAGTCAATGTATTTGACTTTAGACCTCTGGAAACTAGCTACACTCCTTAAAGAGATGTTAGACAGGTTGTTACCTATAAAAGAGGATACTCTGACAGATGCACTGCGTTCCGTTCATGTTTTAATCATACCTGCACTCTAATTTGTAATTTTTTTTTTGTTGAAAGGCAAGTACTGCATATGCTAAGTTGGCAACTTAAAAATTAGGAGTTAGTATCTTGTAATAATAAGAGCAGCAAAGAGAATGAGTGAGGATGGTTTTGAAATACAGATGCATAAAGTATAGTTGCTTAAGATGAAAAGATGAAAGGGGATGAAAAGAAAGCAGTGCATTCAAAACAGAGAATCTTGAGATCAAGGAGTTCCCCAGCAAGATATGAAGTCTTTCATTCTAGGGGTAAATCACAGGTCAGTAGTGATTTCAAGTCTTTTCCTTCTGATGACTGGATAAATCAAAATGTTCAGGAAGGCAGACTCAGAACTGTTGTGAAAATAATACTCAACAAAAATATGAAGGCTTGATGAAATGAACTCGATCCAGGATAGGAAGGGAACTGCAGTATTGATCAAGTCCTGTTTCTTGCTATTATTAGAGACAGGAAGTTCATATAATATCTTTCATAAACTGATTGGATCTATCTTAAAATTAGTTTAGGTATTTGTCCTCACTGTACAATTATTACTTCAAAATCTGACTGGTCTAATGGTCAGAAAACACTTTACTGATTATTTATTCTTGTGCTAGCCTCATCCTTTACTTTTAGATGTGTCTTATGCCCTTCTGGTATTATCTCGACCGGTACATTTATAAGGCACGTCATATTTTGATTCAGCTTCTTTTTCCAAGTTAAAGAAGACAATCTTTTGCTTTAGTGTGTATATTTGATCTTCTTGATCTCTTCTATGTTATGCTGTGCTGTCAGCTGGCTGGCATAAGCTGGTTCTGAAGTGGGAGCCATATAACCACTTCATAACATGTTGTGTTCAAGTTAATAGGTGCTGCAACACGTTCTCCCTCAGCCTGCTCCAGGCACACCTGCTTTTGCAGTGGGGTTGGACTAGATGACTTCCAAAGGGCCCTTCCAACCCCCTCCATTCTGTGATTCAAGCAAATTTTCTTTTCGATTTGTCTGGAGCTTTTCTCTATGAGTTTGTTTGTTTGTTCTTTTGTTTGGAATACAAATTCTTATTAGATTGTATACTCTTAATTTATATCCTCAGCATTTGGTTTTTACATCATAGGTGCATAGTACTGGAAAAGATCAGCTAGCCAGATTGGTTATTAAGACAATTTATCTGTTATTACAGGCAGTATATAGTAGAAACTGCATTCAAAAACATCTGCAGAACATCCACTCCACCTTCCACCATTCACACAGGCCACAAAAGGTAACTGTTTTTCATATGATAGAAGAAGACCAAAAGCTAAAACCTTAATAAGCCTCAGGAAGAAAACAGAGGAAAACAAATGCATCACTTCTACTCTATGTCCCTGCAATGGTAAGAAATTAGGTAGATCATTTTTCCCAGATGATCATTGAAAGTGAAACAAGAACTATACTGCAGAAAAAGACAAATTAAGCGCTGGAGTAGCACGAGGACAATTTCTTAAATCAGTATTTCCTTTTGGCAGAAGAGGTGTTTCTTGAGTATGTGTAAAATAAATTCAGCGCCTGTGAGGGAAAGAACAATTGCATTGAAAGTTTAGAAGCATTCTGTTACTGCTGAAAAATTTTCAATACTTCCTTTTGTTTGTGTATCAGAAAAAGTATTTGCTAACCCAAGTGTAGCAATGTAAACTAAAACATTATTTTAGCCAGGTGTCAAATGGATATTGCAATTAAAGTGCCAGGGTAATAGGGGAAAATGTTATTCTGTAGCTTTGCTGACCTTTTGTTTGTTTTCAGTAAGAAGCAGGCTTTCAAATCAAATTCCAATAGCACAATGATATTTTAACAACGTTGCAGACTGACGGATCACAATTAGCTTACATGTTAATCATATCCATGCAAAAGGATTATTCCTCCTCCGGCCAGCGTATGCTCGCAGGCACTCTGCTTAGTCAAAGTGCAATGACAGTGTAACACCTTCCACAGCACATCAAGATGAGAAGACAAACTAAAAGTATTCAATTCATTCCCCAGGGCTCCCTTCTCTTTCAGACAAACTCTAAAACCCTTTTGTGTGTGTATGTATGTGGTTTGGTTTTTTCTTTCTTTTTTTTTTTTCCCCTGAGCAAATCCCTTGACTGGTACAAACAAGGAAAGCAGTGAAAATTCAGCTTCTTCATCACATCAGTTGTAGATGTTAAACAAAGAGTTACTGCAATAAGACCCATTTAACAGGATTGAATAGATTCTGACATTGTCACTGCCCAAACCAGGACGGACATAAGCGTACAACTAAGCGTACAACTAAGAACTACATGATGGAGTTAGGTCATAGGAATATTCCCAAGTGGAGTATTCAGAGGGTTGTTTCAACATAAACTGATATGGATCATAAAACTTCTCATTACTCTAGCCAAATCCAGTGTTTTAAAGTTATGAAAATAACCAAAACCCTGAAATCTCTTTTGTGCCTTCCACAGCCTGACCATAGTTATCCTCAGACTTCCATAAAAAAGTATCTGAGTAAAATGATTTGTAATCACCTCCCACAGCTTCATTGTATGAAGCATAGCTGGAGGGAAAGTGACTAAAACTTCACTGGCACAAATGGAGTTACATCTGCTGGCATTAGAGCTTAATTTGTCACTCTTGTTTTTAATCTCAGGAAGCATGCAAGAACTAAATGGCACTAATCTTTCATATGACAGGAAGAAGACGATCAGAATATATTCAGTACCAGTACCACAGCCAAGTCAGAGCTCAGCACCAGCTTCTGAAATGATTTCGAGCAAGGTTTTGAATACGAGCATGTTGTTCTACATTGTCTTATGCATTCTTAGCCCAGACTACATTTCCTAGGCCATGTCTAGGCATGGCACCTATCCAGTTTGCTGTGAAAAATCGAACTGATCATTAGAAGGGGAAGAACAGCAGTATAATTTTGGCATCTTTTCAAGGACATCTGTGTATAGTTCCAACCAGACCTGTGATATCAGAATACCAGCAGAAACGGACCGGCAACATGCTGTTGTCACCATCAAAAAGGTTTCTTTATCTTGCTGCTTCCATGCCCTATGTCAGCACAAGGCTGCTGGTACACCAGATGTGGTTGTCACATCTGTACTTGATGCAGCAGTATGAGAAGGCAGCTACTGTGCCAGGTCACAAAGGAATGCACAGGTGCTAGCGATGGTTTAGAATTTCCAGGCATTGTAAATCTGCTCGGGTTACCACACTGCACTCAAGACTTTCTCAACCAGAAGGGCATTTCACTAGAACATGGGTTTCATCCTCTGGGAGATTTATCAGTTGTGGTGTAGAGAGGTTTGGCGATGGCCCTGTTGCCAGGACACTTAGCCAAATGCAACAGAGCACTGCAGGACTGCCATCCCACGGCTCCTGTGGGCACTGGGACAGTATCTTCCTCCAGACCTGTGGCCACACTGCTCACTGTCAGATTAGGCTGACATTGAATCAGGCCTGCTTAATCCTACTTAATCCTTGTTACTGTTCCTAGGTTTGCTGCCTAAATTGAAAAAAGCACAAGATGTATGTAAACGTATACACATACACACGTATATATACTCTCACACTATAATTGGGCTACCTTATTTTATTGATAAAATTCTGAACTACTGTTTCCATATTAACTAAATAGCAAGCATCACTGTGACCTGTAGGATTCCTGGCTATCTGAACAGTTTGCTCTTATCCTGCCCAAATGTCATCAGCAATCCTAGATCATCACTGCACAACAGTTTCATATAAAGCTAGGCACAGCTTGTTGTATTTCTACCCAAATATCAAGACCCTTAATACATTTTTTCAAGACTAATCCATTACAGATACTACTAAGAATGTAGTATGGGTAGTAGCACCAGTTTGGCGTTGGGACGCAGTTACTTTCTACTTTTGCTCTTATGGTCACTGATGTCTCTCCTTGTCAACAACATTAATTGTGCTGTGATTTCATTTGCTGTTCTGGGAGGTTAATTCTGTTTCCCTGGCTTCTGAGACTTTCTGTTGGATTTTTGGAGAGAAAGGGAGCTATTCAGGTGTTTGGAGACTACTCAATGAGCGCATGTCTGAAGGCCTGAAGAGTAGGTGCTGGTATGTTTTTTAAAAGCCTGGGTGTTTCTGTCACCATCTCTATATGTAGCAACTGGCACAACTGTTGTTAGCATGGATATATCCTGGATGAGTGAGAAATTAAGATGTGGAGAGAAACAGGATCACTACATCTGTCTTTTGAAGTGGGAAGATGGGAGGGGGAAGGCTGTTAGCTGTGGATAATGAATAGACAATACCCAGATAAATGTATTCTAGTTTATTTTGCAGAAATAGTAGAAGGACGTTGTGTATCTATTTAGGGGTTGAATGGTATTTATTGAATACATTCATCCAAGCAGTATGAAAATAATACAAAAATCTTAGTATGTTGCTCCTTGAATAAAATAAAAGTTAAATGAGTATGTGGCGTGAGCCATGCTGTGCTGTGGGAATAAGACGTAGCTAAATAAAAGAAGGCAGAGAAATATCTTTAAGGGATCCCCTTGAAAGGTGTTTCTCCATCATCTGGTGGCTGAATATCGTGGGGTAATCCCGTATTTAGATTGGTTGAAAGGGTAGACCTAACAATGATTTACTCTCTATCTTTTAAAAATAATGATATTAAGTCCTGTATCTCTTCAGAATATTAAGTGTAACTGATCTTCTCCTTCCTGGGTGAGTGGACCAACAACTAGGACTCTCTTGCTTGTGCAAAGCATGGTATTTGTTCTGTGTAAGATGAAACACCATCCAGGGAAAGAAGTGTGAGCACCTCACTACACAACCGAAACACTTACCTGAGTGATAAGAGCTTTTTTTCCTTGACTAAAGAAGAGACCTGAACCCAGATCACCCTCTCTTCATGAAATAACCAGTAATGAATGAGCTTGGTCAGGAATGGCAGATTCAAATTAGTCTTTGTCTAAATTGAAAAATTTTACCTCATGTTCTCTCTTTTTTTTTTCAAATGCAAGGGGAGACAGAAAACAATATCAAGCAGCTAACTCAGGTCATTTTTCTGTTTAGGCACTGTCCCCGTTTTATCTTCATGTGCCTTTACTCACATAACGCTCCAGCGTTAATCTGCTTTCCCCAGGAAATCTCGCACATGAGTGTAAACCGTTCCAAACTTCTGAAAAGTCCTGGCAAGAGCTTCCCATGAAAAGACTGCTGTGCCCCAGAGGGAACTGAGAGAATGGGAACGCTTTCCTGAAGTGTGTAAAAAAGGGAAGAGGGAGGCAGTGGGCTGGAGGGGCCAAAGGCTTGCAGCTGAGCTGGCAGCAGTACTGCAGCTATTGCTCATTGCGGAGAGAGATCCCAACTGTAGAGCTTAATTGTTTTGTTTTGCTGGGCTTGTCATGCCAGTTGTCAGAATAATTCCTTTGCGCATGGCTGAATTGGATGTATATACACAGTGGCAGCTCAGTCTTCCGATATCCTGAGGGGGCCTTTCCTACTGCAAATAATTTTCCATTGAGCAGAGGGTGACTTGAAGATTGGTCCTTATTTGTCCATATGGTAGATGTTGTTCTCTTCCAGTGTGAAAATCTGATGAGGATATTAGACGCAGTTGCTCTATACACGCCTAAAAGTATTTAATTCCCTGTGGTTTTCCTATCTCTGACTGTTGGAGTCATATTCATTGAAAATAATGAAATCTGGTAGAAGAAAATGCTTTAAGTACATAAAGCAGACCGTATGCTTCTTACATGTATCAAGGTCTGGGTGACATTTCAGCCAGTTGCTGGGTATTTTGTTCCTTTATTTAATAAGACTGGAATATAGGGGTCCTGAGTCATTTGTCATGAGGTGCAAAAAATGTCTTTATACATGTTCCAGAAAAACTGGACCTCAGCATACAAAATTGTTTGGGTTTTTCTTTTTTCCCCTTCTGTTTGGAATCCTTATGGAATACTACATTTTTTTGTGAAGGATTATTTTTTTTTCCTCTCTAGAGCCTTTCTTAAATGAGTTGGCAAGAAGAGATTTACATTTCTGTGCATGACTGTAGGATACTGGAGTTTAAACAACGAATGAAAAAGTGTCACAGATTTATTCAAGAACAGTGAGAAGTTGCTGCCTTAATATGCACTGTCAGCAGGTTTTAAAGGGGGGAAGATAGGGAGCTGCATGATCTCTAGGTTGTTTGTCTAAACTGGAGACTTTAAGCATGAGGGAAATGCTTCAGGATTTATACTGGGTAGCCAACTGATGTTGCTTTGACAAAACAAGGGCAAGTGAAATTTGCAGACATGAAAAAACAATTTTTTGAGAGACTCTATATCTTTTGTTGCTGATTCCAGGATTCTTTGCAGTCCTTAAGCAGTTGACCATATTTCAGCTTTTTGAATCCCACTCAATTCCCACGAGTGAACAAATAATTCTCTGCAACATGTCCTGCCACAGGCTTGATTTCCTCCCGTTTCTGTCCTGTCTTTCTATTCTTTCATGGTTTCACTTCACTTCTTTTCTGCATTCTCAGTGTAGTTATTCTTTTTGTCTCCCCTTATGAATCTTGCATTTTAAAATCGGTTTGTTTGACTCCCACAGTGGGCCTGATGATACTAGAAGCCTCTTCAAAGTAACTCATGTTCTGAGTTATTTTAGGCAGATGCAAAATCTACCCATTGGTGGAAAACACTTTATTCACTGTATGAGACAAAGAAACTATAGGTTTGCGGGTATGTGTGAGTATGCAGTTAAAAGCAATTCCCTACGTTTTTTTTGGGGAGGTTCAAGTACAAACAATCAGAATTTTGGCACCTCATAATTTTGCTTGATTTTACAGTCTTTGCAACCTTAATGTTTCCTTAAATTGAACTTTGCTTTTTGTGGGGATATTATAATCTTACACACAATGCATATAGGAAGAAATGGAGAAATATGCAGTGTATAATTATTATCAAAGAAACACAAGTGCCGAATCTTCAGCTTCTTTCAAGAGAAAAAATGCTTTGCAAAGAAAAACAAGATCATGTGAAGATTTAATACGTCTCAAAGCCAACACAATTTGGTTTGATACATGACCCTTTTATTTTGCTGCCTTAAAATGTCTCCCTCCTGCCAAAACCATTTGTCACCTTCTTCCTTGGGGAAATATGCAAAGACATGCAGTTATGCTCAGGCCTCCCCACTGGAAGGTTTTTATTTCAATCGTATCAGCCTCTATTCTCGCCAATCATTTTTCTTTTGTTCTCAGTATCCATTCTTTTCAGTAATTCACTTGAGCTACAATATCTGAGAAAGACTGAGCGCCACTGTAATTTAAAGGAAAAGATCTTTTCAGGCTGATTTGGTTTCAAGCAGATTTTTGTGAGAGAGATTGCTTTGCATCCTCCAGACAATTAAATACACTGACTGAAGATTGTTTATCACCAATTAGCCCATACAGAAACTACTTTTATTTTTGGCAGAAGACATCAAAACCTAACAACTAACATTGAATATAGCTTCTTGGTGAGTGACAATATAAAGCCCAGCTAGCCAAGTACATAGCAGTTGCTTGCAGCTGCCGTGACAAGAAGGTGGCAGGCTGTAATGGGAGTGACAGAAACCTGGGGTGAAACACTGACTGGGCCGAAATCCACAGAGTCAGTGCCATCAGCTTCAGCAGGGCCAAGATTTCTGCCCAGATGAGGATTCAGCTGACTGCGTAGAAGTAGCTGGCACGTCAGTGTTATGGCCATAGCGCGGAGGAAACACCACGTCTACAACAGACTTGACAAAAACTTGGCAGGTAGGACTGGCAAGGATTTTCTGCTAGTAAGCAGCCTCTGTTGCAGCAGGTCCAACCACCTTCAATTGCAATGAATTTTCCATCAGCCTTATAGATAAATTTTGTCATTTTGCAAAATCACATGAGTGTGACAGCGGAAGAGGATTAGAAAAGATGAAAGTGATGGGTTTCGTTTTCGTGATTAAGTTTAGACTAGTCATGATGAAATTTTCTAGTGCAAGAGCAATCTGCATTTTTCCTATGGCTGCTGTGGCCTACCTGAGAAGGGAATACTCATTTCCAATAGTGAAAGTCTCTTCTGTACCGCCCTAATATCACTGCAATATTGTATATTGCTCTAATATATGCCTACCATGAAATCACAGGTGGTCTGGTTTGATGTCAATTCAGTAGACAAATATCTGGATAAAATCTGATGAAGGCAAAGACAGGAATTTTTTTGGCTAGTCTAAGCCAATGGATTATGAGGAGAGTCAGAAGTGTGTTTATTGGGACAGATATTAAACTGTAATTAACATCCCTTATGAAATATATAAGATGTCATCCCACAGCGGAAGAATGACTTCCACTTGTCACCACAATGAGTGTGTCATTCTGATGAGGGCTTTCAGGTCTAGAAGCGAGCAAGAAAGAGTAATGATTCGGAACGCTATTTTAATGTCAAAAACTTGCTAAAGAGTAATGATTAAACTGTGAGAGGAAAAAAGGAGTCCACAGGGCAGTGAAGGCAAAACCATCGTGTACGCCATGCAGCTGAGTGGGAATTGAGGCTCCAGCTGTGAAACAGGCTGAAACAAACTCCATGTTGGTACAAGCGCAGTGTGCTCCTGTCTCTCATCTGTGCAAAATGTTTTGAGATAGGAAGCACTGTAAGAACAGAATGTATTACAAAACCACGGCTGCCCAAACAATGATAATTCGCCTCTGCCTAATTGCAGATTTGGTTAACTGTAGAAAGCAAATGTCCTTCACTGACTTGTAGGTAGAACTAGACAAAAATTTTTCAGTGGAAAAGGTTTTTATCCAAAAAATATGAATATTTTTTGTTTTAACAATTTTCAGTGAAAAAGCCTTCAAGTGTTTTGTTTTGATAATGTTTAAATCTCTTTTATATTTCTTTTATATCATAAACTCTAAGCATATATATATCAATTCGGAATGTTCTGACAGTTTTGAAAGAAAATGCTCTGATTCTTTTTTGAAATGATTCTTTGAGGGGACATAAGGAATTTGCATCTCCCACAAAACTCTAAATTTAAACTTTTACGTTCAGATCCGAGGCAAAAACAAACACCGAAATGTCAGAATTTTATACACCATAGGAATTATTTTCTTTTCCCGCAGAACATTCTACTTGGATTACCCTGCACAGTATGTGCTTTCCTTCCCTAGTCTGGTCTTGTGTTCAAAAAAACCAATTTGAACAGTCTGAACAGAGATCTGCTGCTGGCCCTGGCCTGAAGGAGTTCAGAGCACCCATCAGTCAGCCCACAGGGCTTGAGTTACAAATTGATACCTGACTTCAGCACTGGGAAAGAGTTGGCAGAAAAAAGAAAATAAAAAGACATTGATGTCTCCCTCTGTTTTTTAAAAAAACTTTGTAATTTCATAACTTACTTGTCTTTCCTTTCTTCATTTTCTTTTGTGCTTGTAAAACAAGATGGATGAGATACCACCCTCTCCCAACAACTGCTATTTGGCAATAACGGCAGCTGATTTTTTTCTACGTGTTGCAAAAGCTCTCAGCTGTGTTGGCCAAGACATGACTTATACTTGATCTTAAAGAGTACTTAAAGGCAGTTTCATGCTGCCTGAACTTCAGTAAGCTCCCAAATCAAGGTGATTTTAGGTGTCTCTGTTCTTTAAGAACAATTCAGATTCTCTAGTCCCTGGCACTACTTACCCTTTGGAAGTCAATTACAACATCCCTAATTTGGGCTTCAGAGTTCTCTAAGCCTCTAACAAGGAACTCCTGTGCAAATGGAAGTGTCCTTTCCTGGAAATATTTATGGAGTTTTTAGGCTTCCATTGCACTTCAGGTAAGCATTCTTGGTTATGCCAGGTTTCTTAACCATTTTAAATTTTAATTTTGCCATCTCATTGCTCATAAGGAAAGAAGATAATCAGATGCTAAGGAGGAGGTAGTAACATTTTTAGCATTTTGCCTCTCTTTGTGACGCAGAAATAAGAAACATTTCTCTACCTCTCACTATGTATCTATCTGTCCTTGTGCTGTGTGGGTAAATTACTCATTGTAAAGAACTCAGGAATTTGGACTAGTGTCTCCCAATGCTTCAGCATTCTGAACCTCAGAAGTTTCCCTGAAGAGAAGCAATTAGCTATAGCTGGGCTTGGAACTGGCTGTTCACATTTGGGTGGAACTCAACCAAGCAGTGACAAGAAGAACTCTATGTCAACACCTGCTACCTCAACATAGGTGATCTCTTAAACTTACCTTTAAAATTTAGCTTCTTCAATCTGACTTTTTTTTTGTCATCTAAAGAGAAATCAAGTCTCACTATGTAACCGGAAGTGCCTGCAGGCTAATTACAGCTGCCTACTTTGTGTGAACATGGCTAATGTGCTCATAGAAAGGAGAGAGGTTAATTTTAGCAGGTGAGATATGTTGCCTTTGGGAGCTGGAAACAGATGAATAAAGCAAGGCTGGGATTCATGAGCGTGAACAGTAGCTATTCTTTTGTTAGTACAACCAGTCCCAGGTTCAGTGAGGAGACAGCTTTCTAGCATCCACAGAGAGGTTTTGCCTTCCTGGACAACTGAACCTGCTTTCGGTTTGGGGTTTGGTTTTGATTATTTTTTTTTTTATTCCACTGATGTGCAAGTCAGCCCTGAAAGCCATGCTTAGGCAAACAAACAAGCAAACAATAATTAAAAAAAATCAAACTCTTGCCTTCCTCCTCAGCTTTGCAAATGAGTCAGCCTACCAACTTTTCCTCCAGAGCATATCTGTTACTTAGCTAATTCTTTCTGTCTCTGCACAGTTATTGCCAGCTTGTTCTCATCATTTGCCTGCTTGAAGTAGAATCTTAAAATTACAGAAGTTATCTGCTTTTAAGACATTTCTCTCAAGGGTGGATCTTGAGGTTTCTGATGCCGAGTAGCAGATTGCTGTTTGTTCTCAGTACACTGGGCTGTGAATTCACTGCGAGCAATGTGGAAAACTTGTTCTCGTACATGTGCTCCCAGAGTGTCTGTGTGAGATGTTGTGTATTCCTCACTGTCAATAACTTCTGGGAAAGCAGTATAAAAATAATCAAACATACGTAGTGAGGCAGAGGAGGAAAAGGTACAGTTTCTGCACCTGTGAGTCAAAAATGTGCAAAAGAAATTGCTCAGAGTGATTAGGAAATGCAGAGAATCTCATAGCAATGGAGATTATCTTTTCTTTTTCTCTTTTTTCCCTTCTTGTAAACCCAGGGGTGATAGCACTGGTGCGTGTTGACAGTAGAAAACTGTTGCTAGCCCTTAAAAATTGCCTGCTGCATGGATGAGCTTAATGGGCAATAAACTCAGTGGTGCAGATGCAAATTTAGGGTGTCTGAAAACCGAAATTTAGCTAGAGAGCTGCTTGATGGGAGTATCTATGTAGACACAGCTAGAACGTCTCTCTTGATCTAACCTGACTTTAAAGATAACATGCTGTAGAGTGCATGTAGCTCCAGCTTAGAGACAGGTGGAGCTTCAGCTGCTTGCAATAGTCTTTTGCTTGTAGAAACTGAGGAAGTGAGAACAAAAGCCAACTCCCCCTAGGAACTGGCTTTATTTTACAGCTTTCACAGCACTTAAAATAAGATAATAATAGTATACCCAGCTGATGAGATAACGATTTTCACTTTCTTCCTTTTAACTACATAAATAACTGACTTTTCTCAACGTGAATTGTCGTGTTACAAAGCTGGAAAAGCTTTCTAGGCCTTTCTCCATGATCATACAACAGAAAAATGCAATATGCCAGGCTGACAGAATCTGAGGTGGAATGGTTGCACAAAACCCCTCGAGCTCTACCAAAGGGAAGGGAGAAAGAAAGGGAGGAAAACATTCCTCAGCCACTCTAGATGGGTTTGTAAAGATCTATTGGGCTCAGAGCAATCTGTAGCCCAGTCAATTGATGTTTGAGGCTGTCACAAACAATAATGTTCTACATCTTGCACTACAACGTACAGGTGTCCAAAAGCTATTACAGCCCAGCTACTGCACTGAAATTGTATGAAAGTGATAGTATGGCCTGTGTGTGCGCCTGTGAGTGGTATCAGAAAACTTTTTTATTTTTCTGTCGTTTTGGTGAAACTCTGAAAAGGTCCGTGCTCTAATACATGCTACTAAGAGACAAAATTAAGTCTTCTGCACTCAGATTCAACAATTATTCTTATGAGTAATAACTCAGAGGGAAAGTAACTGTATATTGAAAGTATGTCCTGAAACTTTTGATGGTTATGATATCACAGGCTGCTGCAACAGATGAATGATACTGTAAAATTTTGCATTACTCTATGGTATTACAAACTTCTACCTCTTTAAAGAATATAAATGTACTCTTTCTCTATCCCAGTTTTGTCAAAATTGGCTAGTTCTTTCTGAAATCTTTGTCAGAACTTCCTTGCCTGCTTCATTCTGGCTACTATGATAGTACAGCACCTCTGTAAGCTGAATAAACTGGACTTCTAAGGCTCCTTTGATGAAAGATTCATTTTATTCCCACTGAATATTACGATACCTGTTAGTATGTTCTCTTTAGAACAGCATACATAGTAAAATCCAGTGATACAATCATGTTAAATAGTACATACTTCTTAAAGTGGACTGGTTTCTTACAACAATTTTCTTTCTGGCCTGCGGTGGAATTTTAGAAGGTACGAATAGTAATATATGAATCTGTTTAGTCCCTGAGAAGATAACTTACAATTAGGGATGAACAAGTATGTTGCCTATGTTCAAAAAGCATATAAATTTGTCTAATGTCTGAATGTATATATATGCACATACTATATATATCTAGATGCTGGTATGAAATATTTGCAGCAAAATCCCCTTGGTTTTCTTTTCATTTGTCTCCTAATATATTTAGACAGTTTTTCATTGTGTTAGTCAAAAAGAATTCTCTCCATTGGGCAAAGAATTATTTATTACACAAAATCATTTAGGATCACACTGGTTACATTGACAGGTGAGAACAGAAAAAGTAGTAAAGAGTGCCAGAAGTTCAGCATCTTCTCTTAGTAGAAAGGAAATTGCTTTAGGATTTAACAACAATTGAACCTGAATATTTCAAAACAGCTAAAAGGCCAATGGCACTTATTTCAACAAAATCTCATCACAGCTTTTGAGCTTGAGAAGCCTCCATACATTGGTGTTTGAAATTTTACATGGGCAAACAGATACACACCATTTGTAACACGAGTGTGAGCTCGTTTCCATGGACAAGAGACTACTTACTGATCTGACAATTAGAAGAAATTTCTTTCTTTGCAGATTAGCTTTATGTGACAAAAATTTAGGAACAGATTAGCTAGTTTATAGTGTGTACAACATAATTATCAAAACCTAGTCAAGTTAGAATAAAAAATCAGTGAGGATTTTGTACCTTACCATAGTACAAAGTGACAGTATTCCTGCGGGGTTTGAAAGGTCATCTAGGAAAGTGTGTAGATGAGGCCATCAGGAGTTGGATCCCTTGCATAACAGCACAAAAGCCTTTATTTACTGGTAGTCAAGGAAAGAAAGACATCATCTATCAACAATCATAGAGAATAATTTAAAGCTGAAAGGGCAGAACTTGCTTGATCCTTACCCTGATGCTTGTTGCAATGCTCAAGAATTGACTTATCAGTCAGTTATTTTTTCCGCCTCCCAAAAGAGGCCTTGCTGAATTACGTGCCTTGTTTTCACTGAAGTTAATTTCTAACACAAAAAAATAACTAGCAATTATAGTGAAACTTTAACAATGATCTTGTTAAACAAAACATAAAGCTTCTGTTGAAATTGAGTTCCTAGAGAGGTTTGGAGAGGAAAAGCAAAAGGTAGAAATAGAAAGAAAAAATCCCAGCACTAGGATCCAAAAGACACACAGTACTAAATATCTTGATTATGCGGGGAAGGCATTCTCAAGGCTTAAGGTTTGCCCAAGACATTTAAATATCATCTTCGAAAGGATAAACTTCTGTCCTAAGGGGTCCAAATACGCTATGAACAAATCGAATGAGTGAAAAAAATCACAAAAGACCTGATACTTTGGTATTTACTGCTCAAGTGTCAGCACTTGTTTTGTTACTTGTCAGAAGCAGGGTTTCTGTCTGCTCTGCTCCCTATCCTGCCTGAGCCAATTTCTATTCCGCTGTCCCACTTGTCTCTTTGGGAATGTTTTTGTCTACCACAACTTGTCTAGGTTACACCAAAACTGGTGTTGCACAGACACCCATGGCCAATCTGTTTGTTAAAAATGTAATTTATTGGTAACTTGGCATAAAAATACGTGTATGGGAAATCAAACCTCTTGAGCAGGATGGTCATTGCTCTCTGGGTGGCAATCAGAGTCTCTGTTGTGAGAGTCACAGATGAGACATCCAAAGTGTTATTCTGCTCAATTCTTATAAGCCAGATGGATTGTGGTCCTACATGACCACTCCAGCACATGCATCGTCCAACACTAGAGATTAGCGCAGAGTCACAGTACTGAATTATCTCCAACTCCTATTTACAAACCTGTTTCTGCATTTGTGGGAACTGTTTCTACTGACTATTTACAAGCATCTTACCTTTGCCAATTCTGCAGCAGGCACCACCTGGAAGGGCCAGATTCTGCATGCAGATTGTTCTAAATAAAAAATTGTTCTTGGCACAGCAGGAGCTGCCTGGGAGGAATCCTCAAGGCTGTCTGAAATCCCCGCCTGAAGTTCTCCTGCGAGAGTTAGTCAAATGCCTTGTTGTGAAGATGGTGAGAGGCTGGGTCTGTCACATTGTCTCAGCCCAGTCTCATCGCCTCAAATTTGAGTGTCTTGTCTGTGCAGGGAGGAGCTGAGGAGTTCCTGGACCACTCTACCCAGGGAGATGGTGACTTTAGTGCACCTAGTGTGCACACAGGGACAGCCCTGATATTGAGCTACACCACAATTAAAACTAAGGGATAAGCTTGAGTTTTGTCCTTCTACCTCACGTACCATCGGTTGCATTACTGCGGCCACATGAGTGGCTTTCTTTGTTTCCCATTGATCTGTTTTGTTCAAACTCTAACAAAGCCGATGTTAATTGTTAGCACAGACGACTTGCCTGCTGTTCTCACAGTGAATTACTATTTGCGTTACGAAACAAAAGAGAAATGGTGGTTTACTTTGGGCAAGGGACACTACCCTCTCAGTTGTTATCCTGGAAGTAATGTTTTCAGTAATTATTTAGTTAATAATTCTGCAGTTAATAATCTCTGCAGTTCCTGCAGAGCTTTGAGGAGGGGAAAAAAAAGCTTAATTGTGAATGATTATGGATTACTTTGATCTCTGTTTTGCACACAGAAATACTGAGTGTCCGCCAGCTTGCCAGCATGGCCAACGTTGCCATGAATCAGTCTTAGCCTTAAGAAGTAATTACGTATCTTCAGAATTAGAGGAAAAAGTATTTGTAGTCTTCATTTTATAGAAAAAGAATTTCTTCTGGCTTATGAGAAATAAGTCAGCTATAATGTTTGTGCTTGGATTCTCTGTGGTAACTGATGCAGATGCTTGCTTCAGGAACAGATCTAGGGTGGGAATAGCTGAGAAGATTTTACTGTGGTTGCCCAGAGCTGAGAGAGCCCACCACCAAATTGTCTTAGCATTTGCAAACATTTCAAGTGTTGGCACACACCAGCTGCCCTCCGAAGAGCTGGTTCTCGAAAGCTCCGTCCTCAATGATGTATAGACCAGCCCAGACTGGCTGAAGGACAAAAGCAGTGTTTGTCTAAATTACGTTTCAATGAAAGGAAGTGTTCTCTTGGATACTTTATGAGACAACAGTCATACAGAGCCTGACAGTCCTCTTTTCCTCAGCCAGACACTTCTGTTGATCATTATTTCAGTTGTATTTCCCCCGGGAATTCTCCTGTTATTCTACTGGTGTTGTTTGGTTTGGTGTTAATTTATTTTGTTGTGTCAGAACAATACAAATCGGGCTCGGCAAAGCAGAGTGTGTTTCTTCCTCTGCATGTGTGTATGTATGCATGCATGTGTGTGTACATGGATGCTCGTTACTGGAAAAAAATGTTAGTTTCTTACCCTGCCACTGGCATAAAGAGGATCTATCCTCAGGTATTGAATTTATTGTTTTCTATGCTTTCTGGAGAGAACAAATGTTTACATCTGATAACATGATCCAGCATCAGCATAACTCTCCAATTTGGTAAAAAATCTGCCATTGTTTGTATGCTATTTGTGCCAAAATTTAAAATAATTCTTTTAACAGTACTTGCCTTTCAGCAAGGAACTGAGGGGAGAGTTGAGAAGGATTTTGGCTAGAAAACTTCTCAAATATTTTCAAACTAGGAATTACTTTGTGATGTCCATGTCTACCTGCTCAGTGTTCTAGCAATTAGAAATTTTACCATAATTAAGACTGATTATTACTTATGTCAGGCAAAGCTGCCTCTTCTTCTGTGAATATTTATTGCTTTTGACAAATCTAAAACTATTTCATAAACAAGAACTTTATGAAGGATGCTCATTTTATGTGTGGTAGGACTGCATACCTATATCTCACATTGGCCCTACTTCTTGTTTGGAAGAATGAGACCTTCAAAGAGAGAAAAAATGATCACATGACAAATGGTAAAGTATCTTGTTCTCATACATCTCCCTGTTTCCCTGGTTCCTTCTCAGGGACCTTATGTCCCCTTTCTCATTTATCACCAGAGGCATTATGTGAAAAATGTGTGTGAGAGATGGGAGTATGTAAGAGTTTACAGGCATTGATGGAAACTCATAAACATCAGGGGGTCAAAAATGTTAAATTTGAATAGTCATTTGGAGTCTGAGAATGCCTCTTTTGCAACATTTATCCAGCTTTTGAGACAGCTGTCTTACAGATTAAAAAAAACAAACCAAAGCAAAATCCCCACAAAAAATAGCTTATCTGTCATTAAAGCTTGGTCAAATTTCAGTAATGTAGGTTTGACAGTGCCTTGCTTATTTTTCCCAAGGAGGCTTTGTATTAAATAATCAGCTTGTTAAAAGAAAGTCATTTCCATTCTTGTTGGCTCTACTTCCCTATTGTATACTTTAAAAAACAGCAGGGTCATTTTCTGTATGCAAACTTGAGCTATTCTTCCACTTTTAATGGGATTCAGAAAGTGCTCCTGAGGGTGGATTTGAACCCATACTCACTTGTGGAATGAACTGTGGTGCTGTTTCCTTTTGCTTTCAAAGGAGTTACTGTTCTGAGTGTAGAGGTTAATGCAAAATCTTGTGGGAAGACTCTTAACTCATAGTCTGATTTTCCTATTGATTTCTCTGATATACTTACTGAAATTCTATGTGAGAACATGACTAGTAAAGAGAGAATTGCATAAATTGTATAAAGTTCAGATTTTCTTAAAAATGTCTCATTTAAAGGAAGCTGGAGCTGGAGAATGATTCTTATTTACAGAAACATGAGAAATGACTATTGCATCCACCCACTGACAGAGTTCTACACTGAAACAACAAAAGTTACACAAACGGACTGTGATTAGGTTCTCTCGGGCTTTTGGGCATGTATGATATCCTTATGAGTGATTGAAGGCAAGTTCTTGTTACCTTGAAATTTCAAACAAAAAAGCAAGCAGTACTTTCTATTCAGACAATACGAGAACATATAAGGAATTGCTGCTGGCAGTTACAGAATGTGACATGGGAATTACCTTAAGAAAAATTTAAAGGAAAACATTTTACAAATCAAAAGTATCTCTTGTGGTTGCTCACCACGGCATGAGCAATGACAAGTTGTGATGGGATGGCCCTATTTGGCTGCCAACCTTCCATCCAGCTGCCCTCAATCCCCCAGCAGGACTGGGGGAGAAAAATAACAAGAATGACCAAGCAAGAAGACTTGTTGGTCAAAATAAAAAAAACGGAAGTCATGTACAGGCTGCAGGTTACACTCAGTCACTTCAGTGAGGCAACAAGTGGTGCAAGGTGGGTTGCAGTCAAGACTTAGTGAAACCACCTCTGCCGCTCCTTCCTTCTCTTTTCCTCTGCTCCAGTGTGGGTCTTCCATGGGCTGCAGTCCTTCTGGGAACATCTGCTTCGTCGTGGAGCACCTCCTTCCACTCCTCCTCTCACCTTAGTGTTCCCTCTGCTGCTTCTCACGCTTTCTTCACCCGCCTCCTTTCTCTGTGTGGCATTTTCTGCCCTGTCTTAATTATGTTTGCAAAGAGGCATCGCCAGCTTGGCTGATGATTTCAGCTGTGTCATGTGGTGGATCTGCTAGAGCTGGCTGGCACCAGCTTCATCCAGCATGGGACAACCCCAGCCCCTTCTCATGGATGCCACCCCTGCAGCTTTCCTGCTACCAAAACCTGGCCACCTTCACCCAATGCATACGTGTACACAAATAATAGGATAAATTTCATTAAAACAGCAAGCAGCAGTGACGGTGGCCTTTTTGAGACCTGTTGTTGGGGACTGACAGGGAACAGCAGATGCTGGCAAGTTAGGGCAAAGACCACAGGGAAGTTCTCTACTTCTCCCAGGGTTAAACAAAAACAGCAAACTAAAAGCTAGTTTTCCTCATACTTACAATTACGGGCCAAGTACAGTTGGAACAGTCAAGGATCCGGATATATAAGATTTACTGTGGACTGTTACATGGAGGCGGTCGTTCCTCTGTGGTTATTATATTTTCTATTTCATGCTTTCCTAGTTATGTTTGGATTCATTAAACATGAACCCTACACAGCTAAGCCTGAAATGACTGTGTGCTGAAAATGGTGTTGCTAATTGCTATTACTGTTGCTAATGGCTAAAGAAAGTCTGTTAGTCTCACCGGGGAAAAACAAGGAAATTGGATATTTTAACCAGACTAATGCAGATTAAAACACAGCTAATAAGCCTCATGTGAAAAGCTTATATTTAAATTACAAATGTCATTTTCTTGTGGAAATTAGCATTCCATTTAAAGGCTTGTTTGTTTGTGACTTTCTATAACTACAGATGGACTATATTTTAGGGTATTCATGATAATAGTAGAAGAGAGAAAAAAATCTCATGAAAGAGTTTTTTTTTGTAAAGAACCTTCACATTTATGTCTATTAGATTAACAGAATTTATATCATTAAAATGTTTCTACAAAATGGAAAATTAGAATGTTTCTCTTGGGTTTTGTGATTTTGTCTAACTCCACATGGATGACTTCGGTCACTATGGATGAACTTGAAGATTTATTTTCCCTTTGCATGTGGGAATAAGAGCATTAATTTGACTTATGATCTTACACATTTATAGTTAATTTTTGTAACATTAGTTTACTGCAGAATTCTGCTTTCTGGTAAATAGCAATAATTTCATTACCTCACATTTAAGATTGGCTGCTTATGTAGGAGCATGGAAATTACTTATAAACCTGATATTATTTATAGGATTTCAGAAGCAAATTTGCAGAAACAAAACACAGAAAGGAGGGAGAGATACTGTAGAACAGTAAGAGGGCAGCTCTTCAGAAAACATTCCTGAGAACAAGTTTCATATTGTCAATAAAGTTGTTTCATACACTACCGAACACCAGTGCTTACAACAGCCAGAGAGAGTACTTTTCGTTGTGGAAGAAATACAGAAGAGCAACTCCTGAGGACTGACTCCCTGGGAACTGGAGACTAGCATAGAGCAAAGCCTCATGGAAACAAACTTTCACAACAGTGCTCTGTTTAAAACCTCGAAATGCATTTTTCAGAGATCCTTTTAACGCACTGCTGATGGCTTAAGATGGTGGTGGAGAGGAGAGGAG
>VZSC01014230.1:327223-342662 GCA_013398225.1 Steatornis caripensis | reverse complement strand
AAAAAAAAAAAAAAAAAAAGATAAAGCCTCCAGAAAAAAAAAAAACCCAAACAACTCCAAACCACAAGACTGAGTAGAGAGAGGAACCTGAGGAGAAATGAGGCCAGTGTGCAGAAGGCTGTGTGAGAGTATGGCAACAGAAGGGAGAAAGATCTGCAGACAGAAGGCAGAGCAGAAGGGAAAGGACTGAGGATACACACCATGATCAGAAAGAGGCAGATCTGTGTAACTGGGGACTCCTTGTTAGGAAAAACTGATAAACCTGTCATCAGACCAGCCCCAGAAAATGGAGTGGCATACTGTCTGTCAGAGTCGCAACCACAGCAGTTGGGGTTGCAATGGATCCAGAGGGAGAGATTCGTGTGTCACATTGCCACATTTTTACCGGGATGAGTCCAGGATGACATGGCAGAGAGGGAAAGGCAAAAGACTTTTTTTTATTAAAAAAAGATGTTTATGTGATACTCAGAAAGTCACAGTTTTTAGATAAGATCCAAGATGATTAAGAACTGCTACCATAAAGAAGATCTGCGGGTGCTCAGTTGCTGGGATTCACTGAAGACTTCTTGAAGAGCGACTATTCAGGAAAAGTAGGTTCCTAAAATAAAAGTACGGATGAAAAAGCTATTGAATTATGACTTTGGATCCACAGAAGTTGTTTTAGGTAGAAAGTCATCATACGAACAGGTTTTAGGTGGAAGAACATATTTGAGTTTTGGAAAACATTTTTTTCTTTTTTTGCCAAATAAGAGTGATAAATTGAAGTTCCTTCTTCTATAGCACTTAAGCAGGACAGAGTGGTGTCTCCAGCGCTGCAGGGTGACATCCCCAGCTGGGAAACCCTGACTAAGCAAGGAAGCACAGACAGCAAGCAGCCTGACCATGACAGTCGGTGTTTGGTAGAGCCCTAAGGGTAACAGTATTGAAAATGTTTCCTCTCCTCTCCTGAGAAATATGCTTCTCTCTCCCTGCAAGTTATAACCCTAGCAAGTGCAGGTGCTACAATTTGAATGTGCCACGTGCGGGTTGTGAGATGCCCCGTTTCTCTCCCAGGAAAAAGTTCCACATAAACATAATGAAAATGACTGTATTTGTTGAAACTAGAAGCATTGGCAGTGACGTTGAGTCCAAATGGTTCAGACTGACATTTTCCTTCCTGGATAAAAGAGGAAGATGATGGAAGCTAAAAGACCGTGCGTGAAGGAAATGGTAAGACAAGAACACACAACAGATTTTGAAGCAATTTGCGAGGGAGTTTGGCTGCTCAGTTTGAGTGCAGAGCTGTTTTTGCTGGAGCTCGTGAAAGTGGTATGCTCTCCATGTGTGCTTTTGTCTAAATGTCTCACAGCAGAAGGGCTATTTTCAGCCAAACATTTGCTGACTATCTTGAAGAGCTACAACTGCACTTCAGTATGTCATGTTCCCTGTGGGTCAGAGACTTCCTGAGTGGTAAGTCTGGCTCACACAATCTTTGTCTGCTGGTCAGTTAGTTGAGCTGTCATCTGAACTATTTTTGATGATTCCTGATTCACAGTCTGGACACCTTGTGTTTAAAAAAAAACGAGTTTTTTTCCATCGCTATTTTGTTTGTGCTGGGCTGGTTTTGGCCTTAACCTCATCTATGCCAAGGTGAGAAGCAGCAGCTTTGAACAGCCCATGTGCAAATCTCCTGACAGACAACAGGTCTGTGTTAGGAACCACAGGGAGCATAAGATCTGTTGACCTCAGATAAATCTAATGAAGACAGCATTGACTGCATCTATATCGGTGTTTCACTTCAGATCTCTTGCTGTGTCTCGGCTTGGTTCATGGAGAGGTTTTGTTGTGCGTGAACTAGAATCATTTCTGGGAAAAACTAAAGTAGAACTCCATTACTGGTGAGGGCCCAAATGTCCTCCAATCTTTCCTGAATATATGTGGGTACATATGTCCCTTGGAAGTCTATAAACTACAGAAAGCACCATACAGGAGATCAAACTAAATGTAGTTTGAAGAAAAATTTCTGAACTGCTTGCAGTATAAATGTAGGAGCTTGTGCAAACTACTTGCTAGTGTAGGCAGTGCTGTATGCTTGGCAGTACAGTGGACTACATATGCTACAAGGGATTGAGTTACATACGCCTTGTACAGCACATGATTATTTCCAAACCTCAGGGGATCAAGGACTGTATCTGTACTTCTCAGAACACTCTAGTGGTCACCTTCCAGGCTTTCTCTTCAGTTCCCTGAGGAATAAAATCCACAGGGCGTGTGCGTGTGGGGGCATAGTAGCCAAATGTGACCACATCACAGCTCTCAGGTGACTGCAGTGCCATGTGGTTCTTCTCATTTGGAGTTCTCAATACAAATTTCTCTTTGGCCTTCAATAAATCTGCATCTATGTACAGAGAAGTATAAGGCTGTCCAAGATGGGATGGTTTTATCTAACAATGACTCTAAGGTTCTGTTTAGCCTATCCCAGAACTGCTCCTGCTTCATAGTCCACAGCATTTGCCCTGGATGTAGATGGCCTGAACACTAAGCACGTGGAGGATCAAATACTAGCTACTGTTGTGCCTAGTTAAGGTTTTTGGTCCTAAATCTCGGTCTCAGTCAAGTATCCAAACCAGTAGCATAATCCGGAATATTTCCTTCTTGCTCTCATTTACCACAAAAGTAATCCTGAGCAGTGTTTTCAATAAGACACTTTCCCATGCAAATTTAGGCTCTGACAATCTATTTTTTTCCCAAGAGGCAGATCCCACCTGCCTCTGCTCAGGGCAAACACCTTACACCACTTAAACACTTCTCCCATCTCCAGTGACTTCAGTGCTAAACTCCTCTAGAATAGCATTTGACAGTCACGTATAGTATCTTTAAAAGAACATATTATATTTCTTTTCCAGTGTTTTATGTGTTCTCCTGTGGCTATTAAACCTACCTTTGTAGATTTTTTTTCCTTCTTGTTTAATACAATGTTGTCACCATTGTAGCACTTCCCTGGATTTGGGATAATTTTACCTTCAAGAGCCTTCAAAAATATTTCAAAGTTTTCAATACCGCCTTTCATAAACTATTCACTTTGTGTTTGCTTTCTTAATTAACAAAACTGTAGGGCTGGATGTCTGTTTTTCTGGTTCTGCTTTTTGCTATACTATCCAAACCGGAATGCTTCCAGTTGCAATTTTATTTTTTTCTGTGCCTATAATTGTCATTAAGTCTTTACCTTTTGGCCAATATACAGGATCACGGTGAGTTATTTCTGCTGAAAGGGAAACTGCTGATCTGGGTCAGGTAATTCTCTGCCACAATCTGTTTATGTTTAAAAGACTATGCACGGATTTCTGAATGCAGTGGAAGCTGTTTACTCTTATGCACATTTTACAAGGCTGTCATTTGTACGTTCTACCTCTGCTGCCTGCAAGATTGCAGTTATCAGAGAGCTATGCCGGTGACAGCTCCCTCATTTTTCAGAATGCTGCAGTGGGAATGTTCCCATCCTGTGATGCTGCAGTGATTGCCCTGTTCCCACATTCCCAGTGCGATTGCATCTGCCCTTACCTTGTCAGGGTCAGCCTCATGACTGTTCTTTCACTCTCTACTGTTTTTTTTTTCCTGCCAAAGACAGCAGCACGCAGCTGTGACCAAGTAATCCCTTAATCCTAGTGTTGGTAGCCACTTTCAGGTCAGGGTTATTGATACCAAATCAGTGGACTGCTGAATCTCTTGGTGTAGAGATTAGAAACAGCTCAGGAACTAGTGTGTTGCCATCTTTAACATGGGCATTACCAAATTGTTAAGCCAAAATCCTGACTCACTTCAGTTGGTGTGGCTTGGACTTGGATGGATTTGCTGACTTGAGTGGCTTGTTCCCACTGATTTTACTTGCTGTTGTATAAAGGAACTGCTCCTCTCAGTGCACCTAGGTTTTGTACACAGACGCCTATGAATCAAGTTGAAGAAAACTTGTGCTCATTCAAGATCAATGGCTCACTTGCTGATAGACATTAACACCCTTCAGAAAAGTTCTCCCAGCTCAGTTTTGTCCGTCATCCACATGAAATTCTGTGTTGACAGCCTATATATTCCATCTGTGCAACCAAACCGCTATAATAGTAGTAATATTACTCTTAAAAAAAGCCTAAAATTGATACAAATCAGCCTACTGACAAGGAATCTATTAAAAAAGCTAGACAATGCTGCTGGAAATAAGGAATAGCCTTATAGTGTTTGGCTGCATCCAATTTAAGAGTATCTGCATCTCAGCTGAGTTGAACTTTATTTATTTTACTCAAAGTGCTCCCTGTGAAAGCTTCTCTTGGGTCATATTCTTTGGTTATCTTTATTTTTGGCCAAAATTCTACTCCCTGGAATGTTTAAGATACTGTATTTTTTAACATTGGCCCCAAATGCAAAGCTTGTTGTACGTGTTCTGGTTTGACAGTCTACGCTGGACACGCTTGAGATATCCTGACATCCTGCTGTCTTGTGCCATCTGCTATAAAAGGTCTGGAAAGGAACTGAGTCCTCAGATTTTTCCAAAAAGATTTCTGGGTGGAAAAAGAGAACACTTCCAGAGACACCCAAATGCAGGAGTCCTATACTCTTTGCTGTATTTCTTCCTTATCCATGGAGTGTGAATTTTCTGTTTTGATGGATGCTCTCTGGTATTGGAATTATGACTGTTCCTGTGTTTGAAATTATGTCTCATGAGCACTTCTGTGTCAAATATCAAACACCTCACAGTAATGTAAAACTTGGTCTTTTGGGACCAAAGGCATATTTGTTTCATGATCTGTATGTGTCTGTACTCTGTCCAAAGTAGGCAAATAACTGACTAAAAACTGATGTGCAGAACTGGGCCATTGAGGAGTTTTTAGGATCTTGAGTTTTGATGTTGCACTGTGGCTTACTGCATTTACATTTGGGTGCCTGTTAGCAGAATCAGAGTCAGTGGATAGTCAGAAGCTTAAATGTCTGTTAAAGGGGATCTTCATCTCTGGTAGCAGTCTTATTCCACAATAAAGCCAAAAAGGCATGTGTAAATAAGAAAGATGAAGAGGAGAGCTCATGCAAGTATGAGCTAAGTTTATTTTTAACGGGATTCTGAGTTCAAACAAAGTGTGCAATGTCTTTGTCCATTGACTGGTTTCCACTTACAATGAAGTGTACTGAAAGACCTACACCCATACTATGTTTGCACCTACTGTGTAATGTTTGCCCATAATCTGGTACTGAAAAGACCTTCCACAGCTAAGTAGCTTTGTCTCAGGACAGTAAAAGGTACATCATTTTGATGAGGCCATGTCTTGTCTGCTTGTTAATGCCCTTCGTTGTACTATTCACAAATATAAAGTTATACAAATGTTCTATACATGTTTTGTCCACTGTTTTAATCATTTAGAGGTATTGTGTTCCAGCTAGAGGGAAGAGATATGCACTCTTGTTTGTGTGTGAGACTAGAATTAAGTTTTTGGTGCATAAGCCTGCAGGTTTCCAGAGCAGCTGTGTGAATGCAACAGCAGGTTCTGATCCCTTAAACTTATGCTGAGACCTATGTTAGCATATGTTAGCCTATAAAATATAGGCTAAAGTTGAAAATAAAGTTTTAATTAACAGTTATATTTTCTGAGACCACTGCTGACAGTGCCTGGCTTGGTAAAATTCATCATTGTTTGTGAAGCTGTAATGAGAGTAATTTTGTGTCAGAAAGATTGGATGTGTTCCTGCTCACCCATTTCTCAACATAATCTACTGCTGTCTTCCAATTCCATGCTGTTTTCTCCTTGCGCATCCACACATGGTCATCATTGCTTTTTCTTGTATTCTACATGACAACTACAGACTCACGCCACCTCTCTCCCAATGTTTTCAGTAGAATGTCAGGTTGATTGGGTTTGGTTTTTTTGTAGGAATGGGAAGTGCTAGGCAGGTATTTGGTGACGTGATGCTTTGAAACCCCTTTGTCTCACCTTATGTAAGCAGGAGACTGTACCAATCGAATGTTAAATAGGTTGAACAAGCTGGGTACGGGACGCTACTGTAGCTCTGCTGTAGAATCAGAGGACTTGGGAGTACAGTCACAGTATATAAATTTGAAACAAAAGTGTTATGCCAAAGACTGAGTTGTACTAGGCTACAGTGCTACAGACCTGTATAGTCCACAAGCAAATACAGATGGCATTTATCTCAGCAGGAAAAAGGTTTTGGTCAGTTTAAATACTTACCCAGGTAAACTCATTTTGGGTGCACTTAGGCAACTGATTAAGAACATCCTGACAAACATTTTACTACCAGGAAACTGGCGACTGTGAGCAGTGTCTCTTGGTTTGTTAGTCTACAGCTCCTTGTCAAGCTTCAATGAATATCCAGTTTGGACTGTTACTGAATAGTATCACGCAGATGAACCGGGCTGGGAGATGAGCACCAGCACCTTCTAGTGTTGCACAGTCTGGCTCATTTTGCTTGTTGCAGGTGCCTCGCTGGCCATTTCTGCATCTTACCAAGAGCTCATACATGAAAGAGGTGTTTTTCTCTAGCAGATAACACTTCAGTATCTTGCAATAATTGTGTGTCTCTAAAATAGACACAACTGACTTAGCTTCTCTTTGTTTTCTTTCTGTAAACTACCTTATGCATGACTAATTACTTGGCCCTTGTTATAAAACTACACAGGGCATGCAGTGGTTAAATAAAAACAAAATGGTCAAAAGCTAAGTTTCTTCCTCATGTCACAGCTGAATTGCATAAACAAATTGGTGTTAGGCCATGGTATCCATGCAATACAAGGAATGGGCTCAATACAATGCTCCATAACATGAATAGAAAGACTCTGGCCCCAATGGGCCTTCAATCAATCAATCTCATCCTGCAGAAAAATGAATGGTAAAATGAGCTTGCTGATTCCTGATTATTTGCTCTTCAGTACTAAATGAATACTATTTTATTTTGGGGAAAATAGAGGGCAAGGAACGTAGGAGGCAGAGGATGATCTGATTTTGCTGCAGGAGAAAGGAAATAGAGGAAGGAGAAAACAAAAGACTGTGCTGGCAAAAATAAAGCTGCTTCTTATACAAATCAAGCTATTTGAATAGCTACCATACATTGCACTGAATTAAGCTACTTTAATTAATTATATCCAGTTTTATGTTTTCAGAGTCTTTCAGAATACTTCATACGGTGTTTTGCTGATCGGTAATAAAGATTGTTGAAAAAACATTTGCTAAGTGTGTTATATTATATCCTGACACATGTGTGCTCTGTTAAAAAATCATCCTGTCACAGAAGGACACTAATGACTTAACAACTTAAAGCTTGCCAGTTTGTGAAACCTTGATGTTTAATCTAGATAAATGTGCTTGTTTATATAGCTGTGTAATCAATGTGTGCAGAAGAGTTATGATCCTATGCAGCTATTAGCTCTGCTTTACATAAATATTATGTTTTATCAATGGACAAATGCATCACTTTGTACAGCAAGGTATCACAGAAAGAAATTTAGAATTTTAATGAGAACTTTCTGCTATATTTTTATGGCATATTGGATGTTTATAGAATATAGTATCATTTTTCATAAAGCTTCATGAGTCATTGTAGCAAATCATTGATTTAATATAAATAAAAAATTACCTGGCTTGGGAAATTTGAACTTTCTCAGCTATTACTAGTTTCCATACTTTGAGAAAAACTGTTTCTGACTGGACATATCTCAAAACAGTAGAAGTTCTGTTCTATACATGTCACTTGTGAACATGTGTATTAAACATGTTTTTAGAAGAGATGTTGGTAAGGGTGTTGAAAGTATATGTTTCTATGAACTTGATTATAAGATTAGAAAATCACAAAAAAGACCGTAAGTGAAACATATGACAGGGGAGGAATTGTGCCTTAAAGTATAAATTGTTAGTCGCTATTGAGATCTGCATCAGAACTTTTTCAGTTTTAATTTAGAATATAAAAAATTGATCAACTGGTCTTCACTACTGCACAATATACCTCAACATATTTATACGCTTGAAGACATAGAAGACAGTATTTTTATTTGTGAGGTAATAGTCTGAGAAAAGAGAAAATTGCCAGGCGTGGATGAATTGCTTTTTCAGATAGTAAATTCATGAAAAACACAGCTTAGTGATGGAACAAAACTACCTATGCTTTTGTGCAAAGCTGGTGAATAGATGACCTTAAAATGAATGAAGTAGGTAAGAATATTGGGGAAAAAAAGTGAAAAATGCTTTTCTTGTATGTTTTCTAAATTAAACAATTTAGCTTTTTATTTTGAAACAGTTTCATTTTGAGAATGACTTTATCTTCTATGAAATTTAATTTTTTAAAAGAAATGCAACAAAAATATAAAACATAAATTCTTTGAGAATGATGCGAAGTAGAAACTTTTTTCTTTGTGAAGGTGAAAAGATTGGGACGATTGATAGGATGCAGATAGGAAACATTCATGACTCTCACAACTTTTTTTGTATGATGTTCTTCGTTATGCATGCAGCCTTAGTGAAATATCCTGTGGTTGAAATTCTGGTTGTGTTACATCTGTGGGAGTTCTATCATGAATTTGAAAGGATCCATGATTTCACTGTCAATCTTTATGTCCTTAAGAAGCATTTCTTCACTTATTAAATGTAGAGAGAAAACCTGAAAGTTAGGAGGACAGAGACATGAAGGTAAGAGTCTTTTTGAGATGGAAGGATGAGGAGGATATTCTTCAAAAACAACTAATTAGACCTGGACATAAACCATCTCAATTTATACTGTGTCCCTCCCTAGTACTGCTTCCTCTTGATTCATTCTCTTTGCTTAGTATTTTCCTGCAAGAGAGAACATTCAGTAAGTGCTCAAAGTGCCAAAAATATTGATGAAGTGCTGTATTTCTGCTGCTGTATCAAACACAATATGAGGAAGCAGCCCACAAAATGTTGTCTCTTTTTAATTACTCCATGCACTCCAATTCTGCACCAGGTATTGGAAGGTGCTATTGTCCAATGGACTAAGTAAACTTTTCTAATACATTCTAGAAATAGAATGCTGCTTGGACAACATAAATTAAACTGTGCTCTTAGGAATGTCTTCAAATCTCTACTTGAGATAATAATTTATTGTTTTATTCTCAGAGAAAAGTAGGTATTGAGTGAGTCTGAAGTACACATTCAGTGATGAACCCAGCAAAACTTCTGAAAACTTCTGTAGCTGCTAGTTGTTATTACAAATACTGTAAAAGTTAAACTTTAAATGTTCACTAACTTTGTGCCATTTGTTTATAGTTCTTCCTGGGATGATATTTGCACACTTATGACTTGGCACTGTGCGTGCAAATCGGATACCAGGCCATCTGCACACATTTCACACAGAAATCCATGTTTCTTCATGCAAAAATGTTTAGCCCAAAATTCAACAATAGATTTGAAATCCTTTAAAAAGTCTATGTATTTAGTATGAAACATATTATTTCTTCATCTCTGCAAGACCTTTTTTATTCTGCAGCTTTCTGCAACTGTGAGTAGAATGCAGATTCAACACTGATCATTTCTAAGTGGTTTAAAATACTTTAAACACAAATTATTTGCCTTGATCTTTGATCTCAAGACCTTAAAAATGCCAAGAAAAACAGAACTTCTTGTCATTTGTTTTCACCCACATGCATTAGTAACATTCCGTTTCCAGAAAGTAATTCTGATTCAACCTCTTTTAATTGAAGAAACAGACAATTTCTTCTGTAATTTTAATCACTTGCGATTTGTGAATTAAGAGACTTGACAGCTCACTGTAACGGTTGGACAATCCTGGACATTTTTAAAAAGACTTGTCCTTGAAATGTCTTATTTTTGCTTTTTTACAGTTTCAAGATGATTATGAGGGTAATAGAAAAGGAGTTAATAATATGCCATACATATTATACAGCTTTAAAGTGAACTGTAGCATAACCTACTCCATGTTCATATGGCCTATTCAGTTGCAACCAGTTTCCTCTGGAACTAATTATAATACAGCTCTGGTGTTCCTAACAGCTTTTTGCACAGTGTAATGTAAAAACAAACCAAAACCTATTCCATTGCAGGTGAAGCTTTTGAAGTGTAGAGAGATTCAAGTGATTTTTGGCTTTTTTTGAAAATGATTAAAATTCTAAAATAAAATATGGCTATATTCACAAACTGCAAGGACTTTATACTCTTATTATGGCTAATCTAGCCAGGTGCAAAAAGTTTGACATTGCTAAGCATCTCTTTTGCCCAATGATTTGTTTTAGAATTGAGCGCACAAAGCGAACGATCAGGCCTTGTCCTTGATTAACTTTGTCTCTGAATTACAAAACTCCATTTGATGCCTTCTGAGCAAAAGCCATTCAAATCTCTGAATTTCCTCCACTAGCTCCTTAGTGATTCTCTCTTTTCTCCTTTTTTTTTTAATGCAGACTGCTGCAAGCAGTTGTGTGAGATAGTTAGTTACTGCTCTGTTACTTGCAGCCTTCTGCTTTCTTTCCCATCATCTTCTGCCCATCTTCCAGCACCCTGAAAGGTCATGGCACTTTCAGCCTGAGCCCAGCCAAATAATAACTAAAGCATTCTTTTCTATGGCCAGGATGTCAAGTAAAAGGCTTCAGAATATAAAGAAGTAGCGTTTTCCATTGGTGGAACCTGAGGTGTGGTATATGAGGTTAGGTGGGGGTAGGAGGTGAGAGGAACTTGGGATCTGTGTGCCAATGATCTTAGACCCCAGAGCCACCAATAGCCTCCAGGTCATTATTGAAGTTTATAGCACTGCCTGTTTTTGTCACCTGGGTTGGACAGAGCCCGTTCCAGTTGGATCCAGCTGGCTCCACAATGAACGCAATGTAGGACACAGCTGAGCCCATCAGCAATGCTGGTGGTGCCTCTGTGAAAGCGTCACCAAACGGGATGAAAGAAACTTATCAAACACCAATTTCATGTGAATAATCAGACACTTCTTTACTCAGCGCACTGGGAAGACGAAAGAATCGGTCCTCCAATGTGTTCCCCTAACAACAAGATTAATATAGTTTATATACCTTTCTGTTACGTAAGTCCATTCTTAATCTTAAACTTTACAGTGAACTGTTCCCTAACCTTAGCCTAAAATAATCATTGGTCAACTCTACTTATCTCTACTGATTGGAATCCTTGACACCCAGATCAAAATGGGAAGGGTAAGTGGGTTCCCAAGCAGCATAAATGGTGCATGAGGGTTTCCTTGGTTTTTTCAAACAAAACATAAGAAAGTCCAGTAATTTCTTGGTGAGGTTTCTATGGTTGCATACTTTAAACATAACACTCCTAACATTCCCAAACATTATATTCCACAATTTTCCACAATTTACTACTTTTTCTACCTTTTAATCACAACTACTTCCTCTATATGATTAAAGCTTGATTATCTTTGCAACAAAAGCATATTTAAGAAAGAGAAGAAAACTCTGGAGAGGGAGATGGGGAGGGAACAAAAAAAAAGGTGAGAAACAGCAAAAGGAACACCAAGGTGAGAGGTGGAGGAGGAGGAGGTGCTTCATGACAGAGTAGATGTTCTTGAAGGGACTGCAGCCTGTGGAAGACTGGCAGTAGAGCAGAGGAAAATAGAGGGAAGGAGCAACAGTGGTAAACCACCGTGGCCTGACCACAGCCCCCCTGCACCCCTTGTTGCATTACTGAAGGGACTTAGTGTAACCTGTAGTGATAATAAGCAGGAGGAGGAGTCTGAAGTCAAGCTGATCTTGGCAAATCTGTGTTTTTCCCAAGTGTTTTAATGTTTGTTTCTTTTTTTGTGGGTTTTTTTTTTCCCAATACCTGAATAAGTATTCCAATATTTACATAAATTAGCAATAAATTAAGTGAAATTCCCAAGTTGAGTCTGTTTTGCCCATGACAGTAATTGGGAAGTGATTTCCTTGATTTTATTTCATCCCACAAGTCTTCTTGCTGTCTTAGTAAGCTTATTTTTGCCTTCCCTGCTCTACTGAGGGGAGTGAGTGAGCAGGTGGGTATTTGGCTGCCAGCTGAGGCTAACCCACCACACCAGTTCATCCATCATCTCCATAGACAACCTATCAGTACCAAAATGCCAACAGCAATCTGTAGCCACATACTTTCAAATGAGCATGGCCACACGTTTATGAATAAATAAGGGTCTCTCATACTCTCATATCAGCACACCTGGGACAAGTTGAACTGAAGGTCTTCCGGTGGTCAAGCTTTGTCATTCAGAAATTCTGCAGAGATGCCTTGCTTACCTTGCTACACTTGTTACCCACATCTGAAAATTGGCCTAAGACAAATAAAGTTCTTCCTGAAGCAACTTGTCAGTCTTCTGGTGCTTTTGCCCTTGGTCCATATTTTCTGCTCCTCAGTGTGCGTAACTTAATTTCTCTTTTAGTAGGTATCAGTGTCTACCAGCTGCTTTTCTTTTCTCTTAAAACTGTTCCTAAATTAGCCTGTCATGTCTTCGTTGATGGGCACATGTAACAAGTGTCCTCCTCCCTTCCGCCATCAATGAGAAGCGACAACTGTTGCATTAAAATTCTTATCAGAGCTGACACCACCACAACTATTCTGGCAAAGATTTCTCACTGTCTTAGCAGTTGTTTTAGACATGAAAATCTGACTTTTATTTGCAGGCAATCTCATTTGCTTAAGATTTGCATGATATTTGCTCTCAGGTTTTGGATTCCTTTAACAGATAAAGGAGTAGAAGAAGAAAAATGTCATGCTTTTTTCTGCAAATACAGGTATGTCAATTATTGCCTTTGTTGTCGTGCCTGTGGGAGGCCCTATGGAATGTATTTTAGGATTTGCAGCATCTGCTAGTAGAGGGCATTAGCTCTTTAATATTTTTTTTCCAGAAAGCTTTCACTGAAGATCATTAGTTGCTGACAAAGTCAAGGCAAAACAAGAAATGTCACTGTTCAGCTAAGGAAGGTCTAATTTTTGTTTCTCTTGTTTCTCATGATCTAATTTCCCAATTCTCTAGGCTTTAAAATTCCAGATCTGAATTTCTAAAGTAAAACAAGGGGAAATTACTTCAGAAGTTCATACTGACTTTATAAATAAGTAAAAAAGAGTAAAGCCTGAGTAAAGCTGCGTAAAGCACACTTATTTTTCTTTAGTTGGTTGTCCTTTACATTTGCTTTTGTGATTGCCACTTTCACGTGTGCAAAAGGACTGAGGAGGAAATTCCACTCCTTCACATGCTTCCTGGACAACCTTCCTCCCAGCATAGAGCACACTGCAACAAATCAATGTGAACAAAGTTCTGGTTACATCTGGTCTCAGGTTTCAATCCACTTCTTCTGAAATATATGTCTTATCTAATTTACTTTTGGACGTCACAGGAAAACATGATCTTAGGAGTGTAACGCAAGATCTAATTCGAGTCAGGCACAGGTCTCTAGTCTCTGATGGAGGAAAATGAAGAGAGTGATGTTCGCTTGTGTGCAATGCATTGGAATTAGGTATTTGGCAATGGCTGTCCAATGACTACCACAGTCTTTCTTTACTGTTACTTACTAGATAGTCTTTCTCTGCTTCCCTTTACAGCGTTCACAGTGACACTGCAGTTCCACCTAATGAGCCACCACACTGAGATGGGATGATCTAATTTGCTATTTTCATTGAATCAGATTCTGGAAATTGAACAAAATTATTTTTCTTCACTTCACCCACGTTCGTTTCTCACTTACTCTTTTTCCTCTTTCTTTTTTTGAAAGTAGGCAGCATCACACCAAATAGAGCATGGTTTTGAAAAGATTGTTCTAGAAGTACTGAAATTGCTCTATCTTACCACTTTTATTCAATTTCAAACTTTGGGTTCAAAAGGCTTTACAGTACAAGATAGAATTATTTGTGAAGATGCTTTCTCTCTCTCCTAACGAACGTCCAATTGCTGAACAATGTATGCTGTTCACAACTGATATCTTGCAATTGCCATAAATAGCTTTTATGTTCTGTTCATCTACTATCACTCGATACTGAATTAATAGAGTTTGAAACTTTTAAAGGAGCTATACTTGGAATATTTTCCTGAAACGATAGATCCATAAATCTTAGATAATAGGAGTTTCATTATGCATCCTTGAAGTAGAATCTGTTACTTGGAAAGTTTCTTCTCTCTTTCTTTTCTTTTACTGTAGATGAAATATCTATGACATTTAATTATTTTAAATATGGTGAGAACAGGTAACGGAGACAAAGCCCGTGAATTTCACACATATGCCAGTAGTTTACATGGTCTAATGCCCAGGAATTTCAGTGTGAGTGGACATGTGATCCTACATACAAAAATGCCCTGAAATATCTGTGGATTTTGCTAGCGGAGTTACCGCTAAGACCTTGTGATCTTTGTAAATCTTGATAATGATGACCTGAGAGATGTTATTAGTAGATCCCAGATCATGAATTTTACAAAGCTACCCATCAAGTAGCTGCTTTGCTATATAACTTCAAAATTTGAGAGAGGAAGAATGAACTGAATGATGTGACTAAAGACAGCTAATTAAAAGATCATCAAACTCTCTAAAACATGTTAAAAAATCATTAAAAGCAAGCAGGTTGAAGGAAGTTTTAATTTCTCATAACTTTTCTTTACACAATATAGGAGTCAACAATCACCTGGTCTTGGGGAAAAAAAGAAAAAAAGAGAAAGATTTAAAAAAATAATTTGTTATGCTGCTTGAAGCCTTTGATGAATTGAATACTGCTGGGAATCAACTTTAGTAGATCTATAGATTTCTGCATCTAGCTCATCTGGTGATTGACAGTCATATTGATGAAAAGATTTCATGACTCATGTATGATTGATAGCCAGCTGTCAGGACAAAACAAAACATAACTTTTCTGGAGTCACACAACAAAGAAAAAAAATGTTTTTGTCTCATTGCTGTTATTTTCAGTCAGTGATGCTGTGTATTTCCGATTTAGAAAGGCAGAAACATACCTGTGAATTCTGAAAGCGCAGTCCAAATGATGCCTGGGCAAAGCCCCTTGATTTCCTGGATGGAATTTCTTATTTGCAATCATCAGACTGATAATTCATAACAAACCAGAATGAAGACTGGAGGAACAAGTAAGCAAGAAAAAGCTCAAGCTGCTAAGCACTAAAATGAGGTGTGTAACAGAGCCCAGTGTTTGCACTTAATAGGGTATAGATATGTATGTTAGCCTGAATCTATAGTGACTGAAAGCTGATACCACCTGTGACTCTAATATCGAGTCTCAGCTATGTTTCTACTCTACAACCTGGGAAAAGAAAAAGCAAATAAGCAAATGTCCTTCACTGACCATCAGGACTGGAATGCCTCTGGACGCATGTGTTCACTGCAGAACTCACCAAAGAATTCGTAGTGACTCTCCAATTCAAAATGTTGCTATACTTTGCTACTCTCCTTTTTGACTCTGTCAGCTCCATGGGTAGAGGACTGTCAGTACATTTAGCACCTTTAACGATC
>VZSC01014230.1:310930-327101 GCA_013398225.1 Steatornis caripensis | reverse complement strand
CTTTAACGATCTGTAAAGGTAAAGAAAGACTTAGGGGGGAGGGGGGGTGGGGAGGGAGAAAAACTACTCCTTAAGGTTTGACACATTTCTTATTTTACTTGATTAATCTTGTGCCAATGTGAACGAGATTTTTAATGAAAGTTAGCAGGATGCTTTTCTCTTTACTGGGCTTATTTTCTCTCGCCGAATAATTTGGAACGCCTGCTTTGAATTTCATGTGAAAGTCACAGAACTGCACATTAATCAGGCAGCTAGATTAAATAGGGCTTGATTTACAGTGCATTAATCTGTTCTGGATAAATCTTGAATGGTGTGATTGAGAAATTCAATTAAAAAAAGATTTATCCAGTTTGGGTAATATGTCTTGATCTCTGTGAAGCCACAGAACTCATGAGAATTAAAGAAATATGTACCAGGAATCTGCTCTGGAAAGCAGGTACAGATGGGTGATCTGCTCTTCTGCATTAACAAAGTGTCACAGAACTCAGGTTCCTCATCTTGTCTTGAAAACATGAGTAGATAGATATTGGTATCCGTTTTTGGGTTGTAACCTAGGTGGTTTCAGACATTAGCTATAATCTTTATGTTCCTGTGTTGTTATTTTATATAATATCTTGTATACAAGTACAATAAGTAATAAACCGTTTTGCATTTGTACACATGAACTCATAAACGCAGTGAACAACTCTGGCTATGGTTCCTGTTTGCCCTTCTCTCTGCATGCTCTTTCATCTCAGTCCAAAAATGAGCACCACATGGATGCAAAGCAGGATAGTCTTTTGCAGGAATAGAAATGACTACACAGGTGATCAAAACAAAGACATATCTGAACTTAAAGGTCCTTAAATTTAATCCTCTTCTTTCAGGATATTGTTTGGTATTTTTGGTTTTTTGAGATGGTAGAGGATTCAATAGAGTCAGAGATGAACGTTTTCTCTGCAGTACTTATTTGCTCTATCCACTTTCAGAGCCATTGCCTAGTTTCCTCCTCTCAGCTGGGAACGGTTAACCTGTATTTCAAATAAATCTTTCATCTTTTTGACTCCAGTCCGTTCTGTCTTGATAATCTTACGTCCTTTATCTATAGGCATAACAAGCAGTAAATAAACAGAACATGCTGTGATTTTCTATTATAAACAAGAAGAAAAAGAAGAGAAAACTGCAGGGTGGGTAGGTCCATGATTTTTGGAGGAAAAGTTACTTTGGATTTCATTTGCAAGGGAAAAAATATCCAGACAAAAAAAGTTTTATGGAAGCGATGTGTTCACAGATAACAGAATTTATGCAAAGAAAGTTCAGAAATGTATAATAAATAGTTTCTTCTGAGTTTTCAGCCCTCTTCCCTCATGTAGAAAAGACCTGGATACTTCTTATTTATAGTCTTTAAAGAAGAATATAAATCTCAAAAAATGGAGTTGTGAAAGAAGGGGGTGGAAAAACAGTCCCAAAAATGTATTCATGAACACAAAAAAAGTAAAAATGACTTTGGAATTTACTGCAGCTCAGAGGCATCAATAACTAATACACTGGAAATTTACCCATTTTATGCATCTGTTTTGCTTGCTTTACTACTCCGCTGTTCATAAAAAGAGCATTTATTTCAGCAACTGTCATGTCACTTGGCATTTATGTGATCTCTGAGCTATGTGTAAAAATACACTTTTTTTCCAGTTCCAATTTTTATTGAAAAGTTATTTATTTCATAAATTGATATCAAGGTGATTTGTTCCCCTGTCTAACTAGTTTTACTATTCTACTTTTATTATGTTCATTCTGATCACTTGGGAATCAGAGTCATAAATCATTTGGGTTTGTTTTTCACATCCTGGTTCCTGCTATTGTACTTGCATTTCATTCTCTTTGTGCTGCTGTGTTAACTCCGCCTAGCTGTTAACTGGGAGATTAAAAAACATGTTTTTCTACTGTTATTGTCAGGTTTTAAGTTTGGGCTGGCTATTAAACTGACAACAGATGCTCTCTGGAAGGGAAAGGGAAAGAGACAAGAGAAAGACACTTATGGGTTTAAACTGGCTTTAATGAAATAATACAATAAAAAAGTATAACAATATTGATGGGAAATAATGGAATATATACAAATATATATATAAACCCAGTATCGAGCTCCCTTGATGACAATCACACCACCCCGGATGCTGCAGGGTACACCTTGGGAAAGTCTCAGACTGGACTCAATGGTAGAAAGGAACTGGTTTCAGGAATGCACGAATTGGGATCGAAGGCAGAAGAAATGGACAGAGTCCTCCTCGGATGCTGGCCATTAAAGGAGAGAGCTTGACCCTTGTGATACCTCAGTATGGGATGGAGTACTGCATTTGGTCAGCTTTGGGTCACCTGTCTGGCCTGCTCCTCCCCACCCGTGCGACTCTTTTACTCCCTTTCACTCCCTTTCACTTAGGGCACATAAGGAAGTCAGCAGAATCAAACCAGTGACCTTGGTTTCTATAGAAATAAGTATAAGCAAGAGCCTTTCTGCACACCATTTGTACCATTACTCCAAGCAATACCTACAAACATCAAGCATTATCACTCCTGGAAGCAGACACTGTCTGAAAACCATGCTGTTAATTTCAGAGAGCGCAGTCTCTTAGAAGAGACTTAACTGAAAAGTAAAATTACTGAAAATAAAATTGCTTTCGTCTTCGCTCAAACCAGGAATATTATATGTTTTCTTATGCTTATGCTGCACTTAAGAGGCACTTTGGATCATCCACTACATTTTGCACTCAGGTACGGCTTTTGATGATTTACTCCATTGTTTCTCCTTGCTGTTGTTATTATCTCTCGCCCGTGTACTGCAAACCTGCACCCAGGTGTCTGAGCTGCTCTCTGACTGGCACCGCCCACACATCCAATGGGGACCTCACCTGTCCTGTACAATTTCCAGCATGGGATGAAAGGCATCAGATGCATAAAAGAACTAGACAGAGGAAATGCAAGGTAATCACTTCCTGATCAAGCACTATCTGAGCTAAGGTCCCTGACTGCTGCTCTGGGTGCCGCAGAGATGCGCTGTTGTGCCATATCTCTCCTTTGAAATATCGCACTTTTGGAGGTTCTCCAGTAATCGCCTAGAGGGAGTAAATGTTGTTAGATGATCTCCTGAGAGGCTCACTGTAGTTTCCAGGAGAGGTTTTTTTCCAAGCTCTACCTCCAAAGATGCCAACCAAGAGGGAAGTAGAAAATTAGTGAGCGGCACAAACATTTAAAATTTAAAAGGAGCAAAAATTTAAAGGCAGTTAAAGAGATAGTTTGAATTTGCTCAGCTGCAGTTTTCTTTTAACAAACCTGGCTTCCTAGCACAAAATCCCCCATACATTTACTCAACTATTAAATGAGCCTGCAGGTCAAATTGTTTATCTGCTCTTTTGTTGTTGCTGTCAGCATAAATGGCCTTGCTTCTTTAAGAAGATTGGCATAAAATGGATGCTATTTATTTCTAATAGAAAACTTTACCTGTGACAAGGCCGTATTACTTCTTGCTCTAAAGCTGATCACAGAAAAAGTGTCCGCTCAATGGCTATTGATGGGAAAATCTCATCTATTGCCTTGGCAGTTTCAGTATATTTAGAATCTGAGAACCCAGATGTGAGTCCGCATTGTGCTTGTTTATGACTAACACAATACTCACGGCCACTCGGTCCTGTAAACTATTCCAGACTTTTCCCTTGCTTGAGATAATTTAGCTGCAGTGTCTGTCCTGGACTTTACTCTTTGTCCTGACACCGCGTAGAATTTATAGGGAAAGAGTAATGGCAGAACGAAACCTAATTTTGTGAGAATGTGTGGGAATTGCTATCTTCTGAGCATCAGTTCTGAGACCAAGAGGGACGACTGCCTCAGTGAGAGGGAGCCTACCTGTGCCACAGGCATTTTTACAACTGCATTCCTAGTCCTATGGAAAAGCCTTTTGCATTCGCTTGTACTGTGTCAGATGTCTGCCACCAAACAGCAACTGCATTACTTTCTGCACTATAAGGACAGTCTGGTCGCTGGCCCATAAAACAATGACTGGAGAGCTATAGCAAATCCTCCGAGAGACCTGCTCATTTGAGCAACACTCATAAAAACTGTGTTTCTATTTACACGCAGCAGACCTTCTGATCCTGAAGGAGATCCCAGGCATAGGCATGATCCCCAGATAATCAGTTACGTTTGCTTCACAGGTAATGCCATTTTCAGTGCATCTGCTTTCAGACATACCATTGGAAACAGCGCTTCCAATTAATAGTTCTCCCTTGCCTCAGAATTTAGAGGAAAATACACAGTGCTGCGGGCAAAAACATAAAAACACAGCTTCTGCTAGCTCTGAACATTGCTGTATTAAGCCTGGTGTTTTGCATCCAGCAGTAGCTAACGCCTTATGCTTCAATGGAAAGGCAAGCCCCACAATTTGCGCAAAGCCATAAAATAGAAGTTTTCCTTGCAGAGCCCGCAGCCATCAGCTTATTCCCTGAAGCATGAGATTTGATTATATGTTTGTTTCTTGGAGAGAAGAGCTGCGAGTATTTAAGCTTTTCAGGCTGGAGATCATGCATTAGATTAACCTGGAGGAATCTGAGGCCCGTGTAGAACAGATTGTGGAATTCCCTTGGCAGAAATGAGCAAAGCAGCCATTACTAATATGCTGTCATGTTGCTAACTGGAGCCGAATGACAAATTCATAGGAAATTTTGCTTCTATTTGTGCTCTTGAGCTAGCAGCGAGAAGGTTGTGATTTCTTCTGGGTGTAAGTGGCAACCTTATTTCCCACATAGTTTCTAAGTTTGTGTTGTGTTTGCAAACAGTATAATCTGATATGAGTAGTAGATGGGACTAAAGAGCTGGGTCACACAGTGCTGTTCACATCTCTGCCTGTGGACTGCGTGCAAGAGCTGGAGAGCAACTGTTTTGGCTCTGTTTGCTCTTTTCTACCTACCTCCGACTCATCTTCTTTTTTTCCATTCCGGGCAGCAAAAAGGAACACTTTCATTTTTGATTAGGATTTTTTTTTTTTTCATTGCTTTTGTCTGTTTGTTTGCTCTGGATCTGTGTAGTATTTGCCAAGGAAACCAAAGCAGACACTGCCTATGGCTCTAGTCCTACATAGATGGGGCTGGTCCAAGTTTTGTGAGGAAGGTTCATCAAGAGAAGGCAGATGGAAAAAAAAGAAAAAAAATGTTACGACTCAAACTATTATCCTGTGGCTTGTGAGCAACCTCACAAAGGTCAAAGAAACTGCAAGGAGATTTGGGTTTGCACCAAAGATGAATTCAGATATCGCCAGGCCCAGGAACAGCAAGAACACAGAGGCCTTCAAAAATGCTCCCTCCACCACCCTTCGCTCTCGGACTGTAGCACTAATAGGCACATTCTTCAGTCACCCTGCAGTATCCAGCTGGGCTTATTTATGGACTATAAGTTATGCTTATATTCAGCCCAGACACACAACCTGCTGCTCCAGTCACCTATCAAATCCCCAGCAGTTTAGCAGAGAATGCGCTAAGGGAGAAGCTAAATGTTCTTGTAGCAGCGTTACCCTGCTTAATTCACTCTTGAGTACTTCAGAGACTCAGAAAATCGAAGTCCAGCTCAAAACTTGCTATGAGCAAAAGCTTCTTGCCCCTCCTCCTACCACTTCAGACAGAAAATGCATTTTTACCTTCCTACAGTTCTTTATGCTGTGGTGCTGCAGTGTTTTCTTTAAAAGTGGCAAAAGTCTTTTGGCTTCCAGTGGGAGCTAAGGGCAGTGAAATATTCCCGGTACCTCCCAGGGTCAGATTTCATGACAACTCTTACATTGCTCCCCCTGTTTTGGCAGTAACAGTTTTGTGACTGAATAATAAAGAACTGGCAGCACCAACTCACGTATGAGCTAACTCTAGAGTTCTGCTAATACAGAGTAGCTATGTTGTCTTGTGGGTGCAGTTCAGGCTCGGTTTTGACCTACAACAAGAACCTTCAGACTACGAGTGCCATCTGTTCTTCAGCTTGGGATCAGGCCCAAGTGTTGCCTCTGAACCATCTCCACCTACCACCACAGGCCCACCACATTTTCTCCCAGCTGCAGAGGAAGGAGGGCTGGCTGCATGGGACTGAGGTGGTGGGATAGGAACATCCAGTTCCAGACGTGTGGTCTCAGAGCCCCGCTTACGGTAGCAATGGTAGGTGGATCAGACTTGTTTCCTAGGCTTGCTGATCCTTCGCCTGACGGTCACTGGATTGTTGGTGGAGTCTGTCACCATCACCTGACCCACTCTTCTCACCTTGCTCAGGTACTATATGCCCTGGTCAGAGAGGTCATATCATTCTAGGATGTCCATTATGGATTTCGCCCTTCTAGTCTGGACACATAATAGCCTTGAATGTCTCAGAAACCCATCTTTCAGTCTCACTTGCAAAATGCAATCAATATTTCTGATTTCAGGGGTATTGCACATTGAGAGAGAAAATAATAAGTGAGAATGTATTATTTCCAAGTCATAAATCATTATATTTCCTGTCTTCCATTTACTCCAATATTTTGGCATCACAGGAGTGCCTTGTTCATCAGCTAGCTGTCTATGATCTTGCAAACACTGAAGAGCTTATGTATGAATCAGTTTGGATTAGAGTTCATCTACAAAACCCTGTAAGAAAATCGAGTTAATAAAAAACCTGTTCTGCAAAAAGTAATTTTTTTGCTCCTGGAACAGTGAAATTTATTACCAAAAATGTCTGTAAAAAGTCAAATTGTGGCAAAAGGCCAAGTTGTTTACAAGTGATTCCTGCTTTCGAAAAGCATGTCATCTTCCATTTCTTAAAAGATAAACCCTGTATTCTGGTGCTAAGTATGAAGTTACATTAACTTGTAAGATACAGAATAGTCTATTCACGCCCATTTTCAGCCACTGAATTCCTGGCGAAGCCTCTTGTCTGTATTGTTTAGTTTCTGGCTTTCAGGTATCTTACCCTCCAAATTTATGTTCTTTTAGGAGAAAAGAGAAAAACTGATTGCCGTACAAACATTTTGATGTTAACATAAAACATAATTCAATAAAAAAAAGCCTGCCATCCCACTGCAGCACTAGCAGCCCTAACACCGTAGAAGGCAGAATCCGAGATGACAGGGTAACCTTACTGAGAGGTGACACTGTTCTTGTTGCTAATCTGAAGTTCTTAAAATTATCCTAATCTTTAACACTTGAGGGGTCTTTTAGCAATAATGTTAACAAAATTGTTACAAAATGCTTTCAGGCTGCCAGCACAGTTGAATTCAATTTATGGATGCAGAAGATTTTCGTTTCCTTGAAGCCAGGATGAAGCCAGGTGGTGGTCCCCTTACAGGCTGACATTTTCCTACCACCTTTATGCAGTAAGATTGCTTGCCAGTTTGCAGTGCAAAGTTGCAAAAATTGGATAATATTTCCCAGTGCAGCTGGACCTCCTTAGCTTTGTTTAAACTTGTAAGAACAACAGAGGAGTATCAGATCACAAACACCATCTTCTAGATCACTGTTTTGGGTTCCTCCTTTCCTGTTTCTCCAGCCACTCATCAGAATGCACCTTAGACACTAAACAGGGACCACATTTTCAAGGTGCCTTTTAAAACATCATTTTCTTTTGAGTTTAAAGATTTCAAGCCTTAATTCCTCTTCTACTTGTTCATTGCTGGAGCTGTTCTCTCTTTACTCACACTGTGATCTGTCCCAAATTCAAACCAACAAATTAAGTCAGCAATTTGACAGAAATGACGTTGACAGATTTTTCACACGCAGGATTATCAGAATTCAGGTGTGTCTTTCATGTGACATTGTTTGGTCCTGCATTCCCTGAAATTATAACGAGGAAGTGTATTGTTTCAGTCTGAATTAAAAAAGAATTGCTGCAGTGCCTTGATGCCTGTTTAGACAGAGGGATTTACCATTTCTTCCTTGAAATCCTGTATATTATGACAGTACTGGCATTGCCATAGCTTATTCTTCCTAGAGTTTCTGTGTTATAAAACATTTATGATGAAACACATATCAAAAATATAAAGCAATAAAATATAGAAGAATACATATTAACACAGGTTTCCTGTACTGCTAGAAATTAATGCCTAATATGTAATGCAAATTCTTACTGTGATGTTTTTGTCTTGTGGGACATCATATAAAGCGACACTGAGCTTTGCAGACAGTATACCTCTTAACCACTTAGTAACACAACACATTGATGTATTTCATGCATTAATTTCTTCATTGATCAAAACATATGGGATACAGGTAACCATTTGGTTTTGCATGAGATTGGAGAGACATGAGAGAGGAGCAAACAGCCATTTTGAGTGCATCTATACTAGAAGTTTAGAGTGTAGTACAGGTACTTTTTTGGTGTGAATCCCTCTACAATTTGCACTCGATGTACTGTAGAGGACAATTTTATGTGCCCCTGGTATGCAGAAACTGGATTCTTTTTCCGAGCTGGACTGAGGAACTGAAAATTTCTGGCACGAAAAATGTCACGCAGAGAGATTCTTTTTTTTTAATTTTTTTTTTCTGTTTAAGTTTTAGCCATATCAGTTCTTGAATTAAGTTCATAGTGCCAATACAGCTGAAAAGTAGATACTGATGGCGTGAACAATTTAAGACAGTATTGCCACCAAATTATCTTGCAAAACTACAGCCTCTCAAGTGCTCATACCCCTCTCCTCGATTTATTGAGTTTTCCATCATAACTGCTAAATATTACATGGAGAATACGTTTTGTACTATCAAAGCTGATTTCTCTCTCCAAGGGGCCAGCTTTTCTTTGTGCATTACTGTACTTTAGCACATAAGCATGAATCATCAAAATCTCACTTTAATTTGTTGAATTGCAATTTGGGAACTGAAGAAGCAGAGTGCAGCAAGCATTTTCAAAACAATATTAGTGTACTGATGTCTCTGACCTGAGTATCTAGTCATTAGCTGGGATCTTGCCAGCTTATTCTTCTTGGGAAGAGAAAGTGATAATACAAGCTGGGCATTTATCTTGGTGCTGATTACTTATAAAGAGTGTATACGAGAGGCCTGTCTTCTCCTGAGGCAGGAGGTAAAACGGTAGGTGGCTTCCCTTCTCAGAATTTCCAAGCCTATTTCCAGCTATCTTACTCCACAAAGGAGCGTAATTTCTTCATCCATTTAGCCTGAATGAAAGGTGCCAAACATGCTCCAAAGATTTAACAAGATCTGTGATTGCCTGCAGATGACAGCCAAGACTGAAGGCAGCCTTCAGCACCCTCCCACGCAGAAACCCACAGGGGCCTGGCCAGGAGGGGCGGGAAGAGGGTCTGCCCAGACGTACACACAAAGAAGATTAAAAAGTATTCTAACCTGGTCCCAGGTATCTTAAGCAATAAAACCCTATACAGAAGGGTACTGATGATTAAAGCTGTATTAGAGAAAGACTGAGTCCATAATTTCTTGGTTTAAGAAGAGCAAAAGTTAACGTTAATTTCCATAATTCCTGTATTTAGATTAATGGGCCTTAAGAGGAACTTAAATATTACAGGATTTTGAACACTTTGCAGAAGGCGGATAATAACATAAACCCTTTTTTTCCTCTAACAATTCACTTTAAAAATAAATATTATACTTGCAGGCGACCTTCAGTTCTCCAATTTTTACTTGTCAACATTGGCATTTTTAAAATAGTCATTTATGAACCAGATCCTTATTTTTCTCGAGTAATATGTTATAGGGTCAAATTTGGAAATTCAACCATTTTCAGGAAAGCATATGGCATATATTCACTTCCTACTGATATGGGGGATTTTACTGTATATTTATGGCTAAGCATATGCTCAAGAATTTTCCTGAATGGGCACATGTACAGAACAACACTTACACAATATTCTGGTTCAGAGTTCATGTAAAGAATGAACTGTGTCATATTAATGTCATATTATTAGCTGAAATGAATCTTATGCTAGCTTATAAATGTATTTTGATTTATTATAGTGAAAAAGATTTTAGGCAGAGCTTTCAAAACAACCACATTGCAAACTATTCTAAGGAAATATGGAAAAGCAATCTTGATCCTCTTCTGTGCCTGTGTTAAGTATCACATTTTAAATAGCATCAGACTCCCAGAATCAGTTTGATGATTCACACAGTAGAATCAGTGATTGGAGCACTTGATTCACTTTGACCACCATGTCTGCTTTCAAAAATCTGATTTCCATCTCCAGACAATCTTGTCTTTTCCTGGTTCTATCCATGGACTCCTTGTACCACTCGGCAACACTGACTCACAAAACCTTCCTGGATCTGTAAATACCATTTCCATTTGCTTCTTTGAGTTTCTAGTCGAGAAACAAAATTAATACTGCCCTTAGTACTAAGTGAATACAGGGTAGTGTTAATTCTGATTTAGGAACATTTTACACTGTTTTTGCAGTTATTCAAAATGTCTAGAGAAAATTTAGGACAATGACTAAGCTGGACTGTGTTTTTCCTGTGAGGAATAAATTACAGAAACATTTTTCTTAATGCACATTTAGGTACTAAAATATTTTATATATAGATCACCTGCAAAAATGAGGGGATGAATATTATTAACACCTACATGAGTCATATACAAGCAATAGAACAGAACTTAATTTTGCCCGAGTAAATATTTCGGCCACCTTCCTTTACAGTGATGAGTAGTTAAGTCTATTAGGCCAAACTCCAAAAACCTCCCCAGTAATGTAGAGTGTTAAGATGACAGTTCATGTGACTCATACTATTTATTATTCACCACCACAATCTAGGCAATTTCCTGCTCTCTCTACCTCGTATATATAGGGTCTAATTCAAAGCCATGAAAAGTCAGAGACAAGGGGAAATGGCGTAGAGAGTCCGTAGCATAGCTGGGAATCAAACCTTGGAAAGATCAAAGTAAAAAACAATTTTCAGGTACTACCATCTTCTGACATCTCATTTTTTCCCTATTGTATAGAGAGGTGCAATAGAACAGCCAAAAGTTGAAATGTAAACACATTTGTGAGTTACAGAACACCAAAGTATATGACTTGGGTCTGAAGTAGACGTAGTGAGATTTATTAGATACAGCAAGGCTTAGCATAGCCAGTCTTGATCGTTGTGAACTAGCATTTTACTTTTTTCATCTAGATCTAGTCAGAAGTTCAGAAATTGAGAACTTTCTTTTGATAAACAGTTCATTAAACATGCTAGCAAACTAATTCAATGACAAAAAAACTGCAGTTTATGCTAGAATTCATACTTAAAAAATCCAGATCAGCTCTGATCTTGAGCTCTATACATTGCAACTCCTTATTATACCTGACTTGTTGTTTTAAACCTTTTGATCTAATGATAAAATAAATTGTATTGATGACAGAGAGATGTTATACCTTAAAGAAAACAAAGCTGAGTAACATAATGTGAACTACAGAATCCTTACAGACTGAATTGCCAGGGTTGAATTTAGAGGCATAAAGAGAATGAATACAGTATTAGTCAGTGGTATTAGCTGGGATAACCCAAGCATAATAGGGGCAATACTTATGCCATGCTAAATTAAATCTGTGCGCTCGTGAGAGGAAAAAAAACCACTAATAGCAAGAAATTTCACTTGTGCCATGCACAGGTGGTATACTGATCACAATGGAGTGTGCCGTAGAGAATAATTTTAGATACTATAAACAACTGTTTCTTGGAACAATTATTTCAAAAAGCAACAAAGGAAAAGCTACTCTTGGTTAAGCTCTGAACAACAGGTAGAACAAAGTTCAAGGCATAATCACAAAAAAAATTCTCTAACATTAGTATAAAATTATACTCCAAATCTACAGCCTTACAGGAACAGAAAAAAAGATTGCTTGGTTGAAAGGGACTTAATAAGAGGGTGGAAAAGGATGAAATTCTTGTAGGTGGTACGAAGGCTTTTTCAGACATCACATTGGAAGTTTTGAGTAAATATGAGTTTGATGTATAAATATCAAAGGAAAGTATCCTGAAAGAACCGGGTAAAATCAAAATTATAAACTAAATTCTAGTATCATTAACCACAGAGGCTGTTAGAAGTAAAAGACATTAAAAATAAGGAAGACTTGTCCAAATGAGAGAAGTAGCAAGGAGCATAAATACTCTCTGGTTAAACATAAGGTCATAATAAGGCAGGCCAAAAATGATTTTGAGGTAGAATTGGCTAAAAACATTAACAAATAATAAAAAAATTCTCAAAACCAAACAAAAGTAGGATTTTTTTCCCAGCTTGTACTGGGGCTTGCTAGTTGAAGTATACAGAAACACAAAAATAAAGCCATAGCCAAAAAAGCTAAATGAATCCCTTGTGCCAGCATTTGCTACAAAAGAGCTTAATGAAGGTTCACATACTGCAACTCTTCTTCACAGGAGTTGAATTTAAGGAATTGTTTCAAATTGAAGGTTCAGTAGAAAAGTCTTAAGTGCAAACTGATAAAATGGTTGATAAACTGCAGGCCTAGATAGTTTTTCCTGAAGAGTTCTAAGGAAACTGAAATAAGAATTTTCCTAAGTTATCATTATAGTATAACTTGATACGGAGGAATAGAATTGGCAAATGTAAGATGGTTTGGGGGTTTTTTTGCTTGCGTTTTTTTTTTTTTTTCTATTTAGAAAGACACTTCTGACTCTGTATAAGATCTATTTCCATACTGGAAAACTTATGAAGCTATAAAACAAATTATAGCAGGAAACAGAGAGAATAGAAAACACACAGAAAAATTATATAATTGAAAACATCCTTTTTTTTTCCTAAAGAGAATTCACTTATTCATTAATCTTAGCATTATTTGAGGTAAGGAACTAGTTAAAGTGGAGGTATTTGAGACTTTCAGATTTAAAATAATCTTTTAACTCACCAGAGACTTAAGAAAATTAAGCTGTAAGGAGACAAGAGAGACTCTCCTCTTCTGGGTTAAAAATTGGATAACGAGCAAGGGAAAACAATGTAAGTGGTGACATTCACAGTGCAGGGATATTGCAAGTGCTCTCAGGATCCACTGTTGGCGCCTTCACTGTTTGCTGTTTTCACAAATTAGCTGGAAAAGGGATTTAATAGTGAGGTGGGAAAGGAATGGGAGGGAGGCACCCAGAAAATGTTATTAAGCAATTTTTAGCATACTACATGGTATACCCACATTGTGGTCATGCAGTTCTAATCATAGCACCTGAACATTGATACTGCTGACCCAGAAAAGATTGAAAAAAAAGGTTGGAAAATGTGATCAGAAGCATGGAGCAAGGAAAGACTAAACAGACTAAAATTTTTTGGCTTTGCAAACAGAAAACTCTAACAACTTGAAGAAGGTGAAGGTATTCAAAAGATGACACTGTATGAAATTGTCAGATAGTAGGCTTACAGAAACAAGCCGAAAACGAGGTTTTTTTCCACATAAAACTTCATTAAACAAATGAACTCAAAGATATGGATACTGAAAATTTACATGAGCTCAGAAAGGAAAGAAACAAATTCACAAAGTCTCATTAAAATTAAATGTCTCGATTGCATGCAGACTGAAGCTTTGGATCAGGGACATCTGAAAACTTACATTGCTGGATGGTGGGATGATACATCAGGGAATGTGCAGCGTATGGTTGTCTAGTACTTCTACTATTTGCTAAACCTATGTCTCTGATCAGTGAATGTTATATCTTTAGCCTACTCTTTCCCAGTTGATAATTTTTACCTAGTCAGGTTGTACAGTGGTAATACATTTTGTCTTGATAAAAGATGGAACATATTTTAATAAATCACTTTCATGGTGGTATGAATAATTGTGATATTCCTATCTATAACAATTACCCACGATGGATATCTATTAAGGGTGCCTTTTAAGTTATGATCCAATTTGTATAATTTTTTTATGTGAAGTTATATCTGTCCTCAGGTCAAGATCTTCTTTAATTATTTACCTTTAATGTGGGGAACTTTCATCAATGTCTTTTTATTCTCCTGGTCACTGCCAACTCAACTTGATCTCACAAAATGAATTTGTGGCATTTATATTCTATCAAATGATAACAGAGTGTTAAATCTAGGCAAGTATATCTCATGACATGCCTTTCATTCTCTCACCTTCTATTGTTTTAATGAACCACTTTAGAAAGTCCAGATGCCTGTTTTTATTTTTTTTTTCAATATTTCTGTACTACAATTGGCCTAACACTGCTTTCTCTTTTACAAGTATTCTCAGCTGAGCATTTATACTAGGTGAGAGGTGGGGAATTTTTATTTCTGCATTTTCAGATTTTATACTTTTATATGAATGTAGAAAAGATTCAAAGGGAGTTATGGACTTTGCAGTATCCTTAGCTGTAGATCTACTTTAGGTACGAAATATTCTATTCAAATCCCAGTTTTTACATAGGCCTATTTTATGCCGTAGATTTATGTGGTTCAGGTTCCCATGTAGTTTGTAGGAAATAGAATATAAATTTCATGCTAAATTCCTGGTATGCAAGGCTTTGATAACAGGGTAATTTGCCACTAACTTGAGTGGAAAATAACAAAAATTACAAAATAGCAAATATTTTAATTAATTAATTAATTAAAAAATAATTAAAAACCAACTTGAAATATAACAACATGTATTTGAACAACTTGTGGTAGTGAACATATTTTAGGGAGAATAGGAATATGTTAACAAACATCTTACAAAATAGGTAAATTCCTCACACGTCGCAGTTTAGCTATTCCTTATTGATAGGTTGCTCAACTCTACTTTAATACATATATCAGTGCACCAGTGTTCTGTCTAAAACATTGTTGATTCCAATCACATTCAGGGTGATTATTTTAACCATGAAACCTAAGCAAAAGAAGTTTGTGAGTTATAAATAAATGTAAATTAGTACAGCGAAGATGTACAGGAAAGTCTGCCTGGGGAGATATGGAGAAGAATTACTATTATGGATGATGGGAGGTGGCTGTATCCGTAATATTTCTGTCACCTTAATGAGTCTAGAAAAACAAGCAGCTATTCAGTCCCGGTAAATATAAAAACTAACAATCCCATAAGGTAAAAAAGCAGCAAAACCTTGCAGTAAGCTTGTGTGTGTATTTAGGAAATTTGCGTTCCTTCAGGAACAGTTGAAAAATAATGGGCATATGACAAATTAATGCCTAAAATTTGAGGACTGTAACTTACAGAAAGGAATGGGTTTGCCTTAGATGTGCTAGTAGCTCTCGTGTCTTGCTACCAGGCCTGTCCTTAGACTTCTTGCCACTTTTGCAAATGCACGTCACCCATTTGTAGGGAAAATCTTAAAATCCTGTAGTATGTAGCTTACCATATTAAAAGAAATCAGTGCACTGATGATGGTTTCTCTTAATGCAACAAGCTTTAAACTGTGGTAGCACAACTGCTGCTACTTGATCACCCTCTCCATTGAGGCTGGAAACCCCTGAGAGAAGGGTTGAGACAGATCATTGCCTGATGCTAAATCCTCCTCTGATCACTCATCACAAGTGTTCTGAATTGCATCAGTTGAACTTCATACAAGAGCAACTGGGGTTTGCATTTCTAGCATGAAAAGTTAGATTTGTAAACTTTGAAACACATCAGACTTACTTGAGCAAGGGCTAGAAAGAAGCTGTCGCTTCCCAGGTTACAGTGAGGAGAGATCTCTGTGAGATGAATTGGCCTGATCTGTGAATCTGGATTTTGCAAAGGTGTTTCCCCGCAGTGCACACCAAGGGAAGAATTACAAAGATCAGCACCTCAGACACAGCTTTCTTCCTAATAATTAATCTATGTGTCTCTTAGTTCATATATGTGCTCTTATGCATCCTGTTTCAAGTCCTATATAAGCTTAGCAGCCTAGTTTGGAGCTATGGATTCTATAAGATAGAGTGACAGTAAAAGCTCAGATTTGAAATATGTAAGTCTTTCTATAGATCTAGGTTTTGATCAGAGTGACCTCATGGAGGAAGTAAATGAAAGTACATGTGCAGAAGATGTTGTACATAGGATCTCATCTAACAGAGAAGCTGCCTGTTGCTACCCGGAGATCATAGAATCATAGAATGGTAGGGGTTGGAAGGGACCTCTAGAGATCATCTAGTCCAACCCCCCTGCTAAAGCAGGTTAGCCTAGAGCAGGTTGCACAGGAATGCATCCAGGCGGGTTTTGAATATCTCCAGAGAAGGAGACTCCACAACCTCCCTGGGCAGCCTGTTCCAG
>VZSC01014230.1:267215-309874 GCA_013398225.1 Steatornis caripensis | reverse complement strand
TCCGGATAGTCTTCTCTTCCATGTACTTAGAGATGAGTTCCAGAACGAGCCGTTCCATCACCTTTCCAGGGATGGAGGTGAGACTGACTGGCCTGTAGTTTCCCGGGTCCTCCTTCTTGCCCTTTTTGAAGATTGGAGTGACATTGGCTTTCCTCCAATCCTCAGGCACCTCTCCTGTTCTCCACGACTTTTCAAAGATGTCTGCTGAGAGTCACCCTGGAAGCTGAAAAACATCAGAGAAAAGCCCGCTCTGTAACTTGAACTCTCTTAAATCAGACTGACATCTTTAGAAAATTGTTGCAGGTGATGAACACATTTGGTGAGCCAGATCATTGCTATCCTTTTGTTTAATGCTGGTAAACATAGGACTGTCCTTCCACATGTGAATATAACTGATTTCTCTCCAAATATGTTGATTTAATCTTTTCCAGTTAAAGTATCTTGTCTACGATGATGTGGTCAAGGTTTACTATAGCTAAGTATAGTTGTAAAAGTTTTTCTGTCCTTTTATGAGTAAATGTCACAGTTGAAACTGACTTTCTTGTTTAACAAATGCCATGTTGCCGAATTGTGAGAGATGGCCTTCGAGGAATGTAAGCAAAAGATTCAAAAAAAGGAGCTGTAATCTGTCTGCTTCCTGATAATAGGTGAATTAGAAATAGAATGTTGCAGTAACATAGGAAATTATTAAACCTGCAATTCAGCATTGTAACTTGCTCATTTAAGTGAATTAAGACATTTATGAAATACATTAATTACTCTCTTTTGAAGAAGAAAAAGAGTTGAAGTGTTGACATGGAGAGAATGTAACGACATTAAAAAAGGAAATGTTTGAGACCTGTCTACAGACTACAAGAGGATACTTTTGCAGCATTTTCTGTGATGCAAATTCACGTTTCAGCATAACACAGGTGAATTTCAGTGTCAAGTTTTTGAACCTATTCTCTAAATCTTTGACAACAATTGGTCACATGGAATTGTGCAGTACTTAATCTGACAGATTATCTTGTTGATGAAGTTGGTACACTATACGTTTAAAAGAAAACTGGACCTAAGGCTGCCTGCAGACCTCAGTTTAGAAAAAGAAGTGTGAATAAAAAGTTTGTAAATATATGTAACAGTCTGAGAGAGAATAAACTGTGGGAGTTGGACATCAAACCACGTAACGCCAGATTTCCTAGGCCAAGGTGTTAGAATGGATATTTACATATTAAGCTCTCAATTTTCATCTTTGTGGCAGTGTGCTTTTCAATTACTGGCAATGCTGGAGTGATAGACAATTACATGGAATTAGCAGAAATTAAATGAAGTTAAAATTTAACAATAAAAACCCACGTGAGTGTCTTATTTGATATAAAATATCACCAATCAAAAAAAAATAAAGAGAAACCATCATCAGGGTAAAGATATGAGATAGGATTAAGAAACGGTGCTTTATGAAGTCCCAAACTTGGAATAGAGATAGCACTGATAAATAAGATTTCATTTATCTTAGCTGGCAGCTGAAAAGCCACTCCACATACTGTGCCCTGTTTGCACAGATTTACTCTGCCTTCTATACTATGTGACACATTTATTCAGTGGGCGCTGCTAAAGGTTAACGGCTTGGTCACAATCTTCATATTAAATATGGTGCAAATACAGACTTGTTAACCATGGGTCATGAGAGAGTCTCAGGGCCACCTTTTTACAGGCTACTAAATATTGTCTTTAAATTTATGCCTGTTACGTTGCAGGTATTCAGCTCCAGCTTCACCAAAGATTAGAGACTATGAATAAAAAGGAAATTCTACACTTTTTTAAAAGATTGGCCTCCAGACAAAGATCAACAGACATAAATAAATTGTCCTATTGAAAATAATCTGGAGGTATCAGAGTTTGGGGAATTTCTCTTGACCTTCCTGCCATCTTTCTTCTTTATTATCACAAGGCAATTGCCTGAAGACAAAATCGTAGCTGTCTACTCTGATCTTATTCTTGTATAATTATTAACGCTGGCTAATAGAAGCCATTCTCCAAGCTCACACAGTGGTCTGTCAATCAAAATGCAAGCTGAAAGTCAGAAACAGCTACAAAACGCATGTCTGGCCTTAAATGATTTATCAGACTGTAAAATACTGTCTCCACAATGTTTTTTGCCACAGGCAAGGTCAAAGAAGCCTTCCTGGGCCAGCTGTACTGCTTGGGACATATGCGTGCCAGTGTGGCTGCACGGAACAGCCACTGGCACTCAGGAGAAAAGATCCTGTGATGAGAGTCTGCAGCTTCTGCCCACACGGCCAGCAAATTCTCCTGGGTTTTTGCTGCAAGTCCTCTGACTATTTTCCATTACCTTTCTTCCAGTTCTCCTAGTTCCTTCCACGTGCTCTGCATGTTTAATCCTGTAAACAGGAGCCCATGCCAGATGGCTGTTGCTTCTTGAAAGAGATTCACAACCGCCTGCCCCTCAGTGTCACATTCACAGAGGTCTTCAGTTCCCCTGCCAGCTTTCACAAAATATGCGAAGTTCAATACATTTGCACTCGCCACCTTGATTTAATTTTTACCAAAACTTCTTAGGAGGATCAGAAGTTATGAAGAGTACTTGGCAAAGAAGAAGCCATTGTTTCTTGCCTCATGGAGATCCCTCTTTCCAAGCCTAGTCATTCTGGCAGAGCTCTTTTTACAGCAATGAGTGGATTCAGGCAAGAATTAATAAAAAGAGTAAGGAGAGTTTAATTTGAGAGTTAAAAAGTATTCGGAGTAGTATGAAGAATGCAAGTGCTTTGATAAAACCAAGAGGTCTTCCTAGCCATGAATCCCTAAGAATGTATAAGTGACTTCAGATTTCTAAGGAGAAATTTAATCTTTTATTAGATCGATACATATAACTGGCAAAAAGCAATCTGTTTGGGGCATGCTTTTATAGGTCTGAAATACAAGCATCAGACATCGTAACTAAATACGGGCTGAGAATGATTACTTGTAGTTTGCTACCCAGTTTTGATCAATGGGAATTTTGCTTCTTTAGTGAAGTGAGGAAGAAGGAACTCTTTGATTTTCATGCATAGTAAGATATACCAAATAGTGTCAGAATTTACAGGAGCAGAAGACAACAGTCCTTTCTGCTCCAAAACTTGTCATTTTTCCAACTATATCAATTAATCTAACAGAAGCTATACATCCCAGTCCGATATAGGAATTACAATACAATGAAGGGTATAACCAAAACAAGTTCACGGTTTAACATGGACATTTCTTCAATCTGTCACACCCATTGAAATCAGTGTTAACGATACTTCGCACTTACATCTCACTTATCTCCAAAATAATTAATTTAGATAGCATTTGTGACAATAGTTCGTGAGATATTTGAACTCAAGAGGAAAATGCAGTGATTTTAGGTGGAATATGGAATTAAAAAGCTGCTGTAGCTTGGTAGAGGAACAGCTGAAACCATAGTCTGTGGATATGCTCTGGATATTCCAGCCACAGCGTTTGAGCATAATTAGCTACTCGAGACAACATTGGTCAGCTATCTCAGTCAAGGCAGTATTTTCAGGATCCTGTTCCAAGGCTAATGTAGACTGCAGAACAAAAGCAAGGATAAAGACCTGTAGTTAATTTTAATCATGATACATTATTCAGTCCAGGCAGAAGGAGCAGACTCCTTACTGAGTCTTAGATGGCAGCAATTACAGTTTCCTGCCCACTCAGACAATGTCTCTATACTTCTCCTGGGTGATCTGACCCTGCTTCCACATCTTGTACGCTTGCTTTTAACGTTTCACTTCAATCAGGAGCACCTCATTCATCCACACAGGCCTCCTGCCTCTGTTGCTTGATTTCCTACTCAGTGGGATAGACTGTTCCTGAGCCTGGAGGAGGCATCTTTGAAAATCAACAGCTCTCCTGAATCCTTCTTCTTTCTGAGGCTGTATGTTGTGGTATTCTAAGAAGATCCATGAAGCCTACTCCCTTGAATTCCAGAGCTGTGATTTTACTTTTTGCCCTGTTCTCTACTCTGAGGATCCTGAACTCTGCCATCTAATGGTCATGCCCAGCCTCCACATCTCTGACCAGTTCTTGTTTGTAAATATGAGGTTTAGCAGAGCACCTCCCCATACCAGCTTCTTAATCACCTGCATCAGAAGGTTGTGATCAATGTACTCCAGAGACCTTGTGGATTGTCTGTGTCCTGCTGTGCTGGCCTTCCAGCTGATACAGGAGTGGTTTAAGTCCTCCATGAGAACCAGGGCCTGACTTACTCCAGGTGTCTGAAGAAGGCTTTAAATGTTCAGGAGTTCTGTAGCAGATGCCCACAACAATGGGATCTCTCTCATCTGGTTCATTACCAGTTGCAAGGCAGAGCTCCATGCATCCCCTCTGCTCTCTCACATAAAGGACAACTCACCCTGTTCACAACTCACCCTATTCACTTTACTGGCCTGTGCTTCCTAAGGAGCTTGTATCTGTCCATGGCAGCACTCCAGTCATGTGAGCTATCCCACCATGTCTCTCTGATCCCAATGAGATCGCAGCCCTATGACTGCATGCAGGCCTCTAAATCCTCCTGTTCATTCCCCATGCATCCTCTGGTGCCAGAAGTCACAAGCTCTCAGCCTTCATCATCAGGGAAGTCCCCATTTCCAGACACAGTAAGTACAGGCTCTGCCTGCCCCTCCTTCAGTGCACCTTGGGGTTTGAGCTCTTGAAGATGCATGGTCTCAGAGAAGATCCAATCTCCTTTATGGCATCCCTGATGGTGTGCAAACTGCTGAACTCCTGCATCTCCTGTGTCTGGCAACACAGACCCTCTTCCAGCACACTGCTCCTGCAGGCAAAGAGCCCATCTCCCTTTCCCCAGGCCCAGTGAGTGGTGCCAGGTGTCCTGGCAGCCCCAGACCTGCAGGGCTGTGTTCTCTCTCCAGAGTTCAGTTTGGTTTCAGGCCTCTGCTGCACTAGGGGAGTCGCTCCTGTGGGTGTGGGAACAATTGCTGAGCGTGTGCACACCATCCTCCGTTTCTGGCCCCTTTCTGTGCGGCATCCCACATGAGCTGTTGCATCTCCTGGCTTATAGAAACCGTGATTAGGAGCTACAGCCATGAGCGCGCAGATGAAGATGGAAATCTGTGCTCCAGCCCTCTGCGGCCCAAGAGGAGCAGAGCATGCACCCCAAGAGCCAGCAGATTGTCAGCATCAAGCTGGAAGCCAAAAAAAAGAGAAAGAAAGAAACATTGCTGCCTCTCTTATAATAGGAGAGTGATTAGAATCTAGTCACAGGAAGATTCAGATTTTAATTCTTACATTTTTAGATATGGTGGAAAACCAGCATCCAAAGTCCACAAAATTATACTCAGATTAGAAGCAAGGGTTGAGTCTGACCCTGGAGAGGGAGTTAGGTTTGAAATAAATCCAAAGTACCATATGTTCCGTTTCCTATCTCTCAATGAATTTAAAGGTCTGTAGGTGAAACTGGAGAAAGTGGAGATTGCAAGTGCATTATCTGACCCAGAACTAAACTAGTACCGAAGACAGACAATTAGTTCAGCCTAGTGAGCTGACCCAACTCCACTCCGACAGAGCTGCAGAGACTTATGAGAAATCTAGTGAGAGTGACTTTGAATTTTAGAGTGCTGCCTTAGTACCTAGTGCTACATGCAGTCTCTTTCAACTGGAAGGAAGAATGTTCCTGAGAGCAGCCGAAATAGATGCTAGTCTAGTGACTTTTTGCATAATAAAATCAAACAAGAAAAAAAATCCTCCAGGGACAGCTGGTAATTAAAAAATTCTCCAAAAATGGTTCATTAAGCCATTTACCCGCCAAGTACAAATTCTGAACAGAGAAAAAGAAATTACAGTCTGTGTTTTAAATGTTATTACATGTTTTAACTGTCATTATGACCAGCTAAAGAAGCTAATGGTATTAGAATTAGTGCCTACATCTCTGAGGGAAAAGCAGGCTCAGACAGGGCTCATTATACCGTGAGTGGAATGGCCATTTGTTAGCTATTGATTGCGATTCCAGCTATCCGGACACTGCTGTGCTGTCAGATGCAGCATGGATTTTGTGCCCTCTCTAACAGCTCTTGACAGTTAGTGGATGTGGAATTCCCACCAAAAAAGCCACGTGGGATATGGGGAACTGTCCTATCCTGTCTCACAGTAGAAAACATATGCACATCTCAGGGAATGAAGCCTGCAACTCTGTATATTTTCTGAAGGAATTGGCCAGGCAGAAATAGATCCATTGTTAACAGGCTCACTATAAGCACACATATAATTATGTGTGTATGCATATAAATATATATATATATAAATATATATACGTATATAATGACATGCATATACATAGACACATATAAGTAAATTAATATGTGCGGTTTGGTGTCTGTGTGCGCATGTGTATGCATGCACATCTACGTCGGCATATAGTGGACAAAATTGATACTGGGAATTTAATTGTCCTAATTTGAATTGAGAAGGACATTTAAACAAGCTGTCCCTCTGTTGCCTCACAATTCTCTCTTACAGTTTTTTTCCTCATTCTGCTTTTCTAGTCACTAATCTTTACTTTCAAGACAAAGAGAATGACAATTGTTTAACGCTGCTCCCGTTTTCACTCTCTCTCTCCCTCTCCCCTCCAATGCCAAAGGGTATCTATTTCATTAGAGTGCTCCTGGCTGCACCTTTTTTTCAAGTGAATACTACTAAATCCTCTGTTATTCCTTGTGGGAACAGGAAATAGACCATTCTCACAGCAGGGATTTAAAGGGATGCTTCATTATGCAGTTAGGAAAACAATTGCAAAACAGTGGATCACCAGGAGACTGGTTACTGTATTTTTACTGGTATTAGCTATCTAGTGAACTGCTCCTGTAATTTGCTCATAGCTGAAGATACAGGCGCACTTTCATTAGGAGGTGATAGAACTTTTACCATTAAAAGTACTATCAGTTCTGGTTACTCGTGGGGAGCACAGCTGCTCACCAGGCAGGTAAGCAAGCAGGGGAGGATGAGCGGTAATAGAGGGAATCTGGTGAAGGTGTGTGAAGTTGTTTAACACTTTATTCCCCGCAGCTGCCCACCCCATCCCTCTGCCTGCTCCTCCAGCAGACTCAGCAGGAACAAAGTGTCTCTGTTCTCATGGTTTCCCTAGTTCAGCCTGGCACCCTTGGTAACCTCTTTAGTTCATCATTCCCCATATTGGCACAAAAGCCCTATAGAGAAAATCTAAGTGAATAAATGAACACAGATAGATGTAGGTCCCCTCTGCTGCCCGTCCCTGGGGTCAGCAACCAGCTTCCGACAGAGATGAGGCAGGTATCCAAGGAAAGGAACACCTGAGAGCATAGCATCCAGTTTGCAAGAGGATGCGTGTTCCCTCCAACACAAGTTGCCTTGAGGCCACAGTCTTTTTTTTAAGTTTGCATAGGTTTTCCCTAGTTTCATTTGCATTGTTTTACCAGCATATCAACTGCAGTAACACGTATTTGTTATTAAAATCACCTAATTCATACCAGAATAATTCTTACTTGGGCTGGGTAGTGACTTACCCAACAGTTATTTAAGAAAATGATTTTCAAGATATCATGCTATTCAGAACACACACCTCATTCTCCCTGGAATTCATTCAAATTCTTCTGGGACCTAGAAAGATATAATTTTTTTTTCCCATCTTTCCTTTTTTCCTTTGGAACTTCCAGTGTTGTGTTTGGGACATGAGTGTCACAATTTCACAAGGCTTAACAGAATCTCTTCAGTGATGTCTCCTTCTAATAGAGACTGTTCAGTACCAAAATATCTGCCTCGTTTAGTATAAATGACAGAGACAACAGACGAAGTCCATATTCACTCAATATAAAAATTGATAATCATTTAGCAGGCAGTGGTTTTGGTTTGGCAATTTGGTGTTAGAATGATGCTTTAATAGTCTACCGTCACTCCCTTACCTTTTTCTATGCTTTCCCCTCCGTGTACTTTGCAACTAGACATAACATGTCTGTACTCTTCTCCTTCCTTCCTCCCCTGAGAATACAAAACCATGGTATTTTTTACACAGGTTGAGGATTTTAAACGGCTGCTGGCACAATGTATTTGAACATCTCTGCTACTGCACTGAAACCTAAGGAGAGCTCTGCAGACAGAAATTTTCTCAGGTTTCAATCTCTTCTGTGGTTCCAAGGGAAGAGATTCTTAAGAGGACAAGCTGCAAAGTAAATTGCCTTCAGGCCATACTGCCATTTTTACTTGGAGGAGTGTAAAAAAGATGTGATCAGCTGCAGATCTTGGGCCCAAAATCTTCAATACATGAAAGGAAAGGTATTCCTAGAGAGAGCTGTCCCTTCCAGAACAAGCCAAACCTAGGATTTTTCCTGAGAAGCAGCTCATTTCTGGGAGGAAATATGCCAGTCCAGTGAGTAAAATTTGTATCAAAGGGCTGGTGGTTTGGTTAACATCTTGTAAGCTTTGGCCGTGTGACAACAAACAGATTGTATCATGAGAGACTTGAAAATTGTTTCCGCATGATTTAATGTCTTGCTAAAATACTTGATTAACCATAGAAAAGGCATAGGCTATTGCTCTGAATTAACTGTTAGGGTTTATGCCGGCATTAGAATAACATGGGAGATAGATAGCTGCAAAATGTATCTACAGACCTCTGCCTAAGTGCTTGCATTTCTGTCGTCCTTCTCTGCGTGAAACTATTGATAAAGAAACAGAATCAAACTCTGAGGATGGTTATCGGTTACACAGAAGATGGATGAGTAACTTATAACACTTTAGTTTCTGTTCTTATGAGTTCTATGTTAAATTAATTGCTTTAATTGCTAAAGCTACATACCGCTAGCAACTTACAATGCAACTCCTGACGCATGTGCATGTACTCACCTACAAAAGCCCCTCTCAAACTCTACCAGCAAACCATCCCAAGACTAGTTTCTTTATGCCACTGCTTTCCTCCATGCATTTATCAAGTAAGTGTTAACTGCCCTTGCTACCTCTAGTGAACAGAGTTTTCAAGGCATCTCTGGGGAATGGAGAGCATGGGTTCTTTTCTTCCTTTGGCTAAGAAAGCTATAGATGCTGACTTAAATAAATAAATAAAAAAAATGTAGCAGCAGGATCCTAAATGGTTTGGCACAAGTAATCTGACCTGACATTTTGTAGCTCGTGCAGCCACTTTTAGCTCAGTGACCTTTGCTGGAAAAGTGAAGTGATGTAGGTGGGACCTGATCCCACTGAGGGTGAATTAGAGCTTTTGTTTTATTTCACTTACGTTCTGACCGGGGCCACGTCTAGAGATGTACATGTGAACGCAGGACGTCATGACAGCCTAACTTTATGAAGTGCATGACAACCTGGAGAGATTATCCTGACTCCAGAAGAGTCTGACTATAAAAAGATCTATCGCAGTTAATGTCAGAGANTTCACTTACGTTCTGACCGGGGCCACGTCTAGAGATGTACATGTGAACGCAGGACGTCATGACAGCCTAACTTTATGAAGTGCATGACAACCTGGAGAGATTATCCTGACTCCAGAAGAGTCTGACTATAAAAAGATCTATCACAGTTAATGTCAGAGAGGGAAACATCTTTGAGAAAGTTCACTTAGAGGAGGAACCAGAATGTCTTCTGTGGATGTGCATTGAGATTCAACAAAATAAGAAAGAAAAGAGTTTGGCCTGAGTTAGCAAACTTAAGTTTAAATTCTTCTGTCTAGAAAGGAAAATCTTTACAATTCCCAAGATATACACCCATAAATCACCCTCTTGTGAGGGTTTATTTCTTCTCAAATGGCTAAACAAAGAAGGATGTATTACTATGCTGACGTACTATGCAATACATCAGCATCCATGGGTTAGTATTACCCATTCTGTGTACTGGTCCAGTAAAGTAAGGATAAAGTGTAAACAGAAGCCAGTGTTCTCTGTTTAAAATGTGTAATTCAGTAAAGTGAGCCACAGCTGATCTGGCCACTGTGCCTTGACAAATAATTGTTCTCATGAGACAGATGAATTGAGCACGCTGTACTTTTCATAAAAATTAAAGAGCCCATGTCTGGCATGATGGACAGCTAGAAATGCTTCTTTGTTTTCCACATCTTGGGTATACAGTTCTGTCTACTGCTATTACTTGCTGTTTTGTGAGAAGGCCCCTGGGAATTCTCTGCTGTCTCCTACAACACAGCAAGACAGTGCTTTGGTGTGTACACCTCTGACTGTACATAAGTCCTGCAAGCGAATCTGAAGAAGTACAGGGTCTGTAATCTGCTGTGAAAGATTTTAAATTGCTTTATCCAACATCTTTAACTACCAAAAGATGCAGACGCCTTTACCATTGCTCCAAAGCAGATTCAGTGACAGTAGTGGCCTTTGACGACTAAGTGCTGGTGACCCAGTCCTGTCCAGTGCTGGTAAGTTGCGTGCTCTTCTAAATATTTTCAATTTCCATGGAAACTAAAGAGAATCAAGGTATTGAGGTCTATATAATTTACATTTCATTGTATTCATTAAGAAAAGAAATTATTTCAATCTAAACTGAAAGCACCTGTTCAGTGCAATAGGTTTTTAATTTGTATTACAGACATCAATAGTCCATTCTCATGCAAATCCTGAATGTAAACCTCATAGAATATTGTATGTCTTGTTTAAACGCTTTGGAAAGGCAAAGCTAGTGTCTAAGTTGCATTTTCATCTGCTTTTTCCACCTCTGAGGTAACTAATGAGGTGTTTGAATTGCATCTGACCTTAGTAAGGAAAATCTTTATCTGTCCACGTGCCACTGCCCTTGCCTCTCACCAGAGATAATATTTCCCTTCATCATCTGGTTTAGCTGGTCATGTCACTGCTCTTTAGCCTCCTCTTGTAAGATGCTCTGAGTAATTTTAGAACCACCCTTTATCAGTGTTGTTTTGTTCCTTAAAAAGAACCCCAAACAGTCCAACCCGAAACGATTATGGAGAAAATATAGAGAGTAATCATATGGAAAATTATGCTAGACCTGAAGTTTGGAAAATGCTTTTGGCATAGGGGGAATAGGGTCTACAAGTGCTGCCTGTGTATCCTGGATCTTGTGCAGTCAGCGTAGTTTATTATCTCTGTTCTCAGGAAACTTCTTCCTCAGCAGTGTCCCTCGAGGAATTAGCATAAATTAACATGTTCCTTTAGAAATATTCCTGTCTCAAAAGTGAAATTAATACTTGCAAAAGGCCATGGATCGACAGCTCTTGGACCAAAGTCTATTCATTTCCGAAAGAAATACAGGANTGTCCCTCGAGGAATTAGCATAAATTAACATGTTCCTTTAGAAATATTCCTGTCTCAAAAGTGAAATTAATACTTGCAAAAAGCCATGGATCGACAGCTCTTGGACCGAAGTCTATTAATTTCCGAAAGAAATACAGAAATACACCTCCATGAACCGGAGGTGCCAGCTTCTTGCTCTCCTAAGTAATCACTCTAAGGAAGAGGAATCAGTCCCAGGGGTGGGAGGGAATGTCCCTCTTGCCCACTGAGACCCAGTCTTATACTAACAACCTCATTAATAAAAACAAAGCACTGCCTACTGCACCATGGTTACAGCTGTCAATTATACCCAGAGATATTTTTCCTGTTGCTGAATAGAGAAAGAAGTGCTTGACAGCTGACCCAGGGTTACCATTCCTCCCTTATATACTAGTAGCGGCATGCTTTTGTGGGTTACTATCTAGAGAACCAGTTTAATTCTTTTTAGTGAAGCCTAAAATATTACCAATACTTGCTGTAAAAATTCAGAGGAGAGAAAGGATGAAGAATTCTTCCTTCCAGATTTTCTTTCAGTGTCGTGAATTCCTGGCCTTGTTGTGGTCGTAGGAATCTGTTTATTTAAATCTAGCTCGCCTGTAGAGAACATCGCCTTGTCCGTAACGTGTACACTTTGCTGTTCAGTTGGTAGTTGCCAGCGGATTACCCCTTTTTCCATTCTTATAAGTTTTTTTTTTTCTAAACACTTGTAACACAGCTTTGTAGCCACATCAAAAGCTTTAGGAAAAACACCTTTTTTCAGCGTGTTGCAGTGCATGATTTTATACTTGGTTACATGGCAAACCACGCATGTTTTACATGCAAACTGTACACATATATCCGCAGTTTCCTTAGACAGTCAGATTTGAAGCTCTTTCTACAACAGGTTTTTTGCTGCCTGGTTTTGAAATTTTCTCGTCAACTGTTATTAAAAAGGAGTGGAAAATTGCACGAAGAAATGTCTGCCTGGTAATTATCTGGATGCCATATCAGCTGAGCATCTGGGCATTTTATAGGCTTCAAAGTGTTTATCTTTACAACACACTTGTGACAGAGGGAAGTGTAATGCCATTCGTGAGGCGAGGGGCTGAGGAAGAGGCACGCTGCATCTGTGCTGAGGGGGGACTTTGCTCCACAGCACAGCCCCTGCGTCGTCAGGCAGCCTGGCTGGAGCGCACTACACCTCCCATCCAGCCAATGCAATGGGGTTTTCTTCCCACAAAAGAGAAGGGACCGGTCTACATTAATACGTACCTTGGTATAGGCCTGGGGTGCAACCAGGATGAACGCCCAAGTCCAGGAGCTCTGCAGCAATCCCATGTCTACCAGTTTACATGTAGCTTAAGTGACTTGCTGGAGATAAGATAATACAGAAAAAAATGAAGCAGAGTAAGTAGCAGGCTATGGGCAGAGTAGTAGTAGTAGTAGGCTATGGGCATGTGATTCAGACTGAGATGCATTATGGTTTCACAGATGCCTGTGTGGAGCTGACAGGTACAACGCAAGGTCTGCAAGAAAACTGATCCTTTCCGGTGCAGTAGCTGGAGGCAAGTGTCAAAAATGAGAGTAGCCATTTAGCAAATGCATCCTAGCCTAGGATTCAGTTAGGTCCAGCTGGAAAGCTTTGAGAGGTTTAGGTTTCATCTACCCTACACCACCAAATAGCCAATGAATTGATATGATTTTTTTAATAGCATGATAGCATTCAAACCCTACTTGAAATGTTCCTGCCTGTTCTGTTACTTTAATGATGTTCCAGCAGAGCATTTGATGAGGAATTACAAGAACAGTTGTGAAATTAAAAAAATATTAATAGCATCTGCTTTATTACTGCAAAACCATTGGAGGGAAATACCTGACCGGCATCTTTGAGTGTCTGGTACATGACTGCGTTTTACATATTCAGCAACAAACTTCACAGAATCATAGAATGGCCCAGGTTGGAAGGGACCTCAAAAGGCCATTTGTTCCAGTCTTTCCTGGGAAAGGGAGCCTAGATGAAATTACCTAGTACCCTGCCCAACCACATCTTGAAAAGCTCCGGTGATGGGGACTCTACTACATGCTTGGGGAGGTTCCTCCAGGGATCAGCTGTTCTCACTGGAAAAAAAATTTCTTTCTTAAATGGAGGTGAAACCTCTCCCAGTGCAACTTGTACCTGTTACAATTTGTCTTCTCCATGTGGGTCCTCATGGAGAGGAAGCCTCCATTCTCTTTGTAGCTGCCCTTTAAGTACGAGAAAACTCTGATGAAGTCCCCCCTCAGCCTTCTTTTCCCCAGGGAGAAAAAACCTAATGTCTTCAGTATTTCCTCAGGTTCTCCATCCCTTTGATCATCTTTGTGTCCCTCCTTTGGACCCTCTCCCCTCTGTCTGCATCTTTCTCGTATTGTAGGGACCAGAACTGGACATAGCACTGGACACTCCAGGTGTGGCCTGACCAGCGCTGGGCAGAGTGGGATGATCACATCTCTATCCCTGATAGCAATGCCTCTGTGGATGCAGCCCAGGATCCAATTTATCTCTGTTGCTGGAGCGGCGCATTGCTGGCTCACATTCAGCATGTTGTCCGCTGGGACACCCAGGTCCCTTTCAGCAAGGCTGATCCACACAGATCCCAGCCTGTACTACATCACCGATGCAGGGCTTTGCACTTGTCTTTGTTAAACTTCATATTGTTCTTGCTAGCCCACTCTGCGACCCCGTCCGGGTCAACTTATTCAGCAATAAACTTCTTTTTCACCAGGCTGGCTGTGAGTTGCTTATACAAAAGCATCCACATATTTTGTGAAGGCAGAAAAATGCACCCCATTATATACTACTTGAATTGTTCCGTTAGTCTTTGCAGTGCACTCAGAGCTCTAGGGCATGGTTTTGATAAATAATTAAGGGCTAATCCTGGAAATACCTTGTGTGTGGAGCTGCCATTGAAATCAATGGGTGTTCTGAGCATGGAGAACTTGCAGTAGCGGGCCCTTAATCTTGCAGTAAACCAGAAAGCCATTTGTTTTGCAACTTAGTGTTTGGTGGAATAATGAGAGCATGTGTACTGAGATTTTATTTTTCGTCATTCTTTGCAATGAAGAAGGACACTGTAGTGTTTATATCCAACATAAATGCAATGTAAGAAAATAATAGTGGATTCCTAGAGATATTATCTTCTATAGTTTATAAACAAGTCACTGTTGACTATCAATCACCATGAATTTTTCATCAATTAGTACATGAAAGACATCTCAGCAGTCATTAAAATATTTATAATCATCATTATATTATGCTATGATTCTATGAGTCTGCTTACACGCATATAAATAATCAGAGTAACTTTGATTTTCTCTCTCAGTAAAAATGCCAGAGATAAAACTGCAAGCAATTCAGGCTAGCTCTTAAGTATAAATGACTTAGGTAACTAATGAAAAACAAACATGATGGATGGCATAATAACATGTAAGATAAAGCTTATTGGGAAACACTGGCATTCTAAAAATTCTGTATGAAAAAATTGTTTTGCATTGCCAATGTCTGAATAATTGCTTTGAAATCGCTAGCTATTTTATCATCATTATTAGAAGATTTTTTGAAACAAAATAGTAACTGAGCTTAAAGGTCAAGAACCATAAATAGATGAGACCTTCCTTTACATATACTGCCTGCACTTGAAACAAAGTTTTTTAGCTGTATTTGCAATGGAAGTTTCAGTTAATCTCTTCTTTTTTTATGCTGCTTATTTACAAAGCAAAGCTTCTATATGTCTCAGTGGGCTGAAAAGCAGATTATTAAAAAGCTGGATATATGCTATCCTAAATTGAAGTGTGGCCTTTACTTGCTGTTTTTTAAAATGTGCTGTGGAGAGTTCTCCATATTTTTTTTTCTCATTGGAGAAAAGCTGCAATAATAGTGTGCATCCCAGCCCCAGCGGCGAGAACCTGCTGTGCTGCACCGAGCCCAGGAGTCCACCCCAGCAGACCCTTGTGGCTGCGGTCACGGAAGGCAGGTCTGAGCCCACGGTGACTGCCAAATGAATTAATGTCTGTTTCTGAGCTGTGTGAAGCGATGGGCCAGAGGTCGGTATTTGGGTTTTTTTGTTTGTTTGAGACCCACAATGCGGCCCGCTTTGAACATCGTTCTTCCCTGTGCTGGGTCTGCCTGCCATGGACCAGAGACCTCATCCCAGGGATGTGTCCTGACCTTCTGCCCTGCACCTGGACAGAGCAGCAGCAAAGTCACCCCAGCTCCTCTCTCTCCCCCTCTCTTCTCAAGAGGAAAGATGGTATAGTTGCATGAACATTTGAACTCTGGGGTGTAAACTGGCTGGTTAACAGCCTATTTAAAACTCAGTTTTTATTCTATATTGCTTCCTCCCCCCCCCTCTCTTTTCAATTAGTGCTGGGAAAAGTTTGGCAGGGTGTGAAATGCTGTAGAATCAAGTGCCATGATCATAGAATCATAGAATGGTAGGGGTTGGAAGGGACCTCTAGAGATCATCTAGTCCAACCCCCAATATATACATGAATATATATATATATACATGAATTCTTGTATGAGTTGCCTCTTTTTAAATCACTGAAACTGCCCTACTCTAAGAATGTTTCTGGTTTGTAAATATTGATAAAACTGTATTTCTAGTATGTGAATAGCTTTATAGTTGGACAAATTAAATAAAATGCTCCTGTGTGAATAAAATTTGTTTTTGCCGAACACAGCATTTGAGGTTAACTTTCATGTAACAGCCTTTTGAAAATCTTCTTTAACTTCAAAGGAGAGTCAGAGAGCAGCAGGTATCAAATCCAGAATGCGTTTTTCCTCTAAATTGTGAGGATGCTGTCCAGATCGCATTCATCAAATGATTTGCATGACTGTATTTGTCAAATAAGCCATATTGCATGGCTTAATTTTCTCACTCATTTCCAGATCTGTGTATGGTTGTGATCTGATCTTTGCAAACTTACGGACATCACACTTCCAGTCATTCAGCTAAGGGGAATGGGCTTGGTCTTGCCAAAACTCATCACAGTGGAGAGGAGAAGTATGAAGGTGATTACTGTGTGACCTCAGTCCTCTGATGCCATTGTTTTCCTGCACAGGGCAAGTACCTGAAGCTCGCTTTAAACTAGGACAACCAGTGGGACATGGGGAAGGATTTTCTGGGGGAACTTCTTCTCCAGACTTCTTCAGAGGTAAGACAGGAACAACAGAGGTAGGATTGGGTCTTTACTATGGAAACAAACTTTCTCATCTGAAGACACCTGTCATTGTCCAGATCTACTAGATGTAAAATTAGAATAGCCGGGTAGGTTGGCACAACACAGAGTGCAATTCCAGAGCCAGCGCCAGGGAACATGGATATGCCAGTGTGCTCCTAAGACGAGATGACTGGTCTTAATTTATCTTTTTTTTCATTTCCTCTGTTTTTTATAACAAACGGATGTGATGCTTTCCATCGAAAATATGCTGAAAAGATTTGGAAATGCTGGTACTCAGAAGGCGGTGTGGCTCCTTTTCCCCAGCTGCTTCCTCTCCCTTTCCCTAAACCCTCAAGGATTTTAGCCTGGGTGTTTGTGATCCAGGACGAAAGATGTGCTAGAAAATAGGGCAAGCAAAACACAACTGGGCAAAGCTTGCAATTGGAAAATAAGAAGGCATGAGAAAATGATAAAACCAATGAAAATAACGCAAATATTGAAACTTTAAATAAAAATTAACAGAATTTTTTGGCAAATACTGGATGGTAATAACACTACTGCTGCCTAAGCTGAAATAGGAGAAGCAATTTCATTTTGTGTTGTGTTAATGTTGCTTTTGAATTGGCAAGAAGCTGAAGGATGGATTTTTACCCTGAAATGGATTATTAATAGACTGGGAGAATATCAGTTGCAGCCCTGTCTGGTGTTAGTGGAATAAGTCCTGTGCTGTACACGGTAAGCTACTGGAGAGAAGCAATCTGTGCAGAGTATGTATCAGTACTTCTGGTTTTAGCTTAATGAAGACTGCTAATGTATCTATCTGCGGAATGAAAAATCTTCTGACTTTAAAGCCCTGAACAATTCTTGTGTTTTGGACTTGCAGAAAACTTACTTTAAAAACAGAAAGTGGCTTTCAAGGTTTGATAGATTCTGCTAAGGTAAAAATCCTAAAAAATGAAATAGAAGTTATGCTATACCTCTCTGGAAGGAGACAAGAGAATTTGTTTTTCTTTTTTAAATGAAGCAGGTGCCAGAGGACTGCAGTCTTGATATGATATCACTGTTATTATTTGGTTTATTAGAGAACATATTTTTAAAAATGAAAATTATAATGCTGTGTTAGCAAAAACAAATTCATTAATGGGATAATCAGTTTAGATCATTAAGTCTGATGATGAAGGAACTCTAGTTTTGATCAGACAGCCCTATCTCAAGGATATCTGGGAACAGACTAAGAGTCCCATCGGTTGTTTTAGCTGTAGCATTGGCATCTAATGCATTAAAATATGTGTTCAGGATACCCTTTCACGGCATAAGGAGAACTGAAATACGTGTTCAGGATACCCTTTCATGACATAAGGGGAACTGAAATACTGAGTACATGCAAATAACATGACAGCTACTTGCATGTGTTTGGTGTCTATTTTATATGGGAGATTCTGCTTGCACATTGGTAATGTGTATTATATAGTGTCATGTAAATAAATGTTATATAGCAACTTGGGTGCTTTCAGAAGTGTTGCCTGTGTGGTTTTACACAACAGTAGGCCTATGGTTGCTGTACATCAATCTGTGTCAGAGAATTGGCTGTACAGGGTGCTCTCCTTCTTAGGAATACACAAATAGATGGAGTTTGTCCAGATATTAAAAGAAGGAATGAAAAAAAAGAATTGCACCAGTTGTCCAAAGGAGTGCTGCTTCATCCCAGCTGTAATGAATATTCCATGTAAAGGGCAGGGCATGCAATTTACTGTGGCTGTCACTTTAAATTATATTTGGTTGGAACCAGCCATGAACAGAAGTCAACACTTTCATTCAGAAGGAACTGTCTGGTATTTGCCTTGTTTTGTTGAGAGAAAAAAGATAATTATAGAACTTTTAGAATCAGATAAAAAAAAATCTAAAAAGTTTGACGGTACATTGTGCTTCCAATGTTGCCATTAAAAATCAGCATTTAATAATTCCAGAACAGAATTTTTATGTTTGACTAAAGATCCTCAAACAGCCTAGTTCTCAGCCAGCGGAACACCACAATTGAACACCGCCATGCCTGAACATGAACTCCTGGGATCTGAAGCTGGATTTCTGAATGCTTTTGCTTTCACTGATCATCTAATGTAGGTCAACAATAATGTGACTACTGGACTATGACACAGTCTTGGACCAAATGGGAGAAGAAAATTGTGTCTTCAAACATAGTATCCAACCAGAAAGGTAGGTGCGCAGTATCAGCCTTGTAAACTTGTGGCATTCAATTCTGAAGTGATTCATCTCTTTTGTACCGAACCCTAATAAGACCAAGTTTTACTGGCACTTAAGAAAGATACAGAAATACTGGAGAAGACTTAGTAAATAGTCAGGTAAAGAAAGGATTCAGGACCAGGAAAACAAGCCTTGTGATGGCTTGTGAAGTTTAAGAAGTTCAGCCTATTTGGTTCGTCAAAAACATGCTGGAAGCTGACTACTTATGGCTGGTGGTCACACATAGTTTCTCCATAGAGAAAAGAGATATGAAGAGAAAAAGAGACTTTTCAGCTCTCCACAGGAGAGTATAACTGATTTCAGTGGCTGAAAATTTAAGTTTGATTAATCACATTTTGAAATGTCACGTGATTTACCATTAAAATTAGGTATTGGAGTATTTTAGCCAAAAGACTGTGTGAGCTTAGACATTAAAAGAAGGGAAGAGGTTTTTTACTTTGTTGGTTTGACTTTGTTTTCTTCCAATGCTTTCTAAAGGGTATGTTTCAATCCAGATTCTTGAAAAAAATTCTGCAGCTTGTACACACAGAACATGATGCTCTCTGGCCTTAGCTGGGTTTATGAATACAGTCTGGAGCACTGCTCCAGTTTATCAAGATCCATCAGCATGCGATTTGCTTCAGAGATATGAATAATAGTTTTTCTGTTGCAGAATTCAATTTATTGATTATTAGAGGCCAACTGGATCAAGACTGCAAAAAGGGAAGCAGGTGAATAGCCTTCAGTCTGCTTGACCTTGTCTTCTAAAGGTGTCTTAAGCCATAGGTATCTATACTAAGATTTCTTTCCAGCAGGCAAATTCATCTTCTACTTTGTTTTAGTTGACCTTTTTAAAAGTTAGTGCAATAAAGCAACATAATAGCAAAGAGTAAGTTTAATACAGATATTTCATACCTGGTCTATGAGAAATAATATAACTATTTACAGAAAAGAAAATAAGTTGAATAAAAGATGCTACCTAAAATGTGGAAAAGCAATAAATATCAGCTAGGAACTACAGATAATGGTATCATATTTCCATTTATTGCCTTCACTAATAGCGTATTTCTAGGATCTTATAAATTAATATCTTTTTGCAGAACATAGTTTATCAGCTTTCCTCAGTGTTTATTTCTGCCTGAAATATAAGTACACCAGATTAGATTTGATATTACATAGCAAAGGAAGAAATTCCNGTGTCAAGAGCATGGGGCCAGGCTCTTGACAGTGGTGCCCAGCGACAGGACAAGGGGCAAAAGGCACAAACTGTAGCACAGGAAATTCCACCTGAACATGAGGAGGAACTTCTTTACTGTAACGGTGACAGAGCACTGGGACAGACTACCCAGAAAGGCTGTGGAGTATCCTTCTCCGGAGATATTCAAAACCCGCCTGGACGTGTTCTGTGCAACCTGCTCTAGGCGCACCTGTTTTAGCAGAGGTCCCTTCCAACCCCTACCATTCTGTGATTCTTTGAAATATATTTTATGATTAATTATATGCTGGCTTGACATTTCTAATTCAATGCAATCCTCTATGACCCTCTGGTTTTTTTAAAAAAAATTCTTTGTAGTGAAAGTTTTTGTAAGTAACATTCACTGCCAGTAATGTGGGGTGAATGGGAGGTGGAAGAAACTCTTCCATTAAAAAACATGTTGTGTTTTGAGTCTTGCTTTCAGGACTGAACTTACTCAGCAACTTTATATGACAATTGAAATCCATTAATGAAGAAATTTCCTGAGAGAGCTTCTATTTTCTGGCCATGAGCTGAGGGCATGAACATCTGTGAATTAATCTGAGTTTTGGATTTAATGGCCTGAGCTCATATCACAAAAACATTGTCTTGACTTCTGGTTTCATCTATTCTCTTTTTTTCCTGGTAACATCTTGGGGCTAGTCCTATGCCAAAGAGCTCTCAGGAGTGCCAATTCCCAGAAGCAAGCTCAGGGAATAAATTGGAGGAGACGAAAGCCCAAGGTGTTATTTATAGTTAGTCTTACCTTATTCTTCTGCTTTAATTATAAGAAGCTTTATCAAAGGCTTTGGATTAAAACTCTCATTCCCTAGATATAAATAAATATTTTTTGCCAATGAGCAGTGTAAGGCACTGAAACAGTATGCTCTGATTTGACCTGCTACCTGATCTTGAGCTTGCTTTAACAGTGATGCAACTACAACTGCTCCTGCACTGGCCCTGCTCCCACTGCCTTTGAGGAAAGAGCAGCAGGACAATGGTTCTGCTTCTGCTATTCCTTACTGGTTTTGGTGATATCTATCACCCGCTTTTGAATCTCTACCACCTAAGTGTCAGACCTGCACTAAACGGCTATTCAGACTGCAATTGTGCTCTTTCGAAGCTTGGTATCAGTCTCTTTCAAACCTTCTGTCTCTAGGGCAACATAGCCCCAAACCTTAAGAGCCTGCTGGTCATTAGTAGCTACAGACAAACCCACAAACAGGAGGATCCCGGAGCTCTGGTGTTGATCTCATTTGATAACATGACATGTTCTCCCGTTCCCTCCATCTATCCCTGTCTCTTTTGTCTTAGATCAGCATTCCTCAAAACACCATAGTGCAGTTTTGACTGGGGTTTTAGCATTCTCCTCAAAAAGAAGAGGGCCAAGTCTTCTCTGCACCCTCTGAGATCTCTCTCCACCTTCCAGTCTCAAACGTTGCTGAAGTAATCCCCCATCTATGGAAAGTAATTCTTCGTTGCAGCCTTTCATTCCTTAGGTACTTCTGACACAACAGCAGAGGCTTCCTTTCTCTTTGTGCCTATATGATGTGTCTTCCACAATAATTTCAGCCACTGAGTCCCGGTCTCCCTTACTGTCCTACTCAGAGCCGTCTGGTACGTGCTTAGCTGATGCTGCCCTTCCAATGCTACTCTGCAAGTTCTTGTGTGTGAGGATATAGGTACCAGTTACACACCAAGGACAGTGCTCAGATTCAACCCTGCATTAAAAAAAAAAAAAAAAAAAAGTTGTCTAATGCTCCTAAAGACAGGCCATTTTTCACTTTGCTCTGTGCTGGTCGGCAGCTTATAAATGTGTACCAGATCAGTGCAGGCAGTTGTGTTCTGGGAGCACTTTATTTATCCTAGTCACTGACCAGCTGTGTTATACGCATCTTCTTTTGCTAATACGCTGCTGCTCAGCATGAGAGTCAAGCTTGTTCTAGAAACTGGCAAGCAAAAGAGAAACCAGCTGGCACAGAGGGAGGAGTGGAAACCCATTGACTGTCATCTTAGCCTGTGGGATGACAGTGGGAGATGAAGTGAACTAAATAAAATGCTGGAATGGCAGTGGGGAAGGTTGGGGGAAGGCAGGAGGCTAGCAAGGGTTGGCAAAAGGTGTAATGGAGATGGTGTTTGGAGAAGAGAGGAAGGCAGGAAAAAAATATAGGATGTGTTAGGACTGAGTGTATAATTAGAGAATAGAGAAACGGCAAATAGAAAGTTACAAACTGAAGAAAAATGTTAGGAAATGGAAAAGGACAAAATGGGGAAATAGGGAAAATGACAAAGTGAGACTAGAATTACTCAGTTCACTTTATTTATGGTTCAGTGTATTGCTTTTCTATTGTCCCATTGATGTTGCAATTTCTTCTTGGAATTAGTGTCTCTTTCTGCAGTAACAATGATTAGGTTTGGAAGGTATTATCCAGACAAGAATAAAAAGAGCTGTTAACTAATTTCATCAGACAGGATTGAAGAAGAACAGTGTTCTGCAGAACAAAACCGTTCTGTTGAAATCTAATGTTTCATGGGACTGCTCTGATGGGAGAATGGGAATGTCTAATGTTTCACTTTGACAGTGTTGAAACATTTATATCAATATCATTAGACTTACTTTGTAAAGATAATATATTCTCTTTAACATTTTAGTACAAGAGTTTAAGCAAAATGAACCAGAATGCTGAAGTCTGAGATATTTGATAATATTGAAATGAAGGATTTTATTAATTAATTGAACTCTTCTGAGATGTTTATTTGTCTTCAATTTTTTACTGAACAGTATAAAATTCCAGAATTCCTAGTGGAATGAAAGAATTGATTCCAAATCATGTGCAGAAATAACTTTTAATATCTACTTAGCTAGTTGATTTAAAAATTAATAAGAGCTCAGTTTCTCAAACACTGGAATAATAGATTATAAATCAGAAAGAGCTGGCTACAATCCTCTAGCTGAGTCCTTTATATAATGAAATGTCACTCAAGCAATTCCTGTTTTGGCTAAAGCCTAGTGCTTAAAATGTGATTTAATACAGCAAAACCACTATAAATTATGTTATATTGTCCCAAATGTTAATTACATTCAATGTCGCAAGTTTGTGCCTTATTGTCAATCCAAATCTAGTTTTCCTAGATCTCCAGCCACTGTGTTTGGTTCTGGTTTTGTCTATTAATTAGATTGAAAATAATTCTGTTCTTCATCTGAGTGTTATGGACTGGTATTATGTCACTGTTTAGCATGCCCTTTGTTAAACTAGACTGAGATCCTTGGCTCTTTTGTTATCGATAATTTCAGCTTTCTCCTAAAAGCTGTTCCTGGAATTCTCTCATCCAATCTTTTTTGAATTACAGACACCAGAAGTCAGCAGAGCACTTTTGTTAATAAATCAAATTATTCTCAGACATTTATTTGTTTTCAATTTTTTCCTGTGCAATATGAAATTTCAAAATTTGTGGTGGAACAAAAGAACTGACTCCAAATCATCTGCAAAATGAATTTTCAATACCTGCTCATATTTAAAAATTAATGAGAGCTTGTTTTTTTAAACACTGGAGTAAGAGATTATAAATATGAAAGAACAGGCTACAATCCTCTACTGAATCTTTTATAGAGTAAAATGTTTTCACAATATACTAGCACATAATTGTATTTATGAGCACAAAATCTTGCATTCGATGTCTGTTCCTCCAGTCTCACTTGATACTTAACGATATAAAACTCCACTTGATTTTTCTTCCATCCAGACAGACATATTTAAATAATCTAAGTAAGTTGTTCCCCTCATTCTTTACATGTCTTCAATTTCTGCTTGTTTGTCCAATCTTCATCAGTAGCAGAATTTCTGACTTCATAGCTGACTGCTCTGAGCAGGAGACTGGAGTAGATGACCTACTGTGATCCTTTCCAACCTGCATGTTCCTATGACACTATGATTTTCTTCCTGGTAAGTAGAAGAAAACAACAAATTGCAGAGGCTGTCTCCTACGGCCCTCATGCTTGATACTAATTCACAACTGTACTTTGAGATCAATCAACCAGTTTTTAATCCATTTAATGTTTGGCCTGTTGATTTTGTGTTCCCCTAATTTCTTGATTAAAACATTTGCGTGGTACCAAACCATGTGCCCTAGAGAAGCCTTAGATATCATTACTGTTCATTCTACCAGCCAAATTTATAATCTCATCAAAACCTCTCAAGATGCACCAGTGAGCTTTTAAACAGGGAGTCGTACATGACTAAAATTAATGTTTCAGCAGAGTCAGCAGAGAACTCAAGAGACGTGTCTTGGCTTTATTGAGTGAGTAATAATTCTTTCTTACTCTGCTCTGTAACATCCCCAAATTATGGTTTAAGTCTTTGTTGTGAAAACAGCAATTTGAAGGATGATGCCAAAATGACCAAGCTTATTTTTCAAAAATCTCTTTCTCTCTCTTGCTGCCATCTAGTTTTTAGGTTCATAAGCAGCAGAAAAACTGTTGTTCCTTATATTCATTTTTTAAAAACATTAATTGTCCTCTACTGAAATAGTGGCTGCTTGGAATAAAGGACTTCTTCTCACCTTCTAAAAAAGGGCAGGGTATTAGACAATATTTATTTCAATACTTTGACTTGTTTGTGAAACACTTCTGTAAATGACAGTTACACACTGATTTTATACACTACAGTGTTATTTTTAATTAATAAACAACCTATATTTATATCTTAAATAAATCATTTATCTTTATTACTTAGGCAGACTCACCAGTTGTGTTTTGCACAGAATATTCAGTCTGCTAAATTGCACTGATATGATATACAGTTACAGTTCTGTAAGAACATCAAAAAAAGTTCACAAGGAAAACAAGCAAAAAACGTGGGAGGAGACCTGAAAAAAGATAGCACAATTTGTGTCAGGGTAAGAGAAAATGGTTATAAAATTATAGGTAACTCTTACTCAAATACTGGATAAATGAAGATGAGTTTTGAAGGCATTTTTTACTACGGAGGCAGCAGTCCAGGAGAGCATTCCATTTTATAAGCTGGCAATGCAGCAGGGGACTACAAGGATGAGCTTTGGGATTTACATGTAGCAGCAGGACGAGAGACGTCAGAACTAAATTACCTATCCTCACATGCCATTTTCCTGGCAAATAACCGTCTGTTAATAAATCTCCATGCATGGAGTCGATCACCCTACTATTAGGTCCCTTAAAGACTGCTGTCTGTTAATGCACTCTCTCTGCACTCAAAAGGCAGATGCACAGGCACATGTGCAACTTAATTTCCACCCATTTTAGACAGTACTGGAGACATCAGTCACCCTTTGCTGTCAAGGGAGTGTAGACTTAGATGAGATGCTTGACACTTCTGACTACAGGTAACCTGTGTGGATGTGCCTATAGTGAGATTGGCTGTGCTGGCAAACGGGAGTTAGACCCAAGCAGGGAATTATTGTTGGCAGCCTATGGCAATTATATCCATGTTTTTCTAATACTGACTGATGCTGTAGCCATGACACGTTAAGCGGTTCAGAAGAAATGGCATGCCTACATGTGAGCATGCATTTTTTTTTGGAAGTAAAGTAACTGTGTGTGATTTGGTTTTATTAATGTGGTTTCCTCAAAGTTTCTGGTTGTGCAAGGGTGTGCACCATAGAACACCAAACAAACACACTGGTTTCCTGCGTGTGGTGGTTCAGATGAGACACAAGGCAAAGAGCAGGCTAAATGATTCTGATACAAAATAACAAAGCAAAGCACGTTAAGTGATTATGGTAAGTTCGTTAGCCTGACTGCCTAAGGAAAATAACTCAGCATGGGTTAGATCCTCAGCTGACACAGTGGTGCAGAATCACTGAAACAGAAAAGCGGCTGTAGCTATAAATATTTTGCCTGTTCAGAGTAACTCTGAGATGAAAAATAATACAACAGAGGCTCTCCTGTACTAAGTCATTCTTCCTGCATGTACCACCTCTGGCGAACTCCAGGCATATTTAATTATGTTACCATATGCTGCCCTCCTCAATAGACATGTTTTTAATAACTTAACTCAAGACTGTTCATGAATAATTTAAGGCTGGTGGGGTGGGGGAGAAGCAAAGAAGGCTGGGGTTTGTTTTTCTTCAAGTCAGCCCCTCAGCAAACTCAAGAGCCAGTCTTCACCCGTCGTGCTTTTTGCTTCCTTTCTAGTCCTGTTCCTACCCCCTTCCTCAACACACCTCTCAGTTTTAAAGTAGCTACTCAAAACAGATTGAAGCAGGTTGCAAACAGCAGGTAGGGTGTGTCGTGCCTCCTTTAACAAATTAAAATTTGGATCCCAATCTAAGCTGGCTCTATGCTTTTTCTCTGGCCAACAGTAGAAGGGTTTAGGTCAAGAGCAAGACGGTTCTGGGAGGAAGTTTATCCCACCCTCCCTCAAGTGTCTAAGATCAGTACAGGTTAGAGTGAGTCTACCTCCGGTCATGAAAAGAATCAACGTGATCAGTTTGGACTAGGCAAGGTTTAGATTTTAGGATCAATAAAAAGGAAGTAAAGTAGAAGGGAAAAAGTTGGTTTAATTTAAAAAAAAAAAAGTTTACAAGCCTTGATTTGTTGCAATCCTTTCCCAGTACGACTGCTACAATGACACTTCAACTAGAACCCTAACCTGCAAGTGGGTAAGTGTGGATGAGCAGAATCCCAGAACAACTGACTTAAAACAAGCACTGCAATTAGTACTGCCTACTCTGGCCTACCTCTGCAGAAGTATATATGCTCTGATAGGCGATGTTTTAGAAAGAAAATTTCTCAGTCAGCTCAACAATTTTTTCAACGTAAGTCTCACTGTTCGAAGAGGCCAAGAGTAGAAAAAATTTATTTGTGATTTAATAGATAACTAGGTGTGTGGAAGTACATACATCTATAGACAAAGGTGATGCTATTTCTATTTAATTGTTGGTGTTTGGGGTAATGTGGAGGATGCGCAATTGATGGGCGTAGCAGAAAATAGCCCTCTTTTCCAAAGTGAGGCTAACTGCTGTGACTGTTGCGTGATGATTCTTTCTGCAGTAAGGGTGAGAGATTTTTGATATAAAATTTCCTATTGGAGATTGGGGAAATATTCTACTGCTTTGAAACAAACAGAAGATAAAGAGGCACCTCTAACTAGAAAAAGAATACGGTTCTTTTATCGATAAGGAAGCAGGTTTATTTTGGAAGGAACAACAAATGAGATTTTTCTCTCAGTTCTTTGAGGTCTGAGAGATTTTGTTTATTTTTATTTTAAATGCTTCCTCATGTTGCAGTGTCAGTGAGGAGTCTGTTTTGTTCTTTCACTTTTGTTAAGCTCACATGGTGCCACTCCTTTTCCTAAAGCCATAATGTCAGCCTGGCTCCATTAATAGCCATTGCGCATTAAACCACCTTGCTACCTGGCATCTTTCTTTCACAGCATCCGTTGCTTGCAACAAAGCAGTCAGCTAATTTTTCTCTGTGGCTGGCACAGCAGAAGATTCAACAGGAGCTGGTCTGACAGAACAATGATTGATGACCATAATTGCTGCTGTCCGGATAGAAAGTGTATCACCTACCAATTTGCTCTGTTCCTGCCAGCTAGATAAGCAAAGGTCCTGACTTCACTAACAAAATAGCTGAATGTCTCTGGCATGGCAGCAAACCTCTGCACCAACTATTAGAATTGGTTGACACCTATTCGCTATGTGAATAAACCTCAGCTTCTTCACCCTCTAGCTACAATCTAGCCAGGCTGTAGGTGAATTCTGCACCGCAGGGCAGATGAGCAGGTAGGAAATATAAACAGATGAAAGGAGTTAATTCTGCGGCACTGGAACAGCATGTGCCTCACACCTCCAAATCTCACGTCATGTCCAAAGACTGGGGAAGGCACAGCTTTAAAACAGTGAGATGGCCCTTCAAACCGTTTTCTGTTCTTCACACTCATTTCACATTCTCAACACATACAGTTTGCCTCGAGACAAATGGTTATAAGGTGACCAAATATTTGAACCTGCAAACAAGAAGAATTTCTCCTTGATGTCTCTCAAATGTTGGAGTATTGGGAGCAAGGCGAATTAGGAAGACAGGACAGGCAACATCACAAGCGAGTTAGAACAAGTATTACCACTGTCCTGTTCAAATCAAAGCATACCGGAGTCACTGCAAGGCTATTCAGCAGCTAAAGCATCTCTACTTTGCAAGGGCCAAAGCTGATAATTTCTTTCCTGCAGAGAGAGGCTTGAGACATCTCACTTACCCTGTTATCAAGGAGCAGTTCTATGTTCAAGGGACAGCAGATTCACTGTGAATATTGCAAACTCTCATGATTTTATCAACAGTTTTCTTGTATTCAGCGTTCTTCTAAAAGCTTCTGGAGCCAAGTGATAACATGCCAGTCTTGGATTTAATTTTCAGCATCATAATGCTTTTATTCCTTCTGACTGGGAAAAGAGCTTGAAATTGTGAATCCTGAAGGACTGATGGCAAGATCCCCCAGCAGCTGTTTTAATTGTTGCTGTTTTTAAGAACATCTCCTAATACCTTCAAAGCTGACTTGCAGGTTTTTTTAGTTCCTAGTTGTAAATGCTTCCTTTTGACGGCTCCGGGTGAGGTGCAGAGTGTGTGTCAAGTGAACAGCAGTATGGGCACTTCACCCGGGGAGGAAACGCTTTTATGGAAAGGGCAGCTGCACAGGATGGTTAAAATCAGTGTTCCTTTGGAAATATAAACATGGCTGCATTTAGTCTGGGATGGCTTTTAAAGGTCAAATCTCCTCACGAGAAATGAATGAAACTAAAACAATTTAAAAATTATTGTTTTTATATAATATAACTTATGGTGACTTTTTCAGCAAATTAAAGAGTAGCAATAGGTCCGGAAGTTTACTACGTTCATATACTGGGTACAGTAAAAATTTGGTTTCACATGTTCTTGCTTTCCTATTTGGAATATATTTGGAATTGTTCTACTTCAAATTAAATTCTTCCATAGGTGTTGCATAATATATTGCAAATCCCCCATGCTAAGGCAGTCTGGACAGTTCCCAACCACTGTGCAGGTCTTCCTGTCAAAGTAGCAAGATCTTATGATCTTTTCCAGTGAAGATTCTTGAAGATGTTGAACACCTACACATCCTCTGTCCAGGAAATCCACTACAAGATAACATACTTTCTCCGAAGCAGAGAGGCATTTTCAAAATATGTTTCTTTATCCAACTGATCCATTTTAATTCAACGCTTTTTCATTGCAGAAATTTCTTCCTGTTACTGGGCTGATTTGGGTTATTCAGGTTGTTAGTCATCTGGGATAGTACTATAGTTTAGGCTTCATTCTTATTTTTTTATTGATGATTTTGTGAAGTTGGAAGAAGTACTTCACTACTTAGAGACATTTCCGACAATCCCTGTTGGTTCTTGTTCAAGACCAGGAGTAACTATTAATTCTTCTGCTGCTTTTTATCTGGTGGAAGAGTCATTGCCTTAATGCACAGATACTAGCCAGATGTGTCAGTCCAGGAGAAAATTCTTGCAGGGCAAAGGGCAAAGTTGAGTGGATATTTTTTTTTTCCCCTTATTCTCTGTGTTTCTTGCCTAGTTTTATTTCTTTTTTCCAGTCTGTCTTTTGGGCATGGTCTTGAGGCCATCTTGTTTCTTACTTTTGTTGGAGGATGCTGCTTCACCTTTGCTTTTGTTCCAGAATCCTTTCCTGATTTCTTTTTCTGAACCAATCTATTCAAAGAATGTCATTATGAAATCTACTGTTGCTGAATGTCTTTCTGTTTCAGGTGGTGATCCTGTTGCTTTACGAATGGAGCCAGAGCTCAGTGTAAAAGTAGATTTCAGCTATGTAGAAGTTTCCCTCTAAAACTTGTTTTTGCGAGGAATTCACAGGCTGATAACAGATCCGAGCACAAACTGCAAAGGAAATAAAAAATAGTAACTTAAGGAACATCAGAATGCCTGTAGCCTGCTCCTACATGGCTGTTAGCAACCAATACTAAGGATTACACAGACTGCTTAGACTATCAGTCCTATAGGAGGGTTTCTGCAGCAGCCTGGCTCACAGAGCTGTTTGGAGTGGCTGCCTTGTGGGCTGTGACTGGCTGAGCGGCTTGGAGGCAACTGAAAGAAGTGCAACAACAAAGAGTATACGAACAGTATACTAAAGAGTACTGAGTGAATTATAGGTTTTAAAATCAGGCAAAAGAAGGACTTGATTCCTGTCCAAACCCATGGATGAGCACCAGTCCCAATTGCATGCAGATTTTTCTATGCTTTTGGAATACCGGCGATACAGTTGTTTTTTGTTTTTGAAACCAACTAACCAACCAGCCTGAGGCAACCTAGTATTGGTCACTTAAAATACTTAGCACTTCTTAAAATGGCAGGCAACTGATTTTGCAATGGGAAACATCTGACTGCGTGGAGAGAAGCGCTCGCTTTCCTCCTACACAGCCTGGTAACTGAGTGAGGCTTTTGTAACTGGTACTTCTGATATCAGCATCCCAGTGAGCTCATCACATGGGAGGAAAGCTGGTGGCCTTCTCATCTGGCTTGGATTGCCGAAAATGTAGGTGTCTGTCCTAAGGCTTCCTCTGCAGTCACCAGTGAGAAACAGGCACTCCATGCCAGGTTAAGCATTTGAGAGATGGATGAATTGCACTCAGATACGTAGCTGTCTTTCTCTGATAACTCTATGGGGAGCAGAGATGACTAGACTGACTGTCCAGTTTAGACTAGGCAATTAGCTTTTAGCCAGATATAATGTTGTGTAATTAATTCTGTATAGAGTGTTTAGAGTCTGCCAGTTCATCTTTGTAGCACAGGAGACACAAGAAAGAACACTGGTATATTCAAAATGGAATTTGCTTCCATTACATCTGTGTTCTGCCTACATTATGTAAACAGAAGTGTAAAGGAATTGCCAAATGGTTTTGGTTTTTTTTCCTAAGAAATAAGCTCAACTTTGATCATAGTCAAAGAACTGACAAGACTGCCTTTTTTTTTTGCTGATTGCATGTTTTTCTCTTTGCAAACCCACACCTCTAGCAAACTCAAATCAGCAGCACACTTTGTCTTCATAAGACTGAGTATTTGCTTCAATGTTAGAAAAATAAGTAAGTAAATTAGACCTACAGTGCTATCTGGGGACACCTGTCATGATGTAATACACATTTGTACTTGTTTCCAGTAAGTAAAAAAGTAACGGATTTACTCGAAGTTGCTCTATGTGCAATTTGCAGCTGATGCAAGGCTTACTTGCATCGTTTATTGATTGTTACCAGAATAATGTTAAAGAACAGCACTTTGTGGTGTTTATGTTCAAGGCTGCTGTACATGGTATGTCACTGACTATGTGTACAACTCAACATGGAACATATGACGAGATGTGAGGAAACTGGAAAAAAAAATCATGTATATTTCTGCAAAAATACTTTAAAAAAAGAATAGCTTTTATTGTTTTGGAAAGAGCCAAAATTGTAAATGAGTTTTATGCTTTATTTCATGAGAAAGAGCAACTATTGTCCAAGGAATTGGCACACAGGGAAAAAAGCCTGCCCTGAGCTGCGTGTTGCTGCACAGAGGCAGCTTCAAGATTGCCAGCTAAACTGTTTGACAAGTCTGCCAGTGAGTCAGATCCTGCTGCTAGAGAAATATCTTCCAAAGCACAGCATCTGGGTCCTTTATTGCAATCCAAGAAGAATGGGAATGATGTTTTAGTTTGACTGTAGCTGGCAGAGGCTTAGACAGGGCTGTCAGAGCTACCATTGCCTTTATCTCCTTTCAGATAGCTTGTTTCTTCTCAATTTCTTATTTAAGTAGATCTGGGACGTTTATTTGACTGTTTTGTTTTATCCTCCCTCCCCAATATTGCTTTCTGTTTTATTCTAAATGTTGCTGGTTGAAAGAGGTAGATTCTGCTCAACAGTGGGTTAGATGCAGACCTTCCCTTTTTTTCTGTGTGTGTACGTAGGTGAGCCACTGAGCAGAAACTCATGTTTTGCATCTGAAGGCTCAAGACAGAGATAGTCACATGATTATATATGCTGGATGTAGCTTTTCAGCTGAAAGGACAAATAAATTTGCCCCAGGCTGCGTTAAACAGATAGGAATAAGTTTGTTTTTTCTGGTTGAATTCCAGTCAGAATGGAGTTGTATTCTGATTTACTGATGCTGAATCCTCTTGATTGAGTAATATATTTTTAGCGTGACTAAGGAGATCCACACCTTGCAAAACATAGCAGTTTATCTCCATATTCCCAAATTATGGCTTAAAGGTAGAAATAGTTGACATGAGGTGAAGCATACAGAGTGTCTGCAGGAGGCAAAATGGCTTATGAAGCCCAGTGCGTAGGTCTTGCAACACATGGCTTGTCAGATGCCTTCCTAGAAATATACTCAGCTAGCTCACATGGGTTGGGGGGTGTAGCACCGTCTCTGGCTCTTTTGTGCTGTCTCCAGTCACCCCTTGCTTGAGCTCCAGAAGGGCACAACCTTGGCCTCCAAGCCCTGCAGGTGACTCTGCTTACTTGACAGGACTACCAGAATGCTATGTTGTATCTTGGGATAGGACACAACGAAACATAAACATGTGCAATCCTGTGTGGGTTCTCTCAAACACATGAGATTTTTGAGTTAAAGGCATAGCTTTTGCATTATTGTGGTTTTGAAATTAAACAATAGTGTTTGTGAGACCAAGGTATAAATTGGTGTTTGGAGTCTTTGGAACGGCTCAAATATTCCATAAGAAAATAGTGAATTTGAGGAATGGTTTGGTAAGAAATAATTTTTAGCTCAGGAAATAATTCCGAAAACATCTATAATCTTCCAGGGTAAAGAGGATTTTTCTCCGAAATTTTGAGGAACTGCACAGATATATATATGTGTGTGTATGTTTGAACTTCCTTCGTAAACTCTTTTCTGCTCTGTAGTCATTCATAGGCATAGATTTATTATTTGGGCTAAGGCTGAGTTTGTCTTCCAATAACTGGCCTAGCATGTACTCTTCCTTATTGGTCTGATTTTGGCGAAGTGACTGCAGGTCCCCTACACTTAGATCACAACGGTGCTTGTCCCTGTCTTCAGGCTGTGGGACTGCAGCTCACCTAGCCATATATTTTAATGGGGACAGGTTCTTTCGTCAATTCTTTTTTGATAGAACAGCTGGACGGGGACAAGTCTGGCAATAACTTTTTTTGCCAGTTATAAAATAACCCATTCTGAGAGGATCTGTAGTGTTCCCAGAAGGCTGTCTGTGTTCAAGTCATACTGATTTTGATAAACTAAGACAAAAACTTGTCACTTTATAAGTGTAAGGAGCTTTTCATGACGTCTTATATTAATTTCATGTATTTCTCCCTTTGCTTTTTTTTTTCCTTTGTTTTTCTTTTCCTTGGTACATCCACATGAACATAATATCTAAACGTCTCTTCATACCTGGATGATTTCTGTAGTCTCTCTCTGACAAGGAGCTTTGCCTGTTACCACACACCTGCAGGATAAACAGTTGGATTCTTCTTATCATCCCTTTTGACCTAAAGCTAATGAAATTTAGTTGAGCCTACCTGTAGATGTGAAATTCCATTCTTCACGCCTGCAGATGCACTTTTTCCTCTCCTACAGGCTCAGATCATTGTTTTCACAGACTATGGAAAGGAAAGGACAATAAAGAGTTATGGTATACCAGGGCAGGGGCAGCTTCATGTAGCAGGAATCAAAATTGAGGGCCATAGAATTTAGGTTTGAAGGCACTACAGAGGTAAAGAAATTTCCTTTTCTTAGCACTGGGCATAAATTTATTTAAAAGAAAAATTCTTATAATGTTTTAGTACTGTTATTTTCTGGGACAGTTTTATTATGTCAGAGGATAATCTATTTTGGTTTCTACTCAGTTGCAGGTGATGAATAGAGTAGTAAAATACCCGTCCTTGCTTAAATACAGGTAAATCTGATCCTTGCTGAACTGACATAACCCATCTCTTAAAGACTGTCTTGCTCAAGGTGTATCAGTAGTTTGTAAGATTTCTGCTAGTTTTCAGCATTTAAACTGTATCATCAAAAAATATAAGCAGTGTCTGAGCAAATAGTAATTTCTTAAAATATTCTAGCTACTGACTCTCTTGATTAAGTGAAGAATTGCTCTTCTGCTTTTCACATTATTGCACTCTTCATATGACTACTAGTGGGTGGATATTTCAAACAGAATCTTTTTGATTATGAGAGTGTAGGTGATATATTATTTTCTCATTTCCAAATAATTTCCCCATTAGAGAAAGTGTGAGTGGTAAATGAGGAGTTTCTCCTTCGGGTGTCCGCTGTGTACGTACAGCAAGTTTCCCAGGCAATGCTCGTTGATATTTGTAAATGATCTGTTCTCCATCTGAGAGCTTTAAGTACTGGATGCAGCTGCTCATGCTTTGCCCCATTTGTAAATAGTTTTAAATATGCATGATCATCTCTGGCAGATTGCTTTACTTGCAGGATTTATGAGGTTTTTGACTTCTCTCTTATAAAATAATTCAAAATAGCATCTCCTGCACCTTCCTTTCCAAACCAACAGAGAAGCAGCACATTCTGAGAGTCAGGATTTTAGAATGAACATTCAGAAAATGTAAGATCATGGAATGTCAGTAATTCTCATGTTTAGACTTCTAATCACTTACCCCCCAGGAGTACTTTTCCCTCCTCTCCTTATTCAATATGCCATATGTCAGCAATTAACAGTGAGTCAAATTACAGCTCAACACAGTTTTGCTCAGGCATTTAGTGGAGTAGGCAAGAACGAAACTTAATCCAACAACTATTCATAAGTGCAATGTAAAGGGCAAATGGAAATTGGCTACAAAATTATGGATATTGAAATGTCAGTGTTATAAATTATTATAGCTTCAGGGTTCTGGGAGGTAAGGAAGAACTTAGTAAATAATAAAGTTTTCTAAATTTCTTTGTGTTTTAACAAAAAACTGTAAATATATATGAGGTCCAAAAAGCTCTGACTGGAATTGGGACCCCATAGTGATGACAGTCGTATGAAGTCATATACATGACAAGGAAGACATAATGCATTTTGACTTGCATAGTGCCATGTTCAAGGCACGGTACACTGAGTGTGGCATACAGAAGAGAGGAAAGGGATAATCTGGGTTATATATGCTTGTTTCTAAAGTAAAGGACAGGTGCAGATTGCTGTAGCCATGCGAGAGCAGCTCAGACTGCAAGACAACTCTGCTGGACTCCATCCAAGGGGCAGATCCTACCTCACTCCAGTTCACGATTTCCTGGTGGTTTCTCAGAGTTCTCTGCAGATTTTTCAAGTGTTTGTGTGTGTGCCTGTGTGCATTCAATCATTTCTTGTGGCCTATTCAAAAGCTGAGAGATGAAGTGTCACACTACAGATAATACTGGAAGGATTTAGAGAAGTAGTGGTAACAATGAGCACTAGTGGTAGGCGTAGGAGTTCCCAGCAGAAGCTTAGTATAATGTATGATTACTCAGTTTTACACAAAGTTCAGAATTAAAAGAATATTGGATGTAATTATTATTCTCCCTATCTTAATTTCTCAAGGCCTAACTTTACCTAATCCATATTTATTATGAAAATCATCAAAGCAGAATGTGACTCATGACCCTTGCAGACTAGATTTTGATTTCTTATGTCTCTCAAAACTTCTCCTCAGACTGAGACTTTCCACTATTATTTGAGATGTTCTGTGATTGACATTCATAAGATAAATCTGACAAGCCAAGAAATACTGTAAATACATTTCAAACTTATCTATGTCCATCTGCAATCTTTGGCAGAATATTATATTTTAACCTCTCTGGTCATTTTGCCAGAATCAATATTATATTTTCTAATATGAACTTATTTCCAGGTTATCAGCTTGGTTTCTTAGATAGCAATCTAAGAACCATTACATGGCTACAGCATCATGTCCATCAAGTTTTATCTCAATTTTTTTCAATTTCTCTATAAGCCACTTACTTACTTAAAATCTTGAGAGATTTCAAACATTTCATCCATTGTATTCTGAATTATATCTAACCTTGTATTTCTATCTCCCAAATTTTCAGTAAGTATATTTCCTATGCCTGAATCAAAATTTTTTTTTAAAAAAGAAGCTAAGAAACCAGGTTAGAAAAAGAATAGTATATACCTGTGCATGATTAAGAAGCTCTTCACAGCTAATTTTTCAAATATAATGAGATGTAATATTATGGATACAGTAACATTTGCAGGATTGTTCTCTGACACAACTGGATCTCCCACAGATATATGCCACTCTATTAAAATCTGGGTTTATATCACAGTTGTGATCAGAGCCAGTGCGTTATCTTGCTGTATTTGTTTGAATATTTGCTGACATAAGATTAGTATCAATTAAAAAGATTCATATGGATGAGACTCAGATTGCAGACAAGTCTGTATGACTGAAGAGATTCATATTATCTTAACTTCTTTTGTTATTTTTCACATCAAAAAAGAACATCTAAGAGGCTAGTGTCTGGATATCTTCACCTGACAGAATAATTGCGTGGCCTTAGATAAAAGATCATCTTCTGTGTCTCAGAGTGCTGGATTCCTGACATATAGCCGGTCACCTTCACGGGCTTCTTTCAGTCAGGAGGATGAGCATTTGTATCAGTGAAGATACAATTTCATTAATTCACTTTTTTTCCTAATTCTGGAAATATTACACTTTCCAGAATAATTGTATTACATAAAGGAATAAAATGGTAACAAAGCTTAACTGTCTCATGGTAAAACTTGGAAGTTTTCGTAATTCAGTCTTTTCACTAGCAGGCATTATGATCTACAGTTTGACTGCAAGACACTCTGTGCCCAGGTCCTGTCAGGTTTTCACAAGATTGTTGGCAGAACATGTCTATCACACTTCTATATGCAGCGATATCCTGCATACTTTATGTCCTCTGATAGTGTCTAGAAGTTTCTGTTACAGCAAGGACGACAATCTGTTAGATGCTGCACTAACCAAAAGACAAGATTCTTTCCTAAAGCCATTCTGTTCTGGTTTAAGGTAGTGGGTAGATGTAAAAGAATGCTGAGAGGTGCAAGGAGCAGATAATATAAAAAGGATGGCAGGCAGCACTCTCTGTTTACCAGACACCCAACCGTCGCCAAGTCTGTTTCTTGTAAGCATCATTGCAAAGAACAGTTTCAAGGAATGATCACAGAGAAAAACATGGCCATTTTGTGGATGTTTGTGGGGAGCTCAAAGATGATTGCCTAAAACCTTTGTAAGTATAGGATGGAGCTGGATGACTGGCAACGGGAGTTGATGTTGCAGTGATTGTGATGGAGCTGGGATGGAGCTGAGAAGTAAGATTAAGGTAAAGCTAAACAAAGCTGAGCTATTTTTAGTGCAGAACAAGTAGAAGGGAGGTCATTAGAGGATGGCTGTGAGATGGGGACCATAGCTAAAACAGTGGGTTAAACTGAGCAATTTTGCTACATTATCTGATATTATTTTATAACTGTATTTCAGATACAGTTATTTTAAAAGAGTGAACCATTAAAACGTAGGAAAAGTTTTGGCGTAAAGTTGTGAGGAGAGGGCCAAAAGAAGAAAATGACCAGGTTATCTGTCAATAGCAAGATGAAAGTGCTGTCAAAAGTGAGAAGAAATAAGAAAGGCCAGAAGGCTGGTGGAGAGAAAGTTAAACATTTGTATTGCTTGTGAGCAGATAGCTGGATGGTTTGGAAAGATAGCTCATGTGGACACGGGGGTAAGGTCTGAAGCAAAGAAACAGATCTGTAAGAGATCCTTCTCCCTTTACTTCACCACACAGAAATGAATGGTGGAAAGGGTAGTCATGAGAATAACACATTGAGGAAACGATAAGAGGAGGTGAAGGAACACAAGGACATGTACAGCTGGAGGAAAATGAGAGCATCAAATACTTTGGGGAAGTTTACAGTCATCACTACCTACGGTCAGACAGAAAGAAAGAAATAGAAATAGAACAATAGAACATTAGTAACTTTTTGCTAGCCAAAGACAGTCTTAGATTCTTTAAAAAGAAGTAAATTAGCAAATAATCTGGATTGGAGATATTTTGGAGATGAAATATCCATTCTCAAGGCATCAGGTAGGGACAGAGAGACACGAGCAAATGTTACTATAGATTAGAATCAATGAGGGTAAAAAAGCAGATGAAGGAAAACTATTAGAGGTGACGGAAATCACAGAATGCAGTCTGCAGCTCAGAGGGGAAAATGGAGCCAGCAGGGAAATGCAGTGGAAGAAGAAATAGTGAATGAGAAATGAATGAGTAGCAGGCAGACATGATTTGAGAAAACAAAATAAAACATCCATAAATAGATGAATAAGGCAGAAATTGGTAAGAAATTAATTGTGTGAGATGCACAGTTACATTTAAAAGGGTGAACATCCAGGAAGAAGAATAATTTCTATGTTTTGTATTTCAGAAGGGAAATAGAACAATATTGTGCTGACTTCATCCTTCCTTCTTCCCTCCCTTCCTCTCTCCCTCCTCTCTCCTCCACCATTTCTCCTTACCTCTTTCCATTTTCTCTCGAAATTCCATTTTCTAGCCCATTTCATTGTGATTCAATGAAAATACAGTCCCTACACCATATAACATCAGACTGAAAGAGGTAGAAGCTTAGTCGTGAGTGAGCTACCGGCTTTTGAAGACAACTGAGTAACTCAGTCCTACACAAGAAGCTTCAACTGAAAGTTAGAAATTTACACATCAAACAGATTTAAGGTAAAAAGCTGTATTAATATGCAAACTGTCAACAGTAATCTGATTGCTTCTTTCTGCCTATTAGTAACAAAAATTAAAACATTCTAAAATACAAAGTGAGCCCTTTGTTGGTGAGAGAATAGCAATTACATCTCATCAAGACACCTCAACAGAAAAATCTTTCCTACGTTTCTCTCTCCCTTTGAGACTGAAGACTGGGATATTTGTTTCCACATTTATATTTTTGATGCAGATAATTTGTCTCCTTGGGAGCTTTGAACACCACTTGTTTAAGATTAAAAAAAAAGAGAAAATATTTGGAGAATGATTAGTAGTCTGTTGTGCTTTCTTTTAGAACAGGGAAGTTGAAAAGTTTAACTGACAAGGTGTTTGATCTTTACATATTCATAGACATCTTTCAAGATTTGCAACCGCCATAATCAAGAAATGAAAATTCAAGGCCCATCAAAGGAAGTTATTTTCAATCTATGATGTTTCAGATTTTTCTTTTTTGTCCCTCTGCACCCCCGATCTTGATTATCTCAAATAGAAGTAATCAGAAAATTGCTCTTACATTTGCTATTAACTTGTTAACACAGGTATCTTGTGTTAACACTTGTTAACAACAGAAGATAAACATGTTTTTTGTGCATGATAAATAGCCATTTTGCTAAACTGCTTCTGCTCGATGTGAACTTCATGAACATGAAATTCAACAAAGGGAAGTACCAAGCCCTGTACATGGGGAGGAGTAACTTCACACTCCAGTACAAGCTGGGGCCAGCCACATGAAAAGCAGCTTTGCAGAAGAGGCTCTGGGGGTCCTGGTGGACACCAAGTTGAACATGAGCAAGAAATGTGCCTTTGCAGCAAAGAAAGCCAACAACTTCCTGGGCTGCTTTAGGAAGAGCACCACTAGCACTGGTGAAACATACCCGGAGTGCTGGCTCCAGTTCTGGGCTCCTCAGTGCCAGAAAGACATGGACACACGGGAACAAGTTCAGCAATGGGCCACAAAGATGATCAAGGGACTGGAGCATCTGATGTATGAGGAGAGAGTGAGAAAACAGAGACTGTTCAGCATGGAGAAGAGAAGGCTCAGGGCGGTCTTAACCATCTCTGTAAATACCTGATGGAGGAGAGCAAAGATGACAAAGACAGGCTGTTCTCAGTGATGCTCAGTGACAGGGCAAGAGGCAATGGATGCAAACTGAAAGAAATGAGAATGGTTAAAGGTAAGAAAAAAACTTTTTTTTTTTTTTCTATGAGGACGATCAAACACTGGTACATGTTGCCCAGAGAGGCAGTAGAGTCTCCATCCTTGGAGATGTGCAAAACCTGTCTGGACACAGTCCTGGGCAACCAGTTCAGGTTAAACCTACTTGAGCAGAGGGCTGTACTAGCCAGTCTCCAGAGATGCCTTCCAACCTCAACCATTCTATGATTCTATGATTCTGCATTGTCTTTTCTTTTAATAAAATACACAAATCTTTCTTTCAATAAACATTTGGTTTTCTGGATGAGCGTGTGTTTAAACTGTATTTCAGGATGCTGTGTCATGTGTCTGGAGAAGGGGTCCTTCCACTGTGTGAAAACAAATATCATCTTCAGCTGAGACCTGGTATATGAACCTTGATTGGTGAAATGCTTTATTGTTTCCCTGTGGGAATATTTTAAATACTGGCTTTCACTCAGATAGAGGGAAAACATCCAGCAATGAGGAAGCTTGCAATTTTTCATAAGGAATAAATTTCTGTAAGAAGTTCATTACAGGGGTGGGGTCAGTGAAAAGTGGAGCAAAGAAACCCCTTATAAAGGTGGTATTAATGGCTGTTGCTGTACTTAACATTCCAATAAAGAAACTGAGATGTCTGCACAAAAAAAAATGTAAAACTGTATATGGTTAACTTATTCCATAGAAATATCTAAGATTGTGACCTTTTTTTGTGTGCTCTTCAGAGTGTTTTTTTTCTTTCTCATGAAGAGTTTACAGATTTCTTTTGAACTAAAATCTGTTCCCTCAGCCTTACTACTAAAAGGACCTGTGATACCTAGTATATGACTAGGGCACTTAAAATAAGTGTATGAGGAGGAAGTGTAATTAAGGAACTGTGTCGTGGTTTGGGCTAGGACAGGGAGAGGGTTAACAAAGAGTCTCTGTCGTCTGTTTAATAGCCAGCCCAGGTTTAAACTGTGGCAAACTGTCTCTAGCTTTCACATTAAAGTTCTTTAGATACCTGTGCATGTTTAGAAGTAACTCAGTCTTGTCATGGCTGCTTGATTAATACATGTATTGTAAATGCTAAGATCAATAAAACAAACACTTTCAGAGCACATGTATCAGATCAGACCACTCTAATAATAATGAGGTGATCTCTACATGTTTTAAAAATGTATTTAGGGCAGTCAGCAGTTAAAGGCCTACTTGAGCTTCAGTTAGCAGTTAAAACATTGTTTTCAAAAGCTACTAATGACCTCAAATTCTGTGAATTTGTTTTATGTATTCTGAAACCATTTATCCTACTAGCCTCTGTGAAATTCTGTGGCAATTCTGTGGCAATGAGTTTCTAATTTAAACAGATTAATACAGAAAATGCAATCCTTATTGTAAATGTGCTACCTGATGATTTTGCAAGGGCTGAATTCCATTTCTTCCGTGTACACTGAGAAACAACAAACGTCCCTCTCCCTAGAATTCCTAATTTTATTAAGCAACATCATATCGTCTTCACTGCCTTTTTTAAGACAAAGTTCTCTTCTTTAAGGTCTCATCTAATCTGAAATTTGTTCCACATATCTGATAGTATTTGTTGACTTTCTCTGTCCTTTTCTAACTCCACTATAAAGTTTTTAGAAGAGGTTTGCCAAGAATTTCATGCAACATTTAAGACGTGGGAACATTGTGGATTTATGCAGTAACATAATGATGTTTCATTCTCTATGCATTTCTTAATAATTCCTACTTTTTTATTTACCAGCCACAGAACATGTAGTCGATGGGGGTGGATTTCAGAAAACAGTAATTTGGGGATTTCTTTCCTGCCTAGTAACAGCTAATTTAGAAGCCAACCTTGTGTAAACTGGGTTATTTTACACTGGTGAAACCAGTTAATAAATCGGCTGATAAACTCAGACAAGTCTTTATAGACTCTCTTTGGTTATCAATTCATACTGACCAGGTTTCAGACTAGACCTGTGTTCTAATTTCTCTTAATTTACACCTATTTTATCCAGTTAAAAACAATCCATGAAAAGACCTTCCCAGTTTGTCCATGGAAGTCTAGTTTATTTACACTTTCCTGTAGGATTCAGAATGTAACAAATGATCACTTTTCTCTTTGCCAGAGGAAAGTCAAACCCAGACTCCCTATTCCCAAGGCGAAGTACATTAAAGTACAACACTGTTCCTTATGTGTTCTCTTAAATGAGTCTTATTTTGCATGAAATTGTTAAAGGTTTTTCATGTCCAAAGACAGTGCTTGAGGAAGAACTAAAGTGACCATGAGCCCAAGACACTGAGGCAAGAGACTGCAGTTGTGTGAGATATACAAATTAGCGTTTGCGTTTCTATGTTACAGAGTCATTTTGTAAAAAGCAACATTGATAAAAATGGACTGAAGAATGGAGAAGAAAATTTTATCTGACAGGGTAGAAAATTCCTCCTTCTCCTTCCTCCTTTCTTCTTTGACTTGTTACCTTGGTCTCTTGAACTGAGTATTTCCTCTCTATCTGCTACCCGTAACTCTTATTTTCCCTTCCCTCAGTGTTTATTTGAATAACACTCATATTTTTGACCTCAATTGGCTCGTTCTTACTAGTGTTTTTTTTTTTTTTCATAGAATGGTAGGGGTTGGAAGGGACCTCTAGAGATCATCTAGTCCAACCCCCCTGCTAAAGCAGCTTAGCCTAGAGCAGGTTGCATAGGAATGCATCCAGGCGGGTTTTGAATATCCCCAGAGAAGGAGACTCCACAACCTCCCTGGGCAGCCTGTTCCAGTTCTCTGTTACCCTCACAGTAAAGAAGTTCCTCC
>VZSC01014230.1:208434-256245 GCA_013398225.1 Steatornis caripensis | reverse complement strand
ATTTTACTTAGAAAGAAAAGAAAAAAGTGTTTCCCTTGAATATCATTTTGTCAAAAAACTTTTCAGTCATCCTATCATAGGTGTGAGACCTCAATTTGCTATCATGCTCTCTTATTACAGAGAATGGTGGAAAACTGGCTTCTCCTCTGCAAGAATATCCAAGCATTCAAGATAGATACTCTTCCATTTCAAAACAGAGTAATCTCTGTTTTTCACAAAAAGGGATAACATGGTTCAGGAACATACATCTTCTCTTTCTGTCAGGTCTTCTGTGTGCTGGAGTTGCTCCTAGTCAGATCCCACCCCCAGGAGGAACAAGACAAATTCCCAGGAAAAGCCCAGATTCCTAGGCTGGCTGAATGAGTGGTGGGAAGCCCTACCTGCTCTCCTCTCTGGGCAGGGAAAATCTTGTGTCTGGGAGTGCCCGGGAATGCTGATGTCAGATGGACTGCTCTGGGGTTGGGACCATTCAACTGTGGTGCAGCCGAAGAGCACCTGGAAGCTCTGAGTTTCTCAGCCTGGTTTCTGGGATGGGCTTGGTACTTGCCTGCCTCAGAGGCCACCTGGCAAGTAGGGAAAGTGGCAGGACTCCCTTTGGCGAGACAGGACGTAACTCCACAGATACTGCCAGACCAGCACCTACATCTTCAGCTACAGCAGACCAGTGCATACAGGATGAGCGGTCAGGCTGCAACTGGTGTTTCTGAGCTGAGAAACTTTGTCAGAACATTTGTGACATGCTTTCCCCACTGACATTATTAGGAGAGGTATGTGAGGTGCTTACGGTGGAGCCTTGTCAAAGGATTATTAAAAGATTTCATGATTTCAAAGAAAATAATTCCCATAGGGATGTGTTACTTTTTATCACATACTAATCATTCACTAGCACCGAGGAGATATATATATATGACAAAATGCAGTACTGTGCAGAAGCTGTTGCTGAAACCAGTATAGTCTCATTAGGGAAGCAGTCCACCTGGCTAATTGTTGGACCTTACTTATGTACACATGGGCAAGATTGAATGCTGTGTATAGAGAGCTCCTGTGTGACTCACTCTGACTGAGAACAATTGCTAAGATATCATTTGAGGGAGGAGAGACAGTGAGGCTGAACAAATAACCACAGGGAATAACAGATTGGCCAAGAACACATTTTTTTTTCCCAATGAAGTGAAAGGAATTTCAATGGCTCCCAAGACAAGGGTGGAAAACATCCCTGTGGACCTTATACCACACCTTGTCAGGTTACACAAAGCAGGAACTGGGAAAAATGCTGGTTTTGTCATTGTCTTCATCATTTTCAGCTTGTCGTCTTGCAGCTGTGAAGATCTCATTTCTCTGACCTTTTGCCCAAAGAGTTTTAATCAACTGATATAGCCGCTGTGGCTTAAGCAAGTATGAAGGTGCCTTTAATAATGCAAGGTAGGTTTATGCTGGCATGGGGGAGAGGAGAGACCTGGAAATTGTGAAGGACTGCTGTGTTTAATTCCTTATCCCAGAGGATTTTAAATACAATGAGGTCCAGCAAATGAGGCTGAATTATCACTTTAAAGTTTGCAATAAAACTACGGAAAATCCTGACATTTGAGAATGGTTCCGAGAAAAAAACTGCAGCAACGTATAATGTGCATAACAGCCAAGCGTACTACAAAGTCCTTCACAGGGATACCTGTGTGAGAAGATGCTGATAATAAACATGCCAGCATCTTCCAGAGAGATATTCCTGTTGCTAACAGGTGCTGTTGCTAGCAAATGTCATCTTTTTTCCCCATCAAACACAAACCAGAAAACATATAAACTACAGCTAGATAGAAGCAGTGACTTCTATTAGCAGAGTACTCAGGTTAGCTAACTCCCACACCTGAAACTGTTCTGGAAGGCTTACATTTCTGACAATGTTTGTGACTCTTAACGGATCTAGTTGCTGGAATTGAAGTAAAGGTAACATAAGTTCGCTTATCGTCATCATCAGTAGGTAATAAAAATAAAGATCAGCAAAACCTGAAGGTTGAAACTGTGTATACTAAAATCAGCAAAAGCCTTCACCCATCTCACTTCTGCAGGCTCTCCCACAAACATTTGCGTCTGTCAAAATATTAAATTTCTTGCAGAAAATATTACAAAATAAGCAAGAATAAATAAATCTGGAAGCATGTAATTAAGCTTGTGGCCTGTTTCTTTACTTATGTAATTTTAATTTCTCATTCTTATTCTTAACTAGCAAGTAGCCACTCAGTTTTAATGTCTTTAACTTTGCTCTTTTTACTCTAAAATGGAAATAGTTCTGTAGCTGTATGCAGCTGGTATACATGTCTTCAGATGTGTATTAACTTTCTTCAGATAGATACGTATCAAAATACTCGAGAATGTTTACTTTCTCACATAAAGTGATATGTTGTGGGCAGGGAAAAAAAAAATTATGGAGAGAATCCGTGTTGGATTCCCAATAAGGTGTTGTAACTTTCATACAAGTGTCTATAATTCACTGGAAATTTGTATTTTTCTGTGCTGGAAAGCAGCCAGAACTTGTATGCTTTGTTGAATAATGTGCTCTGATTCTGTGCTGATAATCTATGATGAACTTACTTCTGGTGAAGAAATGGGGTTTTGCCATTGGTGTGCCAAAAATATAAAACCCATGCTCACGTGTGTGGAAGAGAACAGAGGAGGACTCAGAGAAGAACCTGAACCATTGGGGAACAGAAAGGGAGGAAGCTCATGGCAGGGAAGGAAAGGCTGGATGGTGAGTGGTGGCATGAGGAGGGGGCAAAGGAAAGCACCGGTGCAGGGGTGGCTCAGGAAGGGCCAGGGCAGAGCTTGGAGCCAGGACCTGGATAGGAAAGAGCAGGGCAGCAGGGGCGAGACCTGGTGGGGAGATAAGCAATGGGCTGTGCCCACATGCATGGGATGTGAATGTGCTATTAGAGACCTCAGCGTAGCACATTTGGTGTCCTGACACTTCTTTCCATCTGAGGGCTACCTGTTCTCACCTTCCTGCTGATTCAACTGGGCAGGAATAGTGTTTGGCCATCCATGGCATACCAACACTGGTATTGTTTCACGGACTACGACAAAGCAAATCTCCTTAAGTAAAAGGTCTTAATAAGGGAAAGCCTTTAATCAAGCGCAGCACTGTTTTTTAATGGGATAAAAAGGCGGTCTTCCTATGCAAGATGTGTATTTTTATGTATTTCTGTCTGCCTGACATTAGAAACAGTGGATTTACACACAAGCACAAGCATTCATGGCCATTCTGTCCTGTCATTAATAAGGGACTGGAAATCTTTGGTCTGTGGGGAAACTAGTTAGTGGAAGAAGGGCTCTGGTAAGAAGGCTTTCACATCAAGCTGGCATGAGTCATTTCTGCTGCAACTTTCACACAGGGTGAAAAAGACTTTTCCACCCAGAACACATATTAAAGCAAACAAAAGTCCCTAATGAAGATGGCAAGTAAGAAGGCTGGAAAGCAGACTCAGCCACCTTTCTCTGCATGGAGTTTCAGTCGTGCTCATGTTTTTGTGGTTATTCCATTTGCATTTGCCATCCTGCAAAGAATATATACATCCCCAGTGACAACTAATGGAGATTCTCCATTTAGCCCAGTTGGGAAGATTCAGTGCTTCTGGAGCTAATGATTACAGGTTAGCTCTACTGTGTGTAGCGTAGCAGGTTATTTTTTCTTTGTCTGTGGAGATCCTGAATCATTACAGAAGCATGAATTGCTGTATAATGCTAGCTAATAATTGATTTTTCTGTTCGTTTGAGGGGGAAAAATAGACCCAAAGAGACTATAAAACTTCCTGATTTTCCTTATTCTGAAACAACCCCTCCTACTAAGCATTTAATCTGACATGAAATTTTTAACTGATTATGGAGAGAGAAGAAAAGAGCATTCAAAAATAGTCAAAAGGAATAACAAGATTCAAAAGGTAGGGTGGCTGGTGACAAAGAAAAAGAAAATCTTAAAGTGCCTGCTAATGGTGGTCAAGAAGACTTAGCTGCAAAAATAGTGGCAAGGTCAAAAAGACTTAAGCTGCAAAAATAGCAAGCAATGGTGTATATTTTTTCAGTGGCTCAGTGATAAGACCAGTGTGCATAAGTAGAAGATTGTGATTCACCTGCCTCTCAGAAAAGCTGAATCCACATCAGCTGCCTGTAGCACCATGGAGAAGGACTCTGCTCAGTGTGCATAGGGCGTATCACGGTATTGTGCTGGAAGCTGGGAACCCACATTCAAACTTACTCTGCCTGGCTCAAAGAAAGGGCTTAAGCAAAACATTAATTAGTTTTTAATACTTTTTAAAGGAACTGGTTAATTTAAGAAAAGAAGTGGAAAGTCAGAGTTATAATGGGTCTTATCTTGAATAGTGAGGGTTTGGGAATCTGTTGAGACCTTTTTAAGCCGAGAGTCCCAAGTCACTTAGAGACTTATGATAGAGTCATTTAGAGACTTATGATGGATGGTTATTAGCTATCCCTGAAAGATTAAACTGTTTAAATGTCATGGAAAGATATTCTACAAAATTTTAATTCAGGAATTGGATAGTACTGAAGTATTTGTTTTGAAGAAACAGAATATCATGAGCAATGTATGGCTTTTTTGTGTTTAAATTAGAAAATAATAGAAATAGAAAAAAAGTCAGAACAAAGTTGAAACAAACAGCATTTCACATTATTATGATTTATACATTTTGTAATATTTGATGCGATAGTGTAAAATGTTAGTTTTGAGAAAACCTTGTTTTCCAATAAAAAATTAATCTATTAAAGTATTTGCAGGATGTTTATTTAATAAGGCTTACTTGAAGAGAATAAGCTTTTATACACCTGTCTTCATGAGAGGAAAATAGAACATAAAATAAGGTGTTCACCATTTTCTGTTCAATCTGATCATATGTAATCGAGAAATATTTTTTACACTAGAGAACTGTAGGAATAGTTAGTGTTCACAATAAAAGTAAGTACTAGCCAAAGCATTTGGAAAGTTTTTTAGCCAGTAAATAATTTGGTACAACTTAATCCAAGAGGAATTGAATCAAGGGGCAGTTCCGAACTGGCTGTTCATTGCTAATTTGTTTGACAGGGCATATCCAGATTTGTTCTTTAGTTTCTATTCTTACACAGCAAAATCTTGTTTCTGAGTTTTTAACTCCATTTACATAAAATGTTTTGGTTGCATACGGCCAGTTTATTTCAATAAAGTGATGAAGGTTGCTGATCAGGGTGGGTTACGAGGAGTCTGCTGACAGAGAGTCACTTTTCATATTGAACAGCTGTTTGGGGAAAAAAAAGGGAATGAGAAAAACCAACTTTAATAGCTTGCAATGTAACTAGAATTCTCTGTTCCATTGCTAGTTTATAGTTGTAAATATCTTCCAGAAACTCAGTCCCTTTGGTCCAATTCCATTGCTTCTCTAGCTAATAAAAATATTTGTAGAAAAAACGGGTTGTAATACCTGTTCTCCTAGTTCTTCACTTGATGAGGTCTCTTATCGTTCCTCATATCTGTATTTAGAGCAGAAATGTTTGTATTTCAAAATCTGAAGATCTTTTACTGTTGTTTTGATAGTATAATCATATTTTCCGAGGTTTACAACTTGACTATCACCTTTTTCCCATGTTAGAATCTTGCCCCATAAGTTTTAAGTGGTGAATGAATGCTTTTCATTTTATATTTGTGATCAGAACTATTGGATTATCTGCTATTAATATAACATCTTTTATAGTTTTATTTTTGTCTGTAAAGCTTTGGATACAGAGTACACTGTACTCCAAAGGCTGATTTCTTGGTTTTTCTGGAGAGGTGAAGAAGGCTAGAAGTTGTATGGTGCACTCCCATCCAGAGGTATTCCTCTGGCAATTCAAGTTTGGGGAGAGGATGATTTCCTCCATGCCCTGTCACTTTTTGTAGAGAAAGCAGATGAAAAATTGACTTGAACTAATGGTACTTACGTTATATATTTTCCCATGGTAGTAGGAATCCCTTCTGTTGACTTGGATATCTTCCCATCAGTGAGCTCTGAACCTATCCCTAGAGGTATCTTTTCTGATGTAAAACTGGATTTGAATATGTGCACTTTTTTTTAATCCCATGTCTTTTCTCATCTTAAGAAACTTAGAAGGGTGATCATGACTTCTCCTAAACAGAATTTTCTGTCTTGTTTGATTACTTTCTCACAACTGTTTCTCTCAGTGTTTTTCAATTGAAAGACATTTGTTCTTCCTTATTAGAAGGGAAGACTTCAAGTCTGGGATTTTGCTTTCCTACATAGCACAGTAACTGTTCATTTTCACAGTGGCTCAGCTGATATTTGCTGCTGTGGGATTTTCGGTTTTTTAAAAAAATTTCCCTTGTTACTGTTCATGTTATTGTATAGTTGAAATATTATTTGTAGTTTCCCAGATAAACTTTTCAGCCTTTCTTTTATACCAGTTTCACAGAAGCGCTCTAGAATTCCTGACTGACCCACCATTTTTTTTTCTCCTTCTGTACTGTCATTTCTCCCTTTGTTAGCACATCAAAGGCAGAGGATCTTTTTAAAATAACTTTTCTGGCATATAGTAGACTGGTATTTGAATACATTATACAGGTTCTTAAAATGCAGTTTGATCTATAGGTCTGTGCTTGACAATGGTCTTTGGGATTTATTAGCATTTTCATTTTGTATTTGACTGTCTTCATCATTGGAAACTCCAGCTGATCATATTGGACTGCATTCTCACAGATAAAACAAAAAAAAAAAGCAAAACTAGGGTGCTACCTGTCCATAAAACAGGACAGGAGTTAAGAATTAGGTGATACCTATCCTAAACTTAAGAATGTAAGTAATGGCCTATTGGAGCAGACCTTGATCCACCCTTAAAAGTGCTCTACCTCTGGCAGTGGAACTAGGAAATTTGATTTAGGGGTGGCATTAGAGTCTGGCCATTATGTCGCCCTATCCCCTTGTACTCTACTACTATCCAATTCTAAAAAGAAAAAAATAGAAAAGGAAAAAAAAGCAGAACTTCTCACTTTTCAGGCTGCTCTGAGTGTAGAATTTTACATTGCTGGAACTACAAACAGTAAAACCCACCATTATTCCTGTAGCTCTACTCCAGAGCATGTCTTTCATGTGAAACTACAAAGTTAAAATAAGGAAAGCACTGAAAGCAAAAAAAAGTGCTTTTGAATACTTACAATTTTCCTACATATTCTGCAGTATTACTCAACTTCCCTTTGTGACATTCCATCTAATCATGAGCATCATTGATCAGAGCATTATTATTTTCATATCCAGTCACAGCATCATCAGCCGCTGAACTTTGTCTTCTTCAATGTGTAGCAAAAACAGTTGGAGAAGTTTTGTGAGTCTTGGTAAATATGTTCTATTCTCTCCCAAGATACGTTAGCTACTTCAGAAAAGTTATTATTTGTCTGTGTTTTTACTGACAGCGCCTAGTGGCCTTATCCTGGTCAGGCTCAGGTGCAGTACATGATTTTGACTTCACTCTGTACCTGCTGCTCTCAGTGAGATGTCTGCACTGCCTTCTCAGTGGTGTAAAATTTCTCTGCACACCTCCATGTGCCACTGCAGCACCTTAAACCATATGCTTTCAGACAATCTCTGTACAAATAGCCAGTGAGAAAACTGAGAAGCCGTGGGCCAGGCAACTTTCTTCTTAAAAGCTGGGTGGTATAGATACACAGGAGTAGGAAGTTTATTGGACACCAATTGTTTTGATGTGCTGTGGTTAAAAATCCGTATTTTAAGCATGTTTCATATTGGGTTTTTGTGTGGACAACTTGAGCAAAACGTTTGTCTTTTTCAGCCTTTCCAGAGTTTCAGACCTCCTGTAGATCTCCTTGTCTGCTGGCAGGAGAGAGGAAGCTGCCTAATGTTGACTCAATGGTGATTCAAAAGGCAAGCTATTTAAATCCCTAAACAGAAACTTCTGCTCATTCCAATGATAGTATCTGTAAACTGAAGTGAGATAGCATATTTATACCATCCCAGGAAAATATTTGATATCTTCTTTTACCCAGTTGTCTTTGGAAGAAGCATTATTTGGCTAACATTAGTCTTATCTGGGAAGAGCCTATTTTTCAAATAATTTATCTGATGAATTTCAAAGGTTGCCTCATAAATTATCTGATGGTTTTCCTTGATCATATCACAGCTTGGTGGAATCTGTGCTTCATAAAGAACGATGTATGGAGAACCTAAGGGATGTTCACTTAAGAAATATAAATCCTTTCCCCCCAAGTTTCTAGCCAGAGAAAGAACAAATATCTCTGACCATCACCTATATGAAATAAAGAACTCGGCCTGTGTAGAAGAGAAATGTGAGACAATCACAGCTCTATTTTGAGTCAAAATATTTCTTTCTTAGATTTAGTCTTCTGATAGTTTCATATTTCATAAAACTCTAAATTTTCTGCAACAGATTAATGGCTTTCTCACTAGTTCTAAACCCAAAATTGATATCCTTATATAAATAAATAATGCAGCAGTGAAATCACTGTTTGTACTTGTGTAGATATCTACCTCTATGTAAATAAAGCAAAATATTGTGGGAAGAGTTTATAAGCAAGATTGGTTGTTAATTTATAAGCATACTGAAATATTTGTTAACAACTTGTAAATCTGGTTTTGGATTCCGTAATTACATGTAACACATCCTATTAATTAAAATGGATGTTTCTCAAGGGTAACTTTGACCCACATATTTTGAGCTGCAACTTAGATAGCTGTGCCATTCATTCCACTATTTGCAAGTGGAAATGAGATTTTCTTTTTTCTCCTGATCTCTGACCAGGGTATTACACTGGGCCTCATTGGACCTTTTACAGAGAAATGGGATCTTTTAATGGGAAGACTGAGATCTAAAACAAGCAAAGTATTTAAATGAAATTATTTCTTTTGGCAAATCTAGTGGGAACAATTGTACTTCACAACTTGTGAGCTAGCCAGGTTTTCAGTTCTAAGCTTGTGCAAAATGTATGTCTGCCTCTGCAGTTACACAGCTATGAGGACAACTTCTGAATCACTTTGTTTCCAGGGTCTGGGACACCTAGTCTGCACAATTGTCCTAGGTGAGAAATCCCAGACCCTCTGATTTCTCCATCTGTTTAGCTACCACATCTTGAGCCATGGTGCCCAAGGCATCAGTCCTCAAAAGTTTAAGGTTGAGATCAGGATTTCAGGGTTAAGCTTCTGGATCTGTGACACTGAACGGGTATTGCATGGTTTTCTAGCTCCTTTCCTTACAGCCAAAAGCTTCTCCATCTGTCTTGTCTCAAGCACAGCCTGGGGAACTTGCCTCTGAGCCTGAGGAACCAAACGGGTCTTGAAGTCCTGTGGTCCTTCCTTCTGGAGCATTCAGCATGTTCATGCTGCCAGCATGTAATTTTCAATCATAGAAAAGTATACTCACATTAATAGGTTTTGTTGGTGCCATTTCATACTGCCACTAGTGAAAAAGAAGGACTAAGATAAGCATCGTGTTTTGCTTACCTGGTTTTTAGGACGTTTGAGCAGGGTTGTGTTTCAGGCAGCAACACTCATCTTATAGTCTGTGGAGTGCTAGAGGAGGATTCAATTATCAAAATGTTGGTTCCTTGTTCTGGCTGAGATCTTCTTGGTATCTGAGAAACCTGCAGAGCTCTGTCAGATGCAACATAGTACCTACAGCAGCTATGTGACCTTTGGGCGGTAGCTGGAGATCAGGGGGATTTCCCTTGAGCATCTGAAATGGCACCAGACATCCGAATTGATGACCGACTGCACAGCCTGGGGAGCAGCTCATCTCAATGCGGACAATGACGTTGCAGGAGACCTGGTTATTCAGTGATGCTGTTAACATCATACCAGGCAGCTACGTTTCAGCACCTCAGCTCAGTCCCCAGCAGCTCGTCAGCTGTAACATGCTGTACCTCAGCTACCATGGAAGATTAGACAGCTGACTCACAGAGAGCCCCTGCTTGAAGAGTCCTAAATTTAAGTGATTTATTCACATTAGCAGCCCAGGATGTGAAACCCATTCCACACATTCACTCACTGTATTTCAGTGTTTCCTAATGGAAATATTGCAGGCTTTTAGTTCTGTGAGCTTCCTGCGATTTTGTATTTTCCCCCTTGAGTCATGACGGAAACATTTCAGCTGGAAAGCCTAACAACTATGTCCACGTGAGCCATATGCTTGCTGACTTCATATTACTTGCCTGTGTCCCTCTCTTTGGTTTTCCCTACTGTTCCCAGCCTCCACGCGGGGGATGTGGAGATGAACCTGAACACACCAGACAGTCTTCAGGAGACCCTGCTAAAAACGGAGGGATGAAATCATAGCCTTCCTTTTTGTTGCACAAGTCCTTCCCCTATGCTGGGATACCCATGGGTGCACCAAAACATGCCTTTAAAAAGTATACATACATGAAAACCCATGTGAATCTTTGTCATTCTCCTCCCTGGCTGGGCTATGTTTCACATTTCTTATGGAAAGCTGATGTTGAACTTCCTGCTGTAATTATAAAAGAATATAATGACAAGGAAGTGAGAAACAAGGAAGGTATCCCAAGGGTCACACAGCAGTAATGATGTGCTCTATGAATTGGTTTTAAAGTGATTTGTAATGGGGAGGTGGGATAATTAAACTTGTGTCTCTTAATTTCTCTGCAACATAATCCCAGGGGCTAGTTTAGGTTAAAGCATGCCCCATTCACAGTGTCATGCAACAGAGGATTTTTCTCCATGCAGGATTAGACCTCAGAAGAGAATGAGGCAAGGAAGTCCTCTAAAGTGGATGACAACCACGTTAGATCCACAGTGAAGAACCACCTGTTCTTCACCCTTGACCTTACATGATGGAGATCCGTGGCCTCAAAGTTTTGAAGGCAGCTGGGTAAGAAAGAAGACAGATTAGAGCACAGGGCAGGTAATAAATATGTGTTTTCCTGGTTGTGTTAGAGTAATGTAATTGCCACCTAGCTAAAACACATTCGTAGTGTTGTATTCGTCATCTTGCATTGTCTAGGATGTTGAGAAATGCCATTTAACTTTAATAAATTCACAATTTTATTGTACTCTGCAGCAAATATTAACCAACTCTTCGAGGTTCCTCTTCAGTTCTCTACAAACAATTATGTGGCTGGCTGTCTTCTAATCTCAAACCATGCTGAATTTTAAAACAATAAAAATCATTCAAGCTGGCAAGTATTTTACAAGGGAAACATTTCTATAATTAGGATTAACTAAAAATACATATTGCCTGTCCTTACTAATTCTCATGCTTATTTAGAGGCATGATTCAGCATCATGCTATAGGAGCCAACTACATGAATTTAAACAGCACTCCATCAATCTGTGAAAGAAAGTGTCATAAGCCAATATAGCTGTGTGTACAGTAGATAAAACTAACCATCTCTGGAGATTTCTATTCTAGGGAAACAATTATGTACACTGAATATCCCTATACTTCCACAAAGCCTTTAGAGAAAACTTGTTGTTCGTTTGGAGGACAGGTTCTGTGAAGGCTGTTGCCATTGAGTTTAGCTTGTCACTGTATCCATTAAGGTGCGATTATTTTTGCCCTTATTGTTGGTCCAATTTCTTATACTATAAAATCCTTCAGTACAGCAGACGGTGTCTGTAGAAGAAAGCGATTTTTTTTCCTGCATAATTTCCATCCAGTTTATGAAAGGTAACGGTCTGTATTTTTGTTGTGCTTGAAAATAAAGTGAACACAATCAGAAATAAGTGCATGTTTAAATGTCTGTCTTAGCTGAGAAGGGAGACTGGAAAGCTGACAACTGCTAACTTGAGGATAATAAGTTCGCCTACTCTGCAATTTCCTTTGTGGATTTAGTGTCTCACATAATCATTGCAGATAATATCAAATGCTAATTAGCATTTGAGCAGATTGGAGGTTAATTTTCATCTCACATGTATCGATATAGCTCTACTGACTATGATAATACATTTCATTTGTATCAGTTGACTATCTGGCAGTTTCTCTTCTCTATTTGCTGCCACTGCCAACAACGTGTTTTAGAGCAGGAAAAGCTGAGGGAAGAACTGAGACAAAAGCAGTAGGTAAAGAGGAAAAAATACTTTAAAAGCATGATGGCAAACTTGATCAAAACTCTGGCAGTTACAGAAACCTGATTAGCAGCGCTACGAGGAAGATACAGCTGTCCATTCCTTGTCTGCAGCTGTTGCAGCAGGTATTCTATCGTTAGACAGCCAGTGTTATGAATCAAAGTAATTATTTCTTGTAGAAAGAAAAGTGTTACCCATGTCATTATAATAGCAATTACCCATCTGTAACAAGCTGGGCACTTGGAGAACACCGTTACATCACTGAGTTTCTAACTCTGTGGTCATTCGGTATTCCTTCTTTTCTTCCACTTGATGTCAGGTATCTTCCATGCTGCTCAGGTAGTTACAGTTTCAGATACTGTGTATTTTGAGCATGTCACCTGTTGAGAGCGCTAGATGGGACACCTGGCCTTTGAGAACATCTCCTTTTAGTAGAGAACTGAGAGAACTTGCACCGTTACCCTGGTGGCAATGAGCATTGACATGACAGTGCCCAATCTGTCACAGCCCGGAGGACAGAGAATCAGTGCAGTAGGGAAGAGGAAGTTTTCACAGAAACTGAACTGATCTAAAACTGAATGAATGAAAGTTAGTCATACATGAAATGTGTTCTACCTGGCAACTTCAGAAACAACAGCTTGGAAATCGAGAAGGCAACAGCATGTAGCAAATGTGCCACTTATGTTCATTTCCAGGTAGAGGACTGTATATATCATTTATTTAGTCTCAAGCTTGCAGGCAGCCAACCTCTAGCCATTTAATGCAGAAAGGCTCACTGAACACTTACTCTTTGTACTCCTACCCACTCTTGTGGGTCTGAGTGACATTAACTGGAGGTGTGAGCAACCACTATCCCTAGAAGACCATGTGCTTCTAGTATTTGTCATAGCCATGAAAACACATGCTGAAAGAAATTGCATGCAATTCCGAAAATGCGATGGGAATGGGCTCTCAAGAAGAAGTCCCCACACCCAGTTTGGAGTCCAGAGGAGGTCGACAAAAGGGATTGTAGCAGGGGACTGCATGGGAACGTGCCTGAGTTCTCAGCCTCCGTGAGACCCGCCAAGACACAGAAATGGTCTCAGAAGCAAATGCCTTCAGCAGGACAGCAGCATGTGCTGTTTTGATTCACCTGCATTACTTGGCTGCCTGCCTTCCGCGTGTGTGCCAAGGGTCAATGCCTCTTCTGATGTTCAGACTCTGAAACAATGGCAGTGTTCAGTGGCAAGTGGGGAGCTATACACTACAGTGACATATATTCTACCCTTTTTGCATTTTGAAATTTCTCTCACCATTTTTTCTAAGCCAAATCGCAGTCCCATTGTGTATGCCACTGAATTTCTGGTGTTGGATAAGTTCACTCAACAAATACATGGACATTCATTAAGAAGTAGTACAAATTTTGTTTTGCATTTTAGAGGTATGAAATATTTTTTTTTGTTGCTCCAGTTCTCAAATTTGAATGCTGAGGGAGACAGCTGGTCACATATTTAACAAATGCAAACCCAAAATAGTTCATCGACAACTAAATTGATCAGCAAAACAGCCGTAGGGTATGCATCCACTCTTTAATGAGTGATAATTTAAAAAAACCCCAAAACTTTAGCTAAGGAAAGGAACTCTGAGTTGATCACCCAAGATCCAAGCTGACCCAGGGGTGAACAGAAGGGTAGTAATTTGAGTAATTATGACATCACTTACCCACATCCCTCACATATTCTGTTAAATTAATCTTTGCCATCACAGACAGGCTGTTTTCTGGTCTCTTAAAGTTGAGATGGTAATATCTAAACTCCTTACTATGAATAGCATCATGGACTGGCCCAAAGGAATAAGATGGCCTAGCTAACCTAAGGCACAGAAATGTCAGGGGTTTAACCAAGCGCCTTGGCTTCCACTGCTTTGTTTAAAAATGCTTATTAAAAAGCAAGCCTTATTTCACTCCTGCCACTCCTTTCCTGTTAGATGTAGTATATTTAGCGTAACTGCAGTGAGCAATGAGATCTGTTGTCTTCCGCATCCAAGGTGGCGCCTCTGCCTTGTCGTATACCACGGCACTGAGATGCCCTGCTTGGAGGCTGCTTCAGGATTTCTGCAAGGTGCATTAGGGACTTGACCAGAATGACTCTATGTTGCAAACAGAGATCATATTCTCATTGTTTGTTTATTCTTATATGTGAAACTTCAAATGATTTATGCATTTTTCATTTGAAGAATATCTTTGCTTTCAGAACAAGAATGTGACTAGATGTATTGGCACTCTCCAGAAAGCTGCAGAACATGCTGGATGATTCACCCCAGGAAGCCAGATGGGACACTCTTACCCTGGCTTCCGAGGGGGAAAGTTCAAGGGCTGACATAAGGGATTTTGAAGGGAAAATTTATGACCTCAGTATATAAAGTATAACATCTAAATATAGCAAATGTTGCGGCTTTTGATGGGTATTTAGATTTGAAAATAAGGAAATATTTGCTGCATTCACATAATAGAAATGTAGTGTTTTCAAGTGGTGGCTCTGGACTGCTGAGTAGCAGTGGGCTTATGTGCTGTACTGAAATACATCCACCTCAAAACATACTTAAATCTGGAGCAGTGTTCAAATGGCAGTGGTTTGCTTACCTGCTGCTTTCTGCCCTGCTTACACTTCTCTTTTTACTAATTTAAAGTCACATGGCTTTGCTGTCAGGAAGGGCTAGAAAATAAAATTGGTGACTTCACCTGATGCACTCAGCTCAGTGATGTATCTTCCCTAGGACTTTTTCATTAACTTTTTGAAGTCTCCACATTTGGTAGAATCACTGTAGGAGGTTCATAAATGATAGATGAAATAAATAGCTCCTATCTCACAATTGCATGGAGAATGAGAGAGAAAAAAGACAGAATGTGTTTGACAGTCACTTGTATGTTGAGCAGTGAGTAGTAGCAAGTATCAGCAGTTCTGATAAAACAAAATCCACAGGCAACAGCTACATGTTTCCTGAAACATTAGCTCTTCTGAGAAGAAGAAATTTCCAGAATTTCGGAGTCCAGCCTTGAGCATACAGGCAGCCAAGCCCTAGCCATTCAGTGCAGCAAGGCTCACTGGACATTTTCTCTTTGTGCACCCATTCACTCTTGTACCTGAATGAAATTAACTGGAGGTGTAAGTAGCCACTGTGCCTTGAAGACTACATGCCTCTTGTCCTTGTCACAGGCATAAAAAGTAACAAAGAACTCAAAGAAAAGTAACGCAATGGGACTCAAAATCAAGAGGCTGTCTACATATCATGGAATCATTTCTTTCTGTCTACCTTTTTTTTACTAGACTATTAATGCTATAGCTGAAAGCTGACCATCAAAATACCATGAACATTTTCAAAGGTGAATAAATCACCAGAAAATAGGAAGTTAATTAGTATTATGAAGATTTACAAAGCCCATTCTCTTTTCTTTTAATATGTCCAAAGTTTTAGAGGATAACTTACTTATTGGCCTTGTGTTACACTGATTTGTAACATCCAGATATGTTCATCAGGCCATGGATAATCATTGCTTCTTTGTGGTGTAGTTATACACACAGCTTTCACCGTAACTGTGCTCTCTATTGAGAGCAAAGCTCTATCTGTGAGAAATAGATACATAACACAATAAAGGATAGAGATTTTTGATAATTGTAAGTTGATTTTATTGATCCCAGTCTTGACTTCCATCTTGGCTTTGTACTTTGTCTCAAGACCATAATTACCGCTTTATTTCTAAAAGTCTTGTTTCAAAGTGATTTTTTTTTGTCCCCACTTAACTTAACAAGCTAAAAAGTAATTTGGGATTTCAGGTTGTCCTTAAAGTCTTTATCAGGTACATCCAAAACCCCCACAGATTTTTCTGAAAAAAAACAGTTGCCCTAAAAGTACTTCTGCATCCTTCTGGCTATGTCTAAATCTCTACTCATAGTCCTTAGACTTGGAAAATTGTAAATGTTTAGTTGTAACAAATGTTTGTTTCATTAGGAAGGAGACTGCACATTTCTATAGCTGAATGGCAAATAAGATTCTCCTAATGATTCCTAGTTTTCTGTGTGACACACAAAATTTTATTGGTATGAAAGTACATTTTGTAGTTTTACCTCTATAATATTTAGACATTGGCAAAAGTGCTAGTAATCATATATCTTTTCCTCACTACATTCAAGGCTGCGCTACACATGCATAAAGCTTAAATATTCTGTGATTACTGCATGCGTGTCTGAAACACTAGCAGCGAGCCTAGACAAAAATGCCACCTTGAATCATATTACGTGGTGCCATCCTACAAGTACAGCACGCTCTGGTGTGACACAAAACAGCCCAATGCACTCCCATCCTAGCTAAATAAGGAAACAGAAATAACCTGTAACTTAATACAATGGGCCATTGGTGGGAAAGAAATAGCAGCAGAAAATGTATTTTTATTACTCTCCATTTTTTCAAGAACTAAGCTCTTTCATTCTGTTCCTCTTCTCATCCTTTTGTTTTAAGGGACATACCACACCCAGTGAATTTTTTTCCAGGAGATGGTAGAATAGATCAGAATAAACTGAATGCAGAGAGGTTATTCTCTCATCTACTAAGCCAGGATATGAGGTATAAGAAAAGCAGAAGGCACAAATTAGGGCAGTGTGGCTGGGTTGGCTGCTGATTCAAGAAATTAAATGGGACTACTGAGTATCCAAACACCAGTGCCTGAGATGGGTTCTTATGATCTTTCTGCTGCTATGCCAGGGATCTTCTTGTTTATATATACCACTGCTTTTGCAACACTTGCTCACCTGCTCAGTTGCTACAGCCATGAAGACCTCTCTAGAGAAGACAGTTTAATCCTTGAGAGACCTCGTGGCTGGTGTTAGACCATTTTAGTGGTAAAGTAAAGAGAATGCAAAGATACAGTAAAATGTAACAGAGTAGTAGAATCCAAAATAAAAAGGGAGAAAAGGTTCAGAATTTAGAATAGAAGGGATGCTGAGATCAGGAAAATGGGATAAAATCAGGTTCTAGAACCGAAAAAATGGAAGGGAAAAGACAGTATCTCTTTGGATCAGGACCCTTTTCTAGAAGTGAAACATTTCACTGGTATGGGGTGTCTGACCTGCCGTGTACTTTCCCAGGCTCCTCCTTGTCTTTGGGTCATTAATTTTCATGTTTCAGGAATCCATGATTCCGTCAACTGCATTCAGCTGTATTGTTCTTCATGTCTGGGTCACCTGAGCAAGAAGGTTCCCTGAAGCAGGATATCTGCTGGAAATTAGAAAAAACTCAAGGTTTAGCCATGACCTGGAGAGAGATGCATGAAGACTTTCAGATGGTCATGGGCAGTTTGTCATCATTTGTTTTTAATCAAGAAATGAGAAAATAGTATGATATACTTGAGAAAATACTAAAAGAAGACAAGAGAGATAGTTTGGGCAGCTCTTAAAATAACTTGTTGGCCTTTCCTTGAACAGAGTTGTTTATTTAAAAAAACATGGTTTGTTAATTTTAACTTTCAGTGCATTTTTATGTGTTAGGTTTACAAAAAATGTTAAAAGCACCTTGAATGAAACTTGAGTTCACGTGACATCTGAAACTATGCAAGAAAGTCAGAAGTGCCATCAAGACATTACCTTTGAGAAGTGTTTACATTTCTATCTTATAATTTCCTCTGCTGCTTTGGAGTCATCCTCAATAGTTCACAGGGGATAACAAAATCTTTCTTTGCTGACTCGTTGAGAAAGGTAGGAAGTTTTCATAAGCAACAAAATAATGACATACTCTTACAAAATAAGACCTTTGAATTATTACATCTGCCCGTAAGATATAAGAATTCACAAAGCATGTCAGTTAAAGAATAGAAAATAATTTTAGTGCTCCTTCTTCTTCCTTTTGCTGTGTTGCTTTAGTTCCATGAACAGAGAGACTGAAAAGCTTAATATGTTTGGACCATCAGTAATTACTATGCAGTGAAACTCAGATGCTCGTCAGTGGACTTTGCATGAGAGGATAAAATCTATCATTTCCTTTAAATTAATTACAGTTTTGCTTATCGTACCAGAAATGTGTCGCTTTACTTAATTCTTCATTCTTTTGCAGAATCTAAGGAAGATCCTTTGCTGTTCTTTAAGCAGTAGGTTCAGAGCTCACTTGAAGTGTCTGTACATAGGCAAATCCCTCAAATGATTACCTAGAGGTAGGGGGAAAATCGCTTCTGAGAACAAGTTAAACTTGTTGGCCTCCTTTTAAATAAGAATTCTTAATTCTAGGGTTTCTTGTATGTATTGTTTAACATCAATGAACCGTAAAGTTACCTTATAATGCATTAGTACTAGGTCAGTGAGTTTTTCCTGCCAAATTGTACTGTTCTCTTTAGCACAAATATCCTCAAACACAAAGTATGAAACAACACGATTGCTAAGACATTTCTAATCCCTGACACAATACGGATGAACTTGATTAATCTATGTTTAATTGAGATTGAAAATGAAATAAAAACAAACAGTGGAAAACATCATGTTAATTTTGCAAACTATATAAACCAGCGCTATTTTAGCTATCACACATTAACGGATTTATTGCTATATCATGGAAAAGTGTATGTTTGTACTTACCAGATAAATGTGATGTATGCATCACACTGATCCAGGATGAGAACTGATGCAGAAGTTCACTAAGATATGTGGAGCTTAGCAGAAGGAAAGCAGCTCATCAGAGCCTGCACATTATCAATTACCATCACACAAATTTTATAGTAGCTGTATGCATGCATTAGATGTCACCAAATGTACAAGTACACACACCCAAACTGAAAGGCTGGTATAGTGCAGAATGTGAAAACATAAAAATCTAAATGATTTGCAGAATTACAGATTCAATTGCGGCATCCCATTACTAGCAGCAGTAGCTCGATCTTGAAAACACCTTGGGGTCTCAGTGTGAGAGAAGCTGGCATTTCATGTTTTAAGCATACATCTGAAATGCTGTATACTTTTTCATTATGACAATTTACACTGAGAAGTGAGAGATGGCACCAGAGGATGTCTGTGTTGAAAGGTTGTTCAGGTGGAAACCATGGTCTCCTGAGGGAATCAGCAAGGAAAGCAAAGATCTCAACTGGTTAAGATGAATGAAGACAGTAAGACTAGAACTGAACTAGAGCTGCAAAATTTGGATCTGATCTTAGATTTCAAGCATAGTTAGATCTAAGCAAGTTTATTCTGCACACTTACAGTAAGAGCAAAAGCAAATCCAGCTGCCACCATGCAAGCAACATAGTGTAGGAGCCTAGACCTTTTCAAGAGCTACAGAGTGCTTATGTATCAGAGTATGTAAGTCCTGTTTGGACAAAGTCATCCATAATATGGCTAAAATGTCAACTCCTCCCCAACGTCTGACAAGGGCAGATTTAGTCAGATGACTGGGGATGCACTTTGATGCTTGAGTCATTCAAAACATGAGATCAGGGTGAAGACAGAAATCTGCCTTAGCAGATGCATAGATAAATCTGTGAACAGATATATAGAGAGATATATACTGTGAGCGGTGAAATTTCTGAGTGCTGATGTTCTCTGGAGTCACAAGCGTAGTTTCATAGAAATTACATGGACTCCATTGCATACCTATTTCTTGAACCTTATTTTAGAAATCATCATCATGCTTACATGTCTTTGCATTAGCAGCCTAGAAATTATCTTGCTTATTTATTTCAAAACATAGGACTTCAGGTTATTTTATTCAAAATATCAGTATTCTGAGGTCTTTGGAAGACCAAGACAGGTAATATAATCCCTAGGTTTATTGCATGGAATTGGACAGCAACAAGCTAGAGCGAACGGCACAGGACTGTCAAACAATTGTTTTAAGGACTACAATGGGAAATAGCAATTTCGCATACAATGAATACCCTGCATTTCCTCTGTCACATCTCCAGCAGTTTATGTCCTTATTTGCAGAGATATAGCCAGCTCATGTGGTGTAATATATGCTCGGAGAACATTGCAATGAATTGTTCTGTCCTAATGGGAGCTACCTGAGAAATTTTAATCTTTAGGCACTAACTGTAATGGCTTGGCAGCTCATGCTTTGAAGATATCTATAGCTAATTGCTATATCCAACCACTGTTTCTATTCTTCCAAGACAGGCATAATGAGTCCCACCTACACTATATGAAGATCCTTTCCACCTTGGCATCAGTGCCATCTGCTACAGCTGTTCTCGGTTTATAAGCAGCTCTGTAGGTTGCTTAAATGGCTTTTTATATACGTCGATGTCACAATTTAAAGGTAAAACCTGTAGTTGTTTAGCTCTCAAAGTAACATTTTCAGGTCAGAAAATTTAGTTTAACAGATCCATGCAGTAGAAAGTCTGTGTAGAAAGAACAGCATCTCCCATAAAGGACAGACTTCATGGCAACCAGCCCTGATTGCATGCATCCTCCACAATGGGAATTTCCACGGATGCGAGAGCTGTCTTTCCCTTAGATCATGTCTTCAAAGTCGTTTAAGCACAGAAGCTCAAATTAACTAAAGAAGGTTAAAATAAGCTGTCTTTCTTTTGAAGGGCAATTTGCTTTTGTGGGTTACTTGGTTATCTCCCTGCTGTGTTTTTCTCAACTGGACCAGGCTCAGCTTTTAAAGCCTCTTTCCCTTGCAAGCAGAGCAGTGCAGCTGCCTCTCTTAGCACATTGCTCTGGTTGGCCACAGCTTGGGAGCTTTCCCCAGCTTCATCTGCTACAGGGCAAGCTTGCTCCCAGGACTTCTGCTCCCCTGGGTCCTGCCTGCGCCTTCACATTTTCTAAAACCATATATTCCCCAGTGAAGGTTATGAGATGTCGTAGTAAGTCTTTATTTTCCTTTATTCCCTGGGGTCTGAAATAGGTCAGGAAGAGTACTGAATTGACAAACTTGGGTTGAGAATCATCCTTTGCAGTGTTGTTTGGGCCATAGATTTCTCGTACATTGATGATTCATGGAAGAAGACCATGATGTATCCTCATGTTGGTTCTATTTATGACTATGATGCTCTGGCATGTCCTTTGATCAGGGTTTGTAGCAGATGCTTTAATGGTTTGTCTGAGAGTAAAGACCATGATCTGAAGAACACCATTTTCTGTAGCAATTGCATCTTATCAAAAGAAGAATCTTTGAAGACTCTCTTTTTTTGGCCTGTCATTTTCTTTCTGTGGTAATTGTTTTATCTACACTTGTTAGCATGGGATTTTCTTGGACTCGCATCACGGAAAGTCTCACACATTTCTTTGACAAACCTTTTGAAATGTTCTGTTGCTGCATCTTTCATTCATTTCTAGCAGCTAAAGTTGATGAAAACCAGATACTGTGCCGAATGTTTATGTGACATACAGAATACTAATGCCTAACTGCTTAATACCAGCTGGTAGCAAACTAGCACTGAAAGTCAACCAATCTGATGATGAGGAAAGTATCTCTAACTGCATGAGGCGAAAGAAGATAAACACAAAAATTAAAAGCAATAAATGAATTTGATACTGCATGCAAACATATGTAAGAACTTAATTGAGTTATCATTTGAGCTGAACAAATGATACAAAGCAAACAACCTATTTAAATTTAACCTTTTTCATTTCATAAATTGGTCATAAGCTGCTTAGAAATATATGTAAAATATGTAATTGTATATTATTCACAAAATATTTTGACAAATAATTCTAGACAGCTCTTGTAAAGCAATGGAGCTAAACCTACCTACATGTGAAATGCCAGCCCTCTTTTGACTTCAGTCAGGGCAGACATGTAGTAGGCATCTCCTTATAAATAGCTGAAAATAAAGATTTGTTGTGATTTCCATCTTGCTCTCCTCTTCTGATCCTTAAGAAGGATTAGTACCTCTATCATGATGAACTGGCTTAGCTGTAGTGATTCCAGCTTTGAGTTTCAAAATTTTCCAGATGTCCAAAACATAGCAATATGTATCTTACACTGCTGATCTACTTTGAACTCTAAAAAGTAACTCAAAATTCTGTGTAGACACCTCCTAAGCTCAGTGGAGAGAGGTAAGCACCTAGCAAGGGCGACTCTAGTGATCCTGAGGACAGTGGGATGAGCTCACAGTAAGGGCTCTTCAGTATTTAGGGAATACAGGGAGGAGTAGACATCTACATTTTATGCAGTCTCATTTCGACAGGAGGATTCTTGCATGCTGTATGTAATGAGTTGATCTTGTGTCATTTCCATAGCACAGAGAGCTTTCATTGGCAAACCTGTTAACACAACACGTCACGTGAGCGCCGGTGTGTGTCTGTCACACATACAGGAGGCAAGAGTGTGCCTTGGCTTCTGGTCTGGAAAACTCTGAGCACTGGGTTATGAAGATAGAGGGAAGCAGACACAAATACTGGGCAGTTTGTTGGCCACTGTGCACTTCAGTCTTTGCACAGTGGCACGAGTATCACTGAGTTTCTGGAGTCCATTGGTCTTGCTGCCCAAGCTTATGAGAATTCAACAGCACTTAATCATAGAGTGTAAGGTCAAGCCAACATTTGACTCAGTGTTAAGTATCTCCACAAGTATTGAGTACTTACATGCTTAGACCAGAAAACTGTTCAGCGGGAGTGTTACATGGTGAATTTATTCTTGGATTGGTGAACGCCAAAGAAAATCTGAGGAAAAGATAAAATGTTTTTCTAACATGAGCTAACAGACAGGACTGTGATACAAATTTCATGCAATGCTTTATTTTTCCAAGCTGCTAAGGAGATTTTCTCAGTCTGAAACAGTCTGATCATGTCTCTATCCACTATGAGTTTGTAAAGTTAATTTCCTGAGAAATCCTTGAGAAATCTTTAGAAAAAAATGAAGTTACACATTAACCCATGTATTCTAACCTAAAGGTCAAAAAGCCTTTCAAATGTATTGCCTATAATGGGAATTAAGTGGCTAAATCTCTCTGCTGTATTTTGAAAATATACCCTTAGCAATAGTCTAACTCTTTCTCTGCTTTCAGCTGCAGATGAGTGACCTTAGAAAGCATGGATCAGAATATTTTTAATCCAAGTATTTATTGAAAGAAAAACAGAGCAAAATACTATACGGTTCTCAGCATTCACTTTACAAGTTTTACTATCATCATGATGGTTCAATCATGCAGGAAGAAAGGATTTGTGTTGCACAGGCAATAGTAATTCTACAGTATGATTAAAGTGTTTATTTTACAGTTCTAGAAGAATTTTTAGGTTAACATCAATATCTGTTTGTGGTACTGAGACATGCTGAGAATTTTTAGTTCATTTTTTATTAAAGAGACACTTTCAAATTTAAATTCATTGTAGCTTGGTTTGGAATTTTTTTCTCGCTAAATATATATTCTGATTCTGAGCTATGAGCAGTCTGTAGTACCTTGAAATGCCATACCATCAGGCATATCGATGTGCCTATAGATTTCAACAGTGGTCTTTCCAGTAATTATATGGAGAACACATCTAGGCTTGAAGCTAGGAGATTGTTTACTGATGCTCTGCAGCGTATTTCCATATCATCTTCTATGGACATCTGGTCCACCAAAGTAGAGGAATTGCTGCTAGGCCTGTGAAACTGCTGCCTCAGCTACTTTAAATGATTTTCTGTGGGGAATTTAGTAATTCATTCCTCATAAACATACTCATATGTCAGTGGTCCAGCAAAGACATTCCTCTGCCTCAGGTTGATTTTGTCAGGAAGAAGGTCCCTTTTGAAAGACACCACAGTTTCTTGGGACACTGATACATCAAATAGATTATCAAATATAATGAACATTATTTTTCTAAATTATTATTCTCAGTTTTTCATTCCCTGGTTATTTCCTAGAAAAAATACTGCTGACAATTCTCTAGACAAAAAGTTAATGTTAAGTATTAATATTTTGTCCACATAACAGATTTTTAATTCATCATTTAGATTACATTTCACCAAGCATACAAGTTTCTTGAGGTTCAAACAGAGCTGTGACTCGTTTCCCCTGTTCATAAATCCAAATGAACCAACTTCACCAGGTGGAAGTGTTTCATGATGTTTGCTTATACTTGCTTAATACTAACCCATAACCTGCTGTTTCAAATGCCTTTAATGTAGGAATGAGCAGATCACATCAAGCAGAGTAAGAACTGACCAAACATTTACTCTACAGCTAAACACATCTTTGTGTACTTTCTGAAACACTCATTTAGTTACTCATTATTTTTCATCATTATCTGACCCTGTTTGTCTTAGGACTTGACTGGGAGTAGATACGGAAAAAAAAATATGATTTTTGCAAAAATTACAGCCTACCATGAGTAAAAAATCTCTCTAGCTTTATCCTTCATGAGCCTAACCTTTCTTGGTGTTCTCTGCACCCTCTGGAATTAACATGCCATTTTCTCCAGGTGTCACAAATCTGACATTGCTCTTCAGACTTTGCACATATCCTGTCTTGTACTTTTATCATACACAGGCAGCTCTTGTACTCATTTGCTTCCTTCTGCTGTCCCATTTCGGCACACTCACTGACCCTCAGCATCTGAGAGTCTCACTTGTGAAAAGTTAGTGGGGGCTGGAAACATTGAGATGAAAGACAAAATTATTTTCAACTCAGAAGCTCTGATCATACCCCGTAATAAGATTCATTATTATACTTCCCTCTGACCCATATAATTTCCAATAAAAATCATATAAGAACTGCTTATCTAGCACGTAATTTAAGAAAAATAAATCCAGAGAATTTAGCATTTGAAAAAATACAGTCACAGAACAGAACTAAGAAGGGGAGACTCATGGGGGAAAATTCATCGCTGAGGATTAAACCTATAATATGTCAACAGTAGATATCAGTACTGTAGTTACAGATGATATTAATAACAACATCAAGTATTTTAAGTCACAGAGACTTTTCAAGAAATTGCTGGTAAGATAAGAAGCAGACCAAAGATCGTCTCCTTTAATTGTCAAGATTTTTTTCATAGCCAGTTTCTGAAGTGTCTCAGGCAGAGACAAGGAAATATGATATAGTCCTGAAAACTCTCCTGTGTACTTCAGGTATTGGTTGCATGCTGTGGCTGAGAAAGAAAAAATCCAGTCCTGTGTGATCAGGAAAGTGGTCCCAGTTCACAACCAGCAGCTTAAACAACACGTAGTGATAACTTTTCTCTTAATATAAGTTCTTCAAATTTGGATATCTATCCCTGGACCTGGGTGTCTTTATTTGGAACCTAAATTAACAGGACCAACATCTCAGCAGAATGTCTAGCTACATCGCCACATTCAAACCCATTGGTGCTCCAGCCCTCCGGAGAAAGCACACTTGCTTGAAAACAGAGTGCACTCTCAAGAAGACTGGAATCTTTTCAGAGAAATCCTTGTATAAGCAAGGAACAAACATATCTAGTGTTTTCACCTTCTCTGATGAAGGTAGGATTTTCCACTTCGTAACAATGTGGACAGCTGGCATAACCATTTCCTCAGTAATTTACACCTTCTAAGCATCAGGAACAGTGGAAAAAAGACTCTGTTTTGGGAACTTTGCAATATTACATCTGTGAAGATATGCAACAATTGATTAAATATAATTCCTACCTATACATCTTTCCTTTGGTTTACATGCAGAATTCTATGTGAGAAGTATAATTTTCTATTAGATGCAACTGTACATCCTTCAGAAGACATACACCCCCTCCCCAACATGCACACACATAACTGTTTCTATTAAATTCTGTAGGGTTTCTCACTGGGGTTAGCAGAAAACAGTTAGCTTATAAATTACTTACAAAAAAGAAGAAAGCAAATAATAATTCAACTACTTTTCTATAGAATATATTGTTTTGTATAGAAGTAGTTGGTTTATAGCTGTCTGAGACTAATTGGTTCATTCCATACACAATGATTTATTTATTAATGTTGCTGATTTGCACACATAGACAGCTTGGAGTACACAGAAGAGTTTTATATCTAAAATTGATAAATACATTTAATTTATTGATTTGCAAATAACAAATTTATTTGGTCTAAAAAGTTTATTGGTTCATACAAATGAAATATTGATTTTTGTGTGTAATATAAGTTTTAGATGTGCACTTAAGTAGAGGCAGCAGAACTGCTTACACTGCTTGGTGGAAGTCTATCAAGCTTTTCAACTCTGTCTTTGAGCGGTTTATAGCTAGATCATAAAAAAGTAGTTTGAGCTGAGACTTTTAAGACAGTCGTGTATCTACTGCTTGACATCTCAGTCGCTAGCACTTTTAAGCACATTCACAGAACAGATTGGTCACTGTTAAGCAGTAGATGTTTTGAATAAATACACATTACTGTAACTATATTTATTTCTGTCTACTACTTCTGCAATTCGCTATTTGGCTTCTTCTGTGTTTTCTGTTAAAGGAAATAATGTATTTATTGAAGAATAATAAAAAGTATTTCAGAAGTGCTGTGTGCTTCATAGACAAATAAGGTGTTGGCTTAAGGCTCAGTCTGATGGTCCTGAAGACAGTGAGAGTATTTCCATGACCTGAAATATTAGTGAGTTAATTCCCCTTAGCTCTGGGGCAGAGAAACATTCAAACACATCACAACAGCATCCCCCAATCTCAGCAAGGCAGCAGTGCAGTTCACTGACTTGCGGATTCTTGTTATCTCCACACACATCATTATCATTGTGCTTAGTGTCTAGAAAGAGCAAGGTAACGAGCCACATTCCCGGTGGTTCTTTATATTTCTGTGTAAAGTTTATAGCAAGATGCTTATTTTGCGTAATGAGGTTATGTACTGAAGTGTAAGACTTCTCACCAGAGTGTAGGAAAGATTTTGCTGGCGGTGCATGGGAATGCAAGTACTNAAAGGAAAGGAAAGGAAAGGAAAGGAAAGGAAAGGAAAGGAAAGGAAAGGAAAGGAAAGGAAAGGAAAAAGAAAAGAAAAGAAAAGGAAAAAAAGAAAAACAAAAGAAAAGAAAACACAAGAAAAGAGAAGAAAAGAGAGAAGAGGACAAAGCANCTATTAGATGCAACTGTACATCCTTCAGAAGACATACACCCCCTCCCCAACATGCACACACATAACTGTTTCTATTAAATTCTGTAGGGTTTCTCACTGGGGTTAGCAGAAAACAGTTAGCTTATAAATTACTTACAAAAAAGAAGAAAGCAAATAATAATTCAACTACTTTTCTATAGAATATATTGTTTTGTATAGAAGTAGTTGGTTTATAGCTGTCTGAGACTAATTGGTTCATTCCATACACAATGATTTATTTATTAATGTTGCTGATTTGCACACATAGACAGCTTGGAGTACACAGAAGAGTTTTATATCTAAAATTGATAAATACATTTAATTTATTGATTTGCAAATAACAAATTTATTTGGTCTAAAAAGTTTATTGGTTCATACAAATGAAATATTGATTTTTGTGTGTAATATAAGTTTTAGATGTGCACTTAAGTAGAGGCAGCAGAACTGCTTACACTGCTTGGTGGAAGTCTATCAAGCTTTTCAACTCTGTCTTTGAGCGGTTTATAGCTAGATCATAAAAAAGTAGTTTGAGCTGAGACTTTTAAGACAGTCGTGTATCTACTGCTTGACATCTCAGTCGCTAGCACTTTTAAGCACATTCACAGAACAGATTGGTCACTGTTAAGCAGTAGATGTTTTGAATAAATACACATTACTGTAACTATATTTATTTCTGTCTACTACTTCTGCAATTCGCTATTTGGCTTCTTCTGTGTTTTCTGTTAAAGGAAATAATGTATTTATTGAAGAATAATAAAAAGTATTTCAGAAGTGCTGTGTGCTTCATAGACAAATAAGGTGTTGGCTTAAGGCTCAGTCTGATGGTCCTGAAGACAGTGAGAGTATTTCCATGACCTGAAATATTAGTGAGTTAATTCCCCTTAGCTCTGGGGCAGAGAAACATTCAAACACATCACAACAGCATCCCCCAATCTCAGCAAGGCAGCAGTGCAGTTCACTGACTTGCGGATTCTTGTTATCTCCACACACATCATTATCATTGTGCTTAGTGTCTAGAAAGAGCAAGGTAACGAGCCACATTCCCGGTGGTTCTTTATATTTCTGTGTAAAGTTTATAGCAAGATGCTTATTTTGCGTAATGAGGTTATGTACTGAAGTGTAAGACTTCTCACCAGAGTGTAGGAAAGATTTTGCTGGCGGTGCATGGGAATGCAAGTACTAAAACGTCATCACCAAGTAAAATTGGCCTACTATATTTCCAGCCTCCCTGTGCTGTTCTCTCTGTCCCTCTTTTCTTGTCCTGACTCAGTCTTGTTTCCCTCTTTGGCTCTGCTGATGTGATTGATTGTGGGACTAAACAGTGAAGCAGAACACAGTATGAAGAGAAAAAAGAAAAGAGATAGGGGNAAAATCCTCTGCAATGTGGGGTTGAAATCTGTGCCTGGTGGTTGTGGAGGACATGGAATATCTTTAAATCAGCCTTAGGTACCCTGATCCTGAGTGGGTTGCTTGTAGCCAGACAGGCTACTAGATTTTGCAGTCATATTAATTTTGTATTCTGCTCGACCGCGTGACAATGCTGCCTAGCTGTGCCCAAGGGCTGGAGGCATTTTAGCTGCAGTACTCTGCACTGTGATGCAAGAAGCCATGAGAACTCACCTCAGACTTACAGGTCACCTTCAGAGGGCAGGGAGATTTCCCATCCAAGTAGACACCGGGAAACAGGATCCATAAGAACAAACTCCTCCCTGACTTGAGATCCTGTGGAGTGGAGGCAATGTCTGGGTCTTCCTGAGACTGGACACTGCATTAAGACAGTATTTTAACTGAAGGAAGTAAAAAGAGTGTCTTGAAGCTAAACGTAGACATAAGTACCTACAAATATGTTTTCCTTTTCTTTTATACTGTCTCTAAATAGCTACTTTATTGGGCTTTCCATTTTTAAGTTAAATAAAAAGTATATTTGTTTCCTCCAAGAAGTCTCTCTTCATCTGGTGATAAGAGACCTTTCAAGTCAGGAAAAATATTTGTTTTTCATTCTCAAGAAAGTAACAGCCCTAAATGTAGCGTTAACCTGAATAGATAAATTGTGGTATAAAAAAAAAAGAAAGGAAAAAATAATTAAAAAACCCCATCTTAATCTCAACTGTTAAACAGATCTGGGATTCAAGCTTTAAGAAAGAGTAATTAGTAGTTAGCTTTACCAGGAATAGGAAGGTGTGGACATGTTAATTTCTTCAGATATTACTTCTTAGTCAAAACATTTTTACTGTTCAACAACAAACCGTTGAGGTCTGATCTCAACTGGAAACCTAGTGTAGTTAACAGTTAATGATACAGATAGTAATTCCCAGGGGATTTCCTTCAGACATGCCACACTTTTTATTTAAGTTTCTCCAGTTCTGAATTTTGTTGTTATTATGAAACAACTTGAGGAAGAAACACGATTCAATGGCATTAGATTGAATGTGTCACCTATATCTCTGTTGATTTGCTCTGATTTCAAGTTTTTATAGAATGCCTGAGTCATGAGACATCACTGCATGGTAGATTAATTTGGTCCCAGAGACTGGACACGGTATTTCCAGCTATGAAGATAGACCTAATGGAGTATGACCTCTATCCCACCACACATCAAAAGGCAGTTTTATGTACTACATATACCCATGCAGACACTTGTTTTCACATTACTTCAGGTTTTGTGCTCTCCTGGATACATGAAACTTCTGAAACTGTCTACTAATGGCTGTAACTACCCTATCAATTACTCTTAGTACAGCAGCAGTGCCTGAGACCACCAAAGCTGAATACCTATATGACAAAACCCTAAGCCTTGTGTCAGGAGGCTTACAATATAAATGAAAGATAGACTAAAAAGGATACCATAAACAAACTGAAAAAATACAAGGTAAAAGGGAAAACATAGGATAAAGAGATACCTACCATGAATAAGGTAAGTTTTAAAGAATGGTTGAAAAGTGAATAAATAATACATTTGTGGATTTTACTGTTAGCTTCTTTACCACAGGACCTTCTACACAAACATTAGCAATCATAGCTCAGAGACATTATTTGGGGAACCTGACAAGTGAGTTGTAAGTGTAATTCTAAATAAACTGATTAGTGCATTAAAATATCTGGGAGGATGTTGATCCACTGAAAGTACTTGCAAAAAACACATAGATAGAACAATTTTTTTAAGGAATATTTATTTTCAGTTCCATTTAAACAACCCACTTCTGTAACACATACTAAAATCTTGAGGAAACATTCTAAGAAATTTCAGGATTATAGCCACAGGGATGAATTAAATGTATTTCAGTTCTGCAGATTAAAATACAGAATATGTTTGCATCATTCTGCATTTTATTATGTTGCTGCCTTTTGGTATGCTTTACATTAAAAATACATGAGTGACACTCTTTATACCAGTAAGCCTTTTTATTGAAAAAAAATATTATTGCATTAAACTACATTCCCAGGAATTCCTTGAATAACCTAAAAAAAAAGCCGCATTGCATGTACAATAGTGCAATTCACTTAGCTACTGTATAATATAAAACACTTTATACAGAGAATACAAAACAAAATTACTAGTTTACATATTATACTAGCCAGAGTATTATCCAGTTTTAAATATAAATGTAACACTTTTAAAATCAATCTGGTCAAATGGTATTTTTATGCAAATCTGCACAACAAATATACGTATTAAATGTATTCCAGAAATGTCTCAGTTACCAAAAAAAATTATAAAAAGAAATAGATCATAACTCAGGAAACTTTTGTTACTGGAATTTTACAGTGTGGATGACCTGTTTCCTTGGATTATGTATCAAGAATATACAATGAAACTAAAATAGATTATTAACTTGCAGTGTATATATCACTGCCACCATGATACTGTAACTCTTCTAAAAATCAGTCTAAATAAAATCAAAATTGTGGAACGGCTCCAGACATCAGGCTCAGTTATGCTTTTAATAATAATAATGATACATATTTTAAGTACATTACTGATGAAAAACAAATATGGCAGCAAGTACAGCAAATACATAATTTCAGCTGTGCTGATAATTTTATTACATTTCTCCAAGAAAATCCCTTCTGTGTACTAGGAATTATACTGGACATTCCCTTTGTTGGTAGTCAACGATTGTTTTGCTATTGTGCTGTTTCTGTTCCTTCTTAATCTCTCTTTTTCGATCAATACCTCTCTAAATCCTAAATCCCATTGCTCCAATAATTAAATTTAATCTCTATTTTCTATTCATTTGCCTTATCAGATCATCATTGTTGGTATATACAATGATGCATGGACATCTTATGATTTGGTTCCTTCCTGGAATCCCATTGTAGTGTGCATACATTAAGGGAAATGTATATAACTATTTTCCATAAATGATTTACCTAGTAGGATGTTGTTAACTTTCAGTTGGTGAAGTTTCTTGCAATAGGAATTTCTACAATATTAACATCGCCTGTAAGAAGTAGAGATGCAAAATGTGCGTGTACACATTAAAGATGAGATTAGCCTGTCATTTCTTCTCCATTTTCTTCTCTTGATGCTATCTACTTCAGATTCAAATGAACTCTTGTATACAGTGAGAACAGTTGTTTTTTCTTGAATAGGAATGGAACTGGGTCCATAAATTTAAAAGTTTGTAGGGCTGGAAATGCATCTTTTAAAGTAAGTACTAATTTCAGAGGTGTTAAGTCATATTCAGGGAACTAGGATTCTCAGAAAATAAAATTTCAGAAGTATAGAAATTATAGGTAAATTCAGATCTAATTTTGGCAAGATTTTCAGCTAAAAATGAAAGGAAGACTTCTAAAACTGTGGAAATATTTAACATCTTTGCCAAAGAAAATTTCTAACTTCCTTAATTCTGAAGCAATAATTTCCATGAAAGAAGGTCCCTTCAATTAAAATTGTAAAACTACACCATAAAGATAAGTAAATTCAAAATGGCATGAATCCACTTTGTTAATTAAATTAATAAAACAAAACAAATCCAAACAAAAGATATTTGAGGGTGCTGATTTGACCAATCTTTTCCAATACAAAAATGTTTTGCTTCTACTCATTCTCCAGATTTTTTCCTGACAGCTTTTGTTTGGTGGCAGAAATGTTAGGTATCCAAAGAAACTTTAACTCTGAAAATCCAAAACAAGCAGTCACAACTTGTAAAGCCATTTGAAAAGTTTGGCAAAATACCAGTTTATGCTGAAGCAGCTGCTTTTAGAAACTACCAAATTCCATTTTATTGCAATGGATCAATCTAATTTGATCAAAACTAAGTTAGAATACTGGTCCTAAGTTGTATTTTAAATACTCAATTGCAATTAGATTTCTCAGTTGCCGAATACAATGAAATAAAATCCTCCAAATGTTTTTTAATGTGTTTTACATTGATTCTGAAAGATACATTATTAATTATACACCGTATTATTGCAAATTAATTGAAATTATTTAAAATGTTTCTAGTCCAAACAAACAGGTACTGTCTGTCGGACACTTCACTGTCCAATTATATTGGGAAGCATGCCTGCAGTCTAACCACAATTATGAACTTAATCTCACACTAAATATCTCACGTTGAGTTAGAAGCATAGAAATAGACAAAAATGTGCCACGCAAAGAGAAGCTGAAGCCCTCCCCTATTTCCAGATACACAGGTATTACTAACAATTTTGACCACGCATTGCCCTGAAGGCTGGACACATGCATTCAAACATTGCAGATTCAGAACTTCAGTTTGTATTTTTAAAGTTTGGGAAGCCATGCGAGAATCTTGACATATTTGTTTAGATTCAATTTACCTTTAATGCTGAGAACTGTGGCATGGTTTTCTATGACACTTCACCTGGAGACCCAGCTTCTGCTCAGAATTTTACTTTTGCATTTTTATGAATATCAGCACAATTTTATAGGACCAGCCAATTGCTTATGTTTTTTTGTGAAAGGTGTTGCTTGTGAAACATATTTACACATCCTTTGGGCAAGCCTCTCCCACATGTCAGAGCTCTGTTTGATAGGAAAGAAGTGTTGCAGTCTTGGCCAAGGACCTCTGAGGTTCAAGGCCAGCATTAGCTGCTTGGCAGCTCTGGGCTGCTGCAGCCCACCCGTGGTGTATTCTACGCTACAGCCACAGGCAGGCAATGCTAAAGACCTTGGCTTTATCCCTTTCTTTCCCTTGCCTTCCTGCTGCTTGCCTTCTGGCTGCGCAAGAAAAGTAGCAGCCCACTTGTGCCAGCACAGAGCCCCGCACACTAAGGGAATTTTTTGTTATGTATCTGTGGCCAGGTTGCAGTCCCTTTATACTTGTCCAAGCAACGTATCCCAGGAATAAAATAACTAAAGTATCTTTGAGATGTTGTTGTGACCCTCTTCTTCCAGTGTTAACTCATCACCCCTCACTCTGAGGCTCCCCAAATTATTTTGACCAGGAGGAAGAACCAGGGACTTGTGGTCCCAGATATCTTCTTTTTTGCTCGGTCTGAAATACCTTAACCAGACCAAGTACTATTCTGTTCCATATACACACTCAGAAAAGCAAACCTCTGAGGTGTGTCAAGATTGCTGTACCTTAAATTCAGCTACTTTAAATCACTCATCAGTGTTGATATTCTTGGTCCTGTTGCGTCAGGGTGCTGTGGTCCCATTCCTACTGACAGTCACAGACTTCACTTCAGGCTGTTCATTCCAAACCTTCTGCAGAGTGACACTAGCTGGATCCTGTCCTCCCTGTGATAGTATCTTGAAAGGCTTTAAAGCAGCTTTTACTCAGTGTTACAAGAATTAAATCAACGTTCATATGCTGTCAGCCAGAATGTGGACTTTAAAACATTTGCCGTTGTGCCCTCAGCAAAACAGTAGATTTCCCCTCAGACGTGATTGAACAATGAGTAATTTATTTTATTCCAATTTGGTTTTGGAGCCATGATGTAGTCATTTGGGCTAGTTTAAATAGCTAGAAACACTGAAAACTTCTTTTATTGTAGGTAATTGTTGGGTCTGGCTGGAGCAAGAATGGTGATGGGGCTCTTGCCCTTGGAATAATGGATGAACTAAGGGACTTGGATGTATAGCAGAAGGCATGGCTGCATTCAGATGTGGTGTAAATAAGGCTGGGATATATGCAGTGTGTGGCAGTGCAGGAAAGGTCAGTGGGGAAGGGTGCAGGTGGGTGGTGGAGACCAAGTGCAATGGATGTCCTGTTAGCAAAGCAGGGTGAGCAGGAATGAAGGCTGGCGCTAATGGGGAAAGTGATATGGGGGCAAAATGTGCCTGAGAGAGAGGGTGGAGGTGTGCCAGGGAGAGATGGCTGCCGTGGGGATGGACAGATGCTGAGACAGCAAAGTGCTGCAGCAGCGTGTGGTGGATGGTGGTGACAGTAGCATGCTGCTGAGCAGGGAGGGCAGGAACTGCTGGTGTTCCAGAGAAGGCAGCTGGCCCTGGGGCAGACAAAACTTTCAGGTGTTTTGCCAGAAGTTGTTTCTGCATATGTTGCTGGGCTTGCAGCTGCAGCAACCTGTACTTGTCTACTTCCTCTGGTGAAAACGTGATAGGTTGCTGCGTTAAAGGAGAGGAGGCGGATTTACGGTACACTTCTAGGTCATTTACTGTGTCATCATACTTGTGCATAGCATTGTCACAAAGAGAGTCTGAACTGCTTTCTGCCTGGTTTGAGTCCATGTTTACATCATGTAGTTCTTCTTTGGTCTCCGTTGAATTAGCAACAATAGAATATATATTAGAGGGAAAAGCACCAGGGAAATTATTTGGTACTGGGTCACAGCTTTGCATAAAGGGTTGCACTTCACTAATGAAGAGATTGGATTGTTCCTTTATTGCTGTGTTCTTTTTTATTCTCGGGTTCTGATAGCCTGTTCCTATTTGAATGACCTCTTTAAAAAGACAATGATCATAATCGGTGCCTGTTGAAAGAGCAACATTAGTTATCTCTGACGCTTCAAAGTCATTTTTCTTCACGCTGGTTTCCAATGAACTGATTTCATTATGCTCCGTGTCATTTTTACCTATGCTTATCAGTTCCTCTGGCAAAGGTAACATTGCAATGTCATCTACCGATGATGAAAACTGAAGAGAAAAGTGACTTTCTGAGTGATCCTTTAATTCTACCCCGCAAGTGTTTGAAAATCTCTCCGAATCATGCATTTGTTCCCGGGTCTTCTTGGACTGCACTCTTTCTAAAAGTAACTTGGCTGTCAGTGACTTTCTTTTCCCACATATGTCTTTTGCCAGGGTTTCAGAAGAACACACGGCAGAGTTTTTTGACTGGCCATTCACATTCAGAGAGTCATAATGTGCAGTTTCAGCTTTTCCCAATTTGGTGTTAGAACCTCTTTCTGCGTCCTCTTTTGTTTTGTTGTCCCAGTTGTCAGTCTGTTTTGAGAAGGATCCTGAACTGCTACCTCTTGATATTCTGCTACTAGGTGAGCTTTCACTGCTTCTTGAATCTTTGGTGGGACAACTTTTGGAGCTATGGTACCTTCTGCTTCTACTATGCACTTTGCAAAAATGCCGGTGTCTGTGTCTGCTGTGTTTAGTTCTGTCTCCGTGTTGCAAAACTTTATGTCTTGAATACCTTCGATATTTAATTGTGCCCCTCGGTGTACAGTTTCTAGTTCTGTGACTTCTACTATGACAAAGATAATCTTCGTCTGTATCATCAGAAGTGAAAATACAGTTGTGCTTCCTGTGTTTACATTTGTGTCTTTCAGCTGCCTTGCTTTTTCTTTCACAACAAAAAACCAAGGGATTTCTGCTGTGATTGTTTGACGTGGGACTCACGTAGCTCATGTAGCTACTCACACCACTAACTGAAGTGTCAGAATAGGTGGAATGTCTGTCAGAGGAGGACTTTTGAGGAGATGGGAATCTCCAGCATCTTGTGTAACTTCCACATCTTTCATTTTCCGAATATCTGCTGCTTGAACTGGAGTTATAACTAAGGAAACTTCCACTAGAGTCTTTTCCACTGTCACTTATGTCACTGCTGCAGCTGGCCACATCGTAAAGGGATCTGCAGCCATTTTGTTTTTCACATTTTTCCTCAGGATAAATTACATTACATTTTGCAGTTTTAGACTTATTAACCCTAGACATAAAAGCAGAAAAGGAAATGCTTTCATTTCTAATGTTCTGGTTTTTTCTTTCACAGTTATGAAAATGATGCTTTAAAGGTCTTCTCCATCTTGCATGAAGACTTTTTTCTGTCACGTAATGCTTTTGTGAGACATCAAGGTAAGGAGGCACTTTGGGTATATTTTCATTCAAATAATCTGCAACGCATTTTTGACCATTTCCATTCGTTTCTTTCCCTATGTCTGACTCAGCTTTTTGCTTGGCCTTTCTTGGGTTTAGGGAACCTTTCATCTTCTTTGGTTTCAACAACTGATTATCTTGTTCGTTTGACATTTGCTTGTGTTTTATTAAACCTGAGGCTTCATTTTCATCTGCAGTCTTATTTATAGAGTGCTCTTCACAGCTTTGCTTGTTTGTTTCATGCTGTTTGCCATCTCTGTGATTTAAAGAGAGTCTGAAGTCAAAATACAATGGATTACAGCCGTATGAAATACAGGGCTCAGTTTTTGTAAACAAAAGTAATTCTGTGGGCCACTGCAGAGCAGTGGTGCCATCTTTGCTCACTACATGGAGGAAAGGCAATGCCTGGGGCTTAACCTCTTTAACCACAGTCTCCCTTGGAAGTGTTTCTGTATTCCCATTTGTGGTTTCTGAACTGTCCAAAGATCTTTCTCCTTTTACCACCCCAGAACTGTCATTAATGTTGCTTGTGCACGTCAGCTGAAGTTCTGGCTGTTGTGGGAGCTCAGGTAACTGGTCAGGCAGGTGAGCATTGCTGTGCTTGTAGGTGTTCAGCTGTGTACAAAAATTGCTAGCTTGGCATGACGGTGAAATGAGGGCTTCTAACAATTGCTCAGATTCATTGAGCTTGCTTTCTTGCTCTGTTTCTCTAATTGAAGCAGAAAAATCCAAATTTGAAAGCTGTATTTTGGCTTTGGAAAATGAAGGATGAGCAGTGACCTTTTCTTCTAATTCTCTATCACTACTTTTTTCATTTTCCTTTAGCATTTTAGGTTTTGCAGCTACATGACTTGATGCACTGTTATCCAAATCCATTTGATCTTGCATAATAGCTGGCCCTTTATCCAAGCTTACTTTTACATCCTCCTCCAAAAGTGTGCCAGAACACCAGCTCTCAAGAGCTTGTTTTGTTTTATGGTTGGGGAATTCACTACAATCATTTCCTTCTTCAGAGTTCTCACTGAAAACCGATGCCGAGGACTCAAGCTTCAAAGGGACCTTTTTGGAGAATGAAAAAGACACTCCTGCCCTTTGAGAAGTATTGGTGCTCTCTGGGAACACTTGTGAGACTTGATTTCCAAGTGCATAGGGTCTTCCAGTAGCGGACTGGTGTCTGCTCATCATAAGCTGCTGTTTCTCTAGTACACTGCTGGAGAAACCTTGTCCTTCACTCACGGCAGCTCTTTGAGAACTGGCTGTGAACTTGCCGCCCTTGCACAGGAAAATGCCGTCTGGGGTTTGCTGCTTTTCCATGACTAATCTGGGGGCTTTGAGCAATGGTCCACTCCCAGTGATGCTGTAAGGTAACAAATTAAAACAAAAATAAAGAAAGCTGTATTAAGTAACCAAGTTAAGGCAGAACTCGCATTTGACAAGTTCGATCTAGTAAAGAAGGGTGTCACTCATGCTGTTACGAGGAAAAGCTAAGTTTCTAAAGTTTCTAAAGGGTAAATGTGCAGTCTAGCCCTGAGCTTGGGCTTCTATATGGGCAAGAAAGTCTTTACGTAAAGGAAATTATATGATTCGAAGTCAGCACATGAATGCTCTTTTTCAGAGTTATACCCATGTACATCCAGAATAAACAACACCGTCTTTGCTCTGAGTTTATACCATGAGGAATATGGTCAGTGGTAAGTCTTGGTTTTCTGAGAGGCTACTGCAAAGGAAATTGTGCCTGGTTCAAAATGAGACACTTCCACCTGGAGCATCTGCAGAATCAAACTCTATAAGAGAAAAGGTAGCTTTCTGCTTGCTTAGTGCAGGGTGCATGTATGATATTTTTAAGAGTAGATTTTTATTTTACCTTTATATTATTCCACAATAGAATGACTTTGTGAAATATTCGAAGAGATGTTAACACTAAAACTATCACCAAACATTGGTGAGAAGAAGGACACAAGCTGGATTTCCATCCATATTAATGGCAACCTCAGTGCTCTCATTATTGACCACAATTTGACTTACTTTGCCATACTTTCTCTTTATATATTCTACTTCCTTACATTTTTCCTCTGCCCAAAACCTCTCAGATTTTAAATCTGTGTCTTAGTTTTCTTGTACTTTAAAAAAAATCAACCTATTTTAAGAAGGTCTTAGCAAACATCGTAAATCATTGATTTCTTGCAACAGATAATTAACTGAGGTTGTCATCCCTGTCGCCGTTTTCTATTAGAGATGAGACATATATAGCCACTATACAAATGTTATTCCAAGTAATATTTCAAATATGTATTTCATTACACAAATTATCTACATTTGCTATCAATGCAGTACTACAGTACACTTCCGTGAAAAAATTTTGGGACCAGCTTCAGTAAAGAATTTTATTAAGAATTAGAAAATATTTTAATTAAATGTAAGTAAATTACAACTGCCAGATCTGCATAACGTCTAGCTATAGAAAGGCGAGCATGCTTTAAAATGATATAAAAATGCATTGATCTTCAGCAGTGGGAATGAGACAAAGACTCCGTGGAGTAGGGTCAACTCATAGTATGAGAATATGTATGCATTTTTGAGAACATACTTGCATCTGCCACAAATTTCTCATCAGGAGGTACAAATTCACCCTTATTTGTACATCCAGAAGGAATTATCTCTTGGAGAAGGCATGTAGAGAGATCCTTTTCAAAGTCTCCTATGAACAGCAAAATAAAGCTGCGTTTTCAGTTTTTCTGTGAAAGAGATTAACAGTAATTTTTATGTCAAATTGTATTAGCTTGTTGTAAGGGGCTCTGTTGGAACTTGAGACACAGTACTGAGGGATGATAATGATTGTGTGAGTGTGTAGACTTTTGCTTAGAAAGACCGACTTTCTGTCTTGCCTGAGCAACTGGGAATGCTGCCCCTCTGCCAAGATCATGGCGCCCAGCCACCCCTGAACCTATTGGTCATTACAAACAGGAATAGCAAGAACTGTACTTCCAGGCTGTTGTAAAGGATGGTGGACTCCTGGCTCTTTCAAAGAGCAAACCCACTTTTCTGTCCCAGTCTCACTCTGGCTTTCCTATTATCACTGACCTTCGGTCTATCTGAGACTACATCTTCAAGTGCGTGGGCATAAAGGCATCTTCCCACAGGCTGTTACATTTCTTTCAGTAGATTTGAAAGAAAATGGAGTTGTAACCATAAAAGTGATACATTAGCACTAAAGTGTTATGTTTCAGCAGATTACTCAAAAGCAATTACATAGGCCAAAGTGAGTATATAATAAACTCTGAATGTTATTATTTCCAGGGTACAGTAAGCTTGATATGAATGTAAAAGAATGCCAGTTTAATTATTTACTTAACTCATTACTGCCATAGATTAACATAAACCGTTGGTCTGGTGGCAATCTATTCTGTTGAAGCATTCAGTGTCATTAAACAAAGGACATTTCTCAAATGTAAAGACTTATTAGTGCAAACTTCGTACTATATCTTGATATTCATCAATTGAGCTAACAGTATTGGATAAACTTTGCTCAGTTAATTACTTGTTTTTCATTCACATAACGATACCTCCATAACTCTATAGAGAAACTGTGAGAATAATCTCTGTATACTAAAAGTATTGAAGATGACTCACAGATTAAGTACAGATGCTCTAAATGTGTTTTTCCTCTCCCGTTCACTTACTATCAAAAGATAAAACAGTTTTACTAATCTATTCAGGTCAGTATGAATAAGGTAAAATGGTGATACTGTAAAAACTTCTTCAAACCACTCAGTTCATAAGAGATGAGATTAACTAGCTACAGGAGAGAAAAACACAAACCTTCAAATACCAAGTAATTAATTCAGGGACTTTCAATTTTATGGTTTGCAGAACGGGAACATTTGGAGTTGGAGAGAGCTGAAAATAGGCTACAGTATGCACAATCTCTGTGCATTACAGAGTGTAGGAGTAAAAATATGGAGATTTCTTCTGGGACTGAGGAAAGAGGGCATTAAAACATAATATAAATTTTAAATACTTGCCATTCAGACTGCTTCCGTAACTCTGCAAGCTGGTGGAGCCGCTTGAGTGCTTTTTCCTGTTTCTTCTCATCTTTCCATGACTTTGAAGCCACATTTCGAGCAAATTCTCTTTGCTTTAAATCTTTCAATCTCTATGTGAAAAGAACAAAAAGAGAAAGGATTAAATCTGCTGTACACAGCAGATACATTTCCTGTATGTTAGTATGTAAATGGAGAGTAAATATGTACTTTAAAAGCTGTCAGTCATCCTACGAGCAGATCGAAAATGCGGTCTTTGCCTAACAAAACTACATGATTGTACCATTGTTATTTAGCTGATATACTATTTAGCTAATATATTTTATAGATCTCTGTACTTGCACATGTATGCATGGATGTATGTGTGCTTCTGTGTTGGTTTTGTAGCTTTTTAAGATTGTATTTGTTTTTCAAGGGAGAGGAATACTGTCTGAAATATTTGATCAGGAAACTCTTTTATGATTATTTTCACAATTTCTTTCGTCTCCTCAAACACCTACAAATCAGGTAAATCCAGCTGGAGAGAGCAAAATTATTTGCCTTTATTACAGTTTTTATTACTTGATTTTGCACTACTGATAGTAAAAGGAAAAGTGAAGAAGACACAATGCAAAACCTGTCAAAAACATCCTCTGCAAAAAAAAGTGTTGCTGTCTTGCCTTTGGGTTCACTGGGCTCTTTAGGGCTCAGCAGATTATGTCCAGTCTTGCAACTTCCCTGTTCAGGTCTATGCTTACACGCTCCATGGTAGAAATGCCTTCGTCCCTTCACTACCTCTCCAGCACCGTGGTGTTTGGGGAAGGCAGGTTTACAAGTCAGAAGGGAGCTCTGGTGCATTCAGACAGATGCCCAAATTGGAAACCTTGAGGACCGGGACTGAGAACTGAACTGCTGCACCCACTTGCCCCTTGGTCTGGAGGTGACTCTGCTCTTCCATGAAATTTAGAACCAGGAAATGCTAAATTTTCCACGGAGCCCAGAGAGCTGATTTTGCAAGCTAGGCTTTGGTATCACAGCCATTTTTAAACTGCTGCTCAGCTGCCAGGATCTATGACTGCCTGCCTGTCCACCAGCACCTAAAGTTCAACATCGTAATCACTGCCATCATCTCGTGCTGTTGTACAGTATGGCCAAAAGCAAAACATGCATCAGTAGGTGAAATTGGACGCTGACACAGCATTGTAGCAGCAAATATTGCTTTCTGCAGCTCAGGTATGTGGAGCAGTCTAGCCATGGCACAGAGCTCTGCACAGGCCAACAGGCATCTGCATTTGAGAAACAAGGTTGAGGGCAGAGACACCAACTTGTAGGGGTCAAGAGAATGATGAATGCATGAGAACTTCTTTCTGGAGAGAGGTCTTGCTTTTGTCAGTAGGTGGAGACAAATCTAATAGGTGAAAACCACTGTGTGGTTGCTTTATACAATCTAAAGAGACGGCAGCTTCTTTTTTATCCAGCTAAAATGAAGTCAGCCAGTTAGTGGCAATGACATAATGTGACAGAGAGGCATGGAAGAACCCTTGGTGGATACAGGTCATACAGTGTCCATGATTACGTTCTGCGAAGTGTGCTAGAAAACTGCTGAGGGTATCTCCCATCACTGTCACTTCAGCTGTCCTTCCAGTAGGGGACTTTTTAAGAAGCCAGATAACATCTGTGAGAGAAACATAATAAATGCTGGGGAGACTAAGAGCAAAAAGTTCCTTGTTTTCTCTCAGCCTTCTGGACCCCAAGACATGTGCCTCCGAGCACTGATGTGGAGGTAGGGAGAGCTGGGCTGCCCACGAATCAGCAGCTCAGGTAACTTAACAGCTGGCTCTCAACCACCCTGATGTCTCTGCACAGGCAAACTCCCTTGGATGAGGATGAGAAGGCCAGAAGAAGAGTTGCTCAGGGAACAGGTGCACCACCACCAAGCAAGAACCATCCTGCCACCTGGTGCCTGTTGAAAGTTTAACTGTATTCATCAGAAATGTTTACAGTTTGTCGAATTTGTATGTTTCTCCAGAAAGTTTCTATCAGCTCCAACATCTAGTACTTCACTGAACCAGACTCTGAAACAGGAGAGTTGTGAAGTTCTCTTTAAAGCTTTTATGCTTCAGTTCCGTGGAAAGGAGTGGTTGCTCCACCACATTTTTAGCTTTTTCCTGTCCCCTTATATGCCCTCCCACGCTGTTCACTTGCCCCTTGCCAGGCCAGTCATATAGCGCTCCATTCCCTCAACCCCATTCCCTGCAATTTACAGTAAAATGAATGGATATGTAAGACAATGTTACTTCTGGTCCAAGAAAGAAACTTTTAAAATAACATATTAAAGCCAAAGCTGTAAAAGAAATCAGGTAATCTTCCCAGAAGTAATTCACTCTGTCACCTAAGTAATATTTACAAGAGTGTAAAGATATTTAAGCAACAAAAATCCTATCCTCCATAGAAAACCATAAGTGGTCTTGAGTCTTATTAACATCTTCAATGTGAGGAAAGGGCAAAGAAACACGTTTGAGAAATGCCCTTCAGTGCCGCTTGCTATGTTTTAGTTGTCACCATGAGCTGTTTGTTATCACACATAAGGCATTCACGAGGAAAAACAGAAACAGTTTCTACCTGTCAGGGAAACAAAGAACAATGTGAAAGCTAGTACTATTGAGTGCAGGTACTGCGAAGAAATGCCATTTCACTTCTTTGACAGTTAGGATGATAATCAACAAAACAAATGGACCAACACTAAGAGTAGAAGTTCTAGCAGCATTTCTTGCACTCTAATGTCATGCAGCATGTGTCAAGGTAGGAGAGAAAAGAATGAAAAAAAAATAGGTAAGCATAGCAGAGGACTCGTCAACTGAAGATGAAATCCAAGAAATCAAAAGCATCTACAGTCTGAGCAGAGAAAGGGATCTCCCTGCACATCCCCGTGTCAAAACTAGAAAAAAAAGCTGCACTCCTAGAGCTCCAGTTAGGAATCATAACGAAATTTCTCAGCTATGTTGGATAGGCCATGGGACTGCCCACTGAACCTGGAAACCCATGGCTGTCCTCACTAACAACCTGTGCCAGCCTCCTGACAGGCACACAAATATTTTCTGCAGGTGGCGCACAACAACACGCAACCGAGCTGATACCTGACTGAGAACCCTAAGCTCAGCAGGTGCACTTGAAAATTAACATCGCTTTACATAGCAATTGCATTTTTCAAGTAATTAGGTACTTAACTGGGCATCCAAATAGAGGCACGTGTAATAAATTATGATTTATTTAATAGCAATCTTGTGTTCTATCCTTCACCTGCTACAAATATCATTGCTATGGAGTTATAATTAATTTTTAGACTCAGGTTCTGTTATTTCTCTGTTTCTCGTGTATATGTGCTTGTGGACTTTGCCATATCTAAAAGTTACTGACCCGTTTTTTTATAAACACCCACACAGAATATTAAAAGGCTACAAAATAATATCCACTGTTACGGAAAGATTTACTTATATAACCAGATCTGAGTCACGTTGACTCCTCTGTCTAAGACCCACTCAAAAACTGCTGAATCTGTTCTTTTCCTTGTGAACTCTGGTATGAATCACCAGGAGATGCACGTTAGTTAATATAGCTGCATCTTCACTACCTACTTTTGCTAGATGTGAAATATCAGTGGATTAATACCTGTACTTTAGCAATTTCTACCTGTTCTTTATGTTGGATTGCTTTTTTAAAATTGTCACTTTATTGCAGCTGGCACTTGCTCTTCGCTGACCTATGAGCACCTGGAGCGTACTCACCGCTGGCTGCATTTGCTGTTCTGAGATTACTCTCTTTCCAGAGTTACGATCCTGATTTCTATTTCTCCCTGTGCAAGTGAATATTTCTCTAGATTGCTATTCATCTGATCAAATTTAGATGCCTAGAGTAGTTGCTTAGATTTTCTTTACGACGACTGGAAAGAAATAAGCACTTTTAGGGACCTAATCACCTCTTCTTAAAGCAGCTGTCTAAAACAAGTGGGATAAAGTATGATGTAAAAGTGCCTCTTTTCATGGTGCATAGAAGATATTGAGGGTGACTTTCTCAGATGTAGACTTTTGATAGAGGAAATGCATGCTATCAGTACATTTTCATTGCTACACATAGTATTCATGTCTACAGGCCGCATAAAAGAGTACTTCATATCAGTGTACTCATGGTACCCGTAACAGAAATAAAATTGAGGAAGACGTCTGGGGGTTTTTTTTATAAGCTATTAACAAGAATACAGATAAGGTTTTTGTAATCTGCATTTTCCTGCCAGATTTGTCACCCCTCATTCTCCAGGGTGTCTCTGGCTTCAGAAACCATATTTTTCTGTATTGTTCTCTCATTCACTCTCTTCAATTTGAGGACTGGAGGGAATACAGAACCAGAGGGGACCATTACTTCTTCTTTTGAGCGTTTTGCCAGGGGCCATGTTCATCCCATTATATAGATCTACCCGGGGTTCTCAGTATACCTACTTCAGATGCTGGGGCAAACAAATGTTGCTGCAAGTATACTGAAAAGCAAACTGTGTTCTTACTCACAGTAGCATAACCACATTGATGTAAATAGAAGGCAGCCTTAAAAAAAAAAAATCTGTGCATTAAGTCAGAAAATCGCAGGTTAGTATGAGCTAAACACTTTTTTTCACTTTCATTCAGTCTTTTTTTTCAGAATATAATTCACAATGTATCCCCCCCAAATATTCATCATCTGTAATGCATTGCAGACAAAAATGTAGTATGTACCTCTCCTTTCTTCAGTCACCCTTAGGTATATGTCTCCTGTCATAGATAGAGAGCCTTCTCTGAATCAAAGTCCATAAACTACTGTGAGTGTTTGAGTGCCTGATTGGCTTTACAGATTGATTTCCACTTTGCTGAAAAGCTCCTTAATTAAGTTCTAAACAAATTCACCACAGAAGGGTTAAATGAGGAAAAAAAAGGATGTGAATTTCAGTAATTATTCTCTTGCCTGTAACATTGGAACCAATTACATTATTTGTAAAACAAATTCACACTGCAAACCATCAAATGAGAATGATAGTTACTAGAGAACATAATTAGACTTCATGTCTGAGGCTTACAGTATTAGATTTCTTAGTGAAAGGGAGGAAACAGCAATGAAGTTATTTGGTTTTACTCTGGTAAATAAAATCCTAAAAATAAATTGGAAAGGCTATTATGTGCAGGAATTAGCCACGAAATATTAAGCTTAAAACCTAGCTGATAAATTTTCATTTGTTTTACCCATAAATAGCTACAGATCACTTTGAAGTGTGTGACTGTAATCATTTTTTGGAGTAGCTTATATTATAGTCAATCTTAACAGACTTAATATTGTTAGTGGGAGTGAATGGGAAGACAGAATGAAAATATCCTGGTATGACCTGGTTAGGGAATGAGATGATAGCAGAAAGCTGGAAAAGTCGGTCCTCAGACATGCCCCAGAGTATCCATCTATCAGTGAATGAGATGTCGATCACACATCCAGCCAAAAAGATAAATTATAAATGTCTGTTTGGAGGGCTTGTTTTCACATGTCTTCACAGAAACTCCTGTTAAGTTTGTACAGAAAGACAATCTGATCTAGTGCAACGCGTCTTCATGCAAGAAAGCATCAAGACATACCAGTGCTTACCTGTGCCTTTTCTGTGGGAGATTCTTACTGTTCAACCAGATACGAAAATATTCCTGCTAATTAAACTGATTTCATCCATCGCTGAATGAAAGCACATCCATTTGTACTGCTCATGAGAATTCCTCAAGTAGAGTTAAAACGGGTGGGTTTCATGGGGGCCATCTCCATAGGGGAGAGGACAGAGCAGGAAATTTGTGGCAGCAATTCACTCATCTGAAGGCCTGAGCTATTTATGGATCCAGCATATGCTCCACTTGACCACCCATGTTTATATTAGTTCCAGTTAACTTATTGTCGTATGCTCCAACAAGCTGGCTGCATGCTGTATAATTTGATTAGACATATTCGGTGTCACTTGGGAATACAAAGTAATTTACTAGCAAAAGCAGCACATTTCAATGATAAGAAACTTGGGGCAGGGATTGTATTTACACTGCACGTTCCTATCTTACTTCGCACGTTGGGGTGTCATGGTCTCTTTCTTAGTCTGAGAAGGAACATAATCTCATATATTTTGTTTCTTTTTCCTTCTCATTTAAGCAGCTTAAAGAGAAGAAACTGTATTACAGACCCTGTGCAAGACTAGCTCCTTTCAAAACTTGCAGTACTTCTTGTAATCTTATTTTTTAAATTTTTAAGCCTTATCTACACCTTTTTGAATCCTGTCTCACCACTTTGCTTTTCTTTGTTCTAACTGTAGTAGGTACAATAAGTTTCCTTAGATATTAAGGAAAAGAGCAAGAGTCTGAATTATCCAAGAATTCTATAGGTGAACTCAAAGCCTGGCCTCCAACTTTCTTCAATGTGGTCATCAGACTTTGAGAGTAACAAAAATGATAGTACAAATGACTGTGCATATATTTTACGTAGCACTTTCCATAGAAAGATCTCAGGCTTCTTATGGAACAGGTATTTTTACCATGATATCATTTTACAAATAAAGAAATGAAGGCAAACAGAGATGGAGTGACTTCGGAAAAGAGCAGGGACGAGGATGAATCAGCACTTACAGACATACGTTTAATTATACCATCAAGCTCTTTGTAAGCCCATTGAAACAAGAGGAAAGATGCTAGACATCTGAATTAAGCTTAATTTTTATTTACCTGTATAATCAGTTGATTTTCGATAGCTATTGTAGTGCTGAGGGAAAAATAAGTCATAAAGGATAAACCTACCAGAAACTATCGTGCTACGCCCATAGGTTTACATCAAAGAAAGTTGATTCATCAGACCACTGCACAGTGACTTTGAAAGGCTGTACCAGAGAACAAGTTCATCACTAAAAAGAGGCATTTTGATATGTACTTCAGATACATTTAGTGTTGTTTATAGGTACCACTCACTGCACTTTAGATTGAAAGGTATGATCAGGGCAAATAGTGAAAAATAATGTGTGCATGAAGTATATTAAAGGCAGCTATAAGCAGAAGCGTCATCAAATACTTCAAAGAAGTAAAATATTGCTTTTTCTAATAGGATGTAATAGCTATCCATAAAAAGCATTTTAATTTGGTTGGGTTTTGGGGTATTTTTTTAGTTCAGTCAAAGCCAAAATATTATTTCTCTTGTATTTGCCTGAAGTAGACTGATCTTTTCTGGAGCAGGAGAATTAGCGGTAACCAGGAATCTAGCAGCAACACTGTAACAAAATGCCTGCTCAAAGTAAACGAGGTTTAGTAAATTACATTTTCTTGCAGTTTTTGTCAAAAACAAAGGCCACAAAGGGCTTTTGTAATCACCTGATCAAAACTTTTCAATAACACAAGACAGAGCACATCCTGTGTTTCTGTGTTTTACAGGTAAATTGATAAAATCAAGATACTTCAAC
>VZSC01014230.1:106208-208283 GCA_013398225.1 Steatornis caripensis | reverse complement strand
AGTTACTTCGACATGATCTATTTTACATAAACCACATTAAATGAAATTAATTGTATTGTCATTCTGTAATACTTTATGGAGTCCTGTATCAGTCATGCCAGTATTTTCCCTGGCACTAATGTAAAGATGACAGATTTTCTTGTTTATTCTTTTTAAATCCTAGCATAGCATGATCTAGCCTCTGTCTTGATGCTTCTTCCTCTAGTGTTCCAAGACTTATTAAAAATCAACATTAATGATTAGGAGAGTTTATGGCCATCTCTTTCCTAATACTTCAATGTTGGTCACCTGAGCCTGCTGATACAAAAATATTTAGCCCTAGATTATCTTGTTGAATATAATTCTTAGCTATTGGTAGAGTGATACTTCACAGTCATCATAAACATCATAGATGTGACTAAATCATCTGGCTTTGCCCCAAGTATAGAATGGAAATCTGTGTTGAATAGCCCTTTTTACATCACTTCTAACAAGTAATTAATTTTTAATTGGAGCAGAAGATTCTTTATGACCTCAACATATTTTCACAAACCTTTTTGCCCTCACCTCTGATGACTACAGATTTTCCTTTTGCCCTTTTTACTGCCTCCACCATTTTTTTTCAAATTTTTTCACTTCTGATTTATGATCTTTACCATACATTTTTCCTTTCTCTCCTTTACTATAAATTTAAGCCATAGGGAACTTACTTCCCTTCTAAACGAAATTAGCTGTTTATAACCTATTTGGTCTTTTCAGTTGTGGGATTTGGGTTCTTAAACCATCTGCAGAGCACTCTTAAAAATTTCCTAGGTCTCCTTCACATCTTTCAGTTTGAATTTCTCCTCCCAGTCCGTTTGGCAAGCTCATTCACATTTATTAAATTAGATTCCTTAAAGAAGTGTACGATACAGTTTCTTATTTATACAAAAATATGCAAATATTTGATTTGCATTTGCTAAATACGATCACGTGGCTTTTTAAATTTCCTGTATGTCTGGGTTGATCATCATAGTGCTAATAACGTAAAGATTAAAGATCAGCTCTTTAGAGACCCATAATGTGGATGAAGTATTTTTGTCCTTTTCTTGACAGAAGGGAGGCCCACAAAGGTAGCAAATTCAGGTGGATAATCTGTTAACTTTAATTTCTTCATGCATGGGATTGGAGTAGCAGTTTATGTTCCAGTCTGTGGTTTATATACACGAGGAGATGAACAGATGTCCCATTTTTTTCCAGGGTAATTCACTCCTGCAATAGCCTGGTTTAGTCTTTGATTACCTCGGACAATCTTCTGAGAAGACATCTCAGTAAATTATACTGATTAAAATAAGGTTATTTTTATTATATGTTTTCTCTTTGATTTAATTCTTTTCCAAATTTGTGTCACGTTATTATTTTGTGTTGTCTCCTTTGACTTGAGTGTCCTTTCTTCCCTCTACTTGACTTATCCAACTCTCTTCTCAGCTCAGCAGCATTTCCCTCTGAAATAACAAAAGCAATAAGGTGCTTCCTAAGCAAATTCAGTGTGTCATGGAAAAAGATGACCAACCTGTGCAGGGTGAACAATGTCTTAATTTTCCAGTTTATAAAGGCAAAGATATTTTGGCCTATCTAGCACCCTTCTTCTTGCCATGTGCTTAGAATATTATTTATTTGCAATTTGTAATTTGTATTTGTTCCCCTTGAACATACTGCTGTTGCAACCTGCAGTTCCTGAGGCTTTTACTAAGACAGGGAGCTAAAAGCAAACACATGGTCAAGATATGCAGTTCAGCCCACCAGCGCGTAACATATCACTGAGTTGCAGCTTGACACCCTTCAAATGTGATTCCATAATTAAAAATTAATTTAATACTGTTCTAGAAACTGCTCCCTGGAAAGAAGTTGGAAATGAGCATTTTTATATGTACTTTTATGAAAGCAATCCCAAACTACTTCTCTTACCGCCTTGCTTGTTGTGCAGCTATGGGAGGTAACATTTAATGTCCCCTTCTCCCCTCTTACCCATGCCCCAGACTGTGTCTCTTTGTATTCACTTTTATACCAAATGGTTATATAAACACACGTCTAGTTTTTCATGTAGGCATGGGCATTTTTAATATAAAGCTGATCTTTCACTCTCTGCTTCTGAAATACTTTATGTCACTTCTCAAATTCTTTTCCTGCCGCTTGACACAAACGTTTTAAGCAAGCTTTACTATTTCCTCCCAGGAAACTTTTATTCCTGTAAAATTTGAAGTTGATCTTCTATTTATACCATGGTTTGTTATTCTAGTAATCCATACTTTTCTACACCCCTGAATTTTAATTATTTCTTGCAAAAAGAGAAAGATGTTGAGTTTATGTACTTAGATGGAACAACAATCCTCTTAAAATATACACCAACACAGATACAATTTGTGATAGTGACTTTATATTCTTTGGACCAGGTGAGTTAAAACAATACTGTAAATTATTCTGGAGACAAGGAGAAGTAGGACAACAGGATCATACGTTATAATTTCAATTTCTGAAAAAATATTCCACCATTTTTCCAGGTATTGTTGGTTTAGATTTTAGGAAGAGGTTGAGCAAAAAATGGATAAAGAATTACATAAAAAATTGTGTTTGTTTCCTAGAAATAACAGAAAACTACTATAACAATTATTGTACACTTCTCACGTGCTCTGTGTTCAGATTTATTAGGCTACAACTTGCTGTTTTGCATGTGTACAGGTCCAATTTATCATTGTTTTCAAATTGCAGACTAGAATCTTAATCTTCTTTTTTAACCAAGCAAAGGGAGATTATAATGTGTTAAATTTCAAAATGGGAAGGAAATCAGAATCTGACACGGGCTATTAAGAACCACAATTATGTCAATGAATTGAATGTTTGGTATAACCCAGGCTCAAACGATATAAAAGTAATGCAGAAGTCAAAAAAGATGATCATTGCAAGCTGATCAGAAGACTGATTATTGCTGTAAAGTAAAGAAGATGAGGTTAATCTGAATGTTTTGGTTTCCTTTTAAAAGGCAAAAAATTACATTGTACCTTTTAGGAAATACTTTTGTATACAAATATTGCTAACTATGTGATGTAATAAATTGCATTGTTTTACCTCTAAACTTGATACTACTTTACCTGCTAATTTCTCAACTAATGATGATTTGATATTCACACAATCAAATCCTCACGTAAAACTAGAGATCCAGGGCAGGTCCAGAATACAAGCAATAGGTCATATTGCTTCACTAGCTATGATTTAGTACCTTGCTGAATCCCACAGATCCTTAACGGAAAGTGTAAATACAGAGCAATGGAATGTGACGGTGCTTGTACTTTTAAACATCAGTATTAAAGTGTCTGCTTTGAAGGAAGAAGTGCTAAGAATCTGTCCACATGCTAAGGGCTGAAAACACACAGAGAAATGCTAACTACAAGCGTAAAGCATCCTACAGGGTTCCAGGAAGTTTCCGTCAACTCCTCTATACTTACACACTTGTTTAAAGAACGAGAATTTCTCCTCTGCAGGAAATTTTGACATTTGGGATTTCTTTATGTTTAAGTCTTACTGGGAGAAGTAAAATTTTGAAAAATTATTAAAAAAGACAATTCCAAGTGCTTCCAAGTGACTTGATGTTAATGCATCTAAATAGCAATAAAACATGTCTCAAAGTTATAATTTTATCATATCTTCATCTCAAGAATAGTAAATGTGATGTGTGCATATGTTACAATGAATATTTTAAAAATATTTTAAAATACAAGACATTTCAAAAAGGTTTTTTTGAAGTAAGACTGTTGAAGCAAAGTATTTCAATCTTTATGGACTATTTCAACTTGATTAAAATTAAATGATGTAAACCTTTCGAATGGAAAATGATTTTGTTCTTCTCAGATTCCTGCAAAACCATTCTACTCTAAAAACTGCATTTCCTGATAAAAAAGTGTTTAGTTGTCAATTTTTTTTATTCAGGAAACATTTGGTTTTTACTGTCCCATCACCTGTGATAATACATTTGTTTGGTATTCACATGAATGTCTTCTGCATTTCTCTAGATATTCCCTTGCAATTTAATTTGAGAAAGTGCTTCAAGAGCCCTCATCTTTTTAGTGGCTCCTGGTGGAGCCTAATTATTATGAAATAGCAAAAGCTGTGAAATGATAATTAGTCTGGGTTACCTCCTTTATTTTTCCCTTAGAGACATGTTAAAAGATGTTAATTAATGCTTTTAACTAGGTAAGGATAATAAATGACTAATCTCACCATTTTTATTGCTCTCTTGGTGATGCACAGATACGTTTCTGTTTTGCTTTTAAATATTTGTTTCTGCTATGAATGCCCCTTAAAGACATACGAGGCACATTGTACGTTTCCTAAAACACAAACATAGTTGATTAACATGACTTTAAAGCTCCACAGGAATCAATTGCTCAGTTACATTCTCGCACATTAATTACTGCGTGGAAGGTGCAGACAGTCAGGGCCCGATATTCTTTGTGGATGCCAATGGGGTCAGAAGAATTATTATTTTTCGAGATGAGGGAAAGATATGAGCAAGAGAGCACTGTTCAAAAGTTATGCAGAAGCTGACAGAAATGTAATTTTTCCATGAACATTTGAGGGCACAACATTTTGCTAGCAAAGCTAATTGCCCAGTATTTCCAAAGAGTTGACTATAGCACAGAGTCGACCCAGGCAAAATAAGATGTGTTGTAACCTGCACAACAGATTCCTTAATCTGGCTGAGTAGTACCTTATTCTACAAATCATTGCACAAATATGAATTAAAATACTTGTGAACAGACAGTAATCAAAGACAATCATAGCATCTGGCAGTGTTTTGTCCCTATCACCCGACTATTTGAAGCAAGACGTGTAGAGCCTGACCTTAACATGACACCAGTTATTCCAGATCTACTTATTCAAGAATAAAAAGAAAAAAAGGGCAAAGTATGTGGTCTACAAGCAACATTACCTAATGTTTGCCACTTTGTTGAAACTGGCACACGAATTATAATGTACATCTGTATCCAGTCTTGTCCAGTTCTTATTAGTTCACGGTGAGTAGACATTTTTGCATGAACAGTAACATTTTACATAGAAGTAGGTAGAAAACATGCTGTGTATTCTGCTTCTTCTGTTCCTATTACTGGCATTTAAAAAGTGGAAAAGACATCTGAATGCAGACTTTTCAAAAAAGGATAGCAATGCCCTATATGATTTATCCTGTTCATTAAAAAATCCAGGCACAACTCCAGCCTGACTGCCCTAAAGGTTAACTGAAAATGGGAATAATAATTTAAACATAAATGTTTAGATTCTCCATATCTATCCCATTTTCTTAAGTGCCTATTAAGTATGTATTAGCATTTCAGAAGTGAGAACCAAACAGGAATATGTTGGTTTTAATCACTCCTTTTTACACAGTATGAAAAAGAAGTATGACTGGCTCAAAACCACTTTTCATTTGAATGGAATGTTTCAGAAAGTCTTTTGTCCCAAAATTTATTTAATTTACCTTCTAATTGTCATGTTAAATCAGTCATAACAGAATGTTTTAATCAATTTGGTTTTGAGACTTCTTTCCTTATCCAGATTTGAAATGGAAGCAAAGTTTGAAACAACAGAAAATTATTTGAACCAGAGATGCTGAGTGTCAATCAGATTTACCACATTTTTTGTCTGAATACAATTAAATAAGAATATGTTTCTTCATGTTCTGGGTGAGGAATAATTAAACCCTAAACTGATACTTTGGGGCAGAATTTCGTATTTGTCTGCAGTTTGGCATCATCTTTTCTTTACAAATCTAATCCTTCGGATTCCTTGCTTATTTGGATAAGCTATCCATTTCATGGCATCAACCGTTCCTCCTGCTTGAAAAATTAGTTTTAAAACTTTAGTAATTAAAAAGTGTACCCTCTGAGAAGAATTGAAAGGACAACAACACAGGCATTAGTGAAGAGCATTTCCTCTAACTGACATTCTGATTATTGCTATGTCTTAAATGCCAAAATCTGATCATACACTTCTGTAATTCCTTATATAACAAAATACTTAAGAAATATCTTACAGTCATTGGACCATCATTAACAACTATGAAATTAGGTGTCCCATGGGTTTTTTTTTCAATTTTAAGAGGGTTAAATTGCTAATTTACATGTTAATTAGCATTCATTCTAAAGAACACCAAATGTAATTCCATAGCATCTAGCATTTAACAGTTTAGCTTATCAAGAGATTAAATTTAAAAGAAGCTCTGCATTATTTGCAAGAAGTTTTTCTGAGGGCTAATGATGAAAGGAATCTCATTATTCTAAGCAAGATGCAATTTAAAAAGGATGAATACTGCCANAAATGTAATTCCATAGCATCTAGCATTTAACAGTTTAGCTTATCAAGAGATTAAATTTAAAAGAAGCTCTGCATTATTTGCAAGAAGTTTTTCTGAGGGCTAATGATGAAAGGAATCTCATTATTCTAAGCAAGATGCAATTTTAAAAGGATGAATACTGCCAATTTATTTACTTTATCACTGAATAATAAGAAAGTAGCAAAGCATTGGCAGGATAGCAGGTTCAGCAGTTCTTAATAAGGCCCACTGACCTGCACAGTTTTGTAAATTTAAAATAAAGAATTGTTTCTGGTGACATTTCTTTGGAATCTGTTGCCTCAAGTCATGCCCAGTCACTGGAGTGTGCTCAGTGGTATTTGATAATGTTGCTTCTGCTGCTCTGGAGCTACACTGGTACATGCACTTGCTGTAGTGTGCGATTGAAGCATCTCTGTGTACCATAGCTATAAATACAAGCCTCGTCTCATAACATTTAAGAAAACATTGCATATTGAAAACTAAACATTCACTTTAAGATCCTTTTAAACTGGCAAAATAAATGCTCTTAATACGGTGATGCCACAGAATTATCGTGTTGTTTATATCCCGGTTTTGCTCATATGCTGTACACTACTTCTTTGCTTAAGTGTTGATCTCGTCCTGTATTGCTTTATGCTACCTTTACTTACATCAGATTCTGTGATGTGACACAACCTGATTGTCTGTTTCACTGCACTGCTACTTCAGCATTTCAAAGAAATGCTCCTTTGAAGCACAGCAGCTGTGATGCAAACATGGTTTTAGAAAGGCAGGATTTCTCTGTTTCCAAATAACAAAAAGAAGCATTCAGGACATGAAAACAGCATATTTTGGTCTTATATTATCTATCAGTGGTAAAAGATGGACTTGTACATGAGCAACGGCACTATACATTTCATTCTTTGCTTTTTTTCAGACCCTAGCCATTTTTTATGTTGTGTAAATCCTTTGTGTGATTTTCAATACAACATTTTGTGCCAGTGTAATATCTGTGGTATTCTTATTAACAGAAATAGAGTTGTGAAATGCGATTTTCATACAACCTATCTGGTTGATTCACTCAGTTCCTCAGCCCTAAGTGAAGTGGTTCAGACATTGGTGGCTTTGAGTGGCTGACATTGACAGTCTCCTCCTGTGCTTTAGCCTAATATTCCCCCTTATTTACAGATTATTTCTCCAGATCCTTCCCCTTACAACTCCTTTTTCTCTCTTTCTTGTACACACATTTCATTGTCTTCTAATTTCAGAGTGATACTTCCACGGCTTTCTGTTCTTGTGATTTCTGTCTCTGTCCATTACACCTATTCCCGTAATTGCTTCCTAAACCCACTTCTCCTTCTGTTTCCCCCTCATTTGACATGTTCTTCTGTAGCCAACAGTTTCATCCTCTGCACAAGCAGATTAATTCCTCAGGCACAGTCCATCTTCAGTACTGAGTCAGGGAGTTTTCCAGGGGAAAACAACATGCAACTTGTGATTAAACATTTAATTAAAGAGCAGATACATAAAAGTATCAGATTAAGTTGTCCAAACTGTATTGATTCTGGTGCCTTATCACTTCCTTATTCTTGACTTTGCAAATATTATATATTTTTACTGTAATTTACTCAAGCTCGGGACCCAGAAAGAAAATTTCAGAAAATTTCTGACAGCAGCAGAAACCTGGGTCTTAAAATACAAAGTGGAAACATTAATTATAAGCATCACAGCCAGTTCTGTATCTAACAATCCAGTAGGAATCATGGAGTAATCTAGTTTGTAATCAAAATCAATTTAGGAACAAAAGGGACGAGGAAAAGTAGTAAAAAGAATAAATTCTGAAAGAATGAGAAAAACTTTTAAAGTTAATTATGGGAAAGGCAGTGTGAGAAAATGAAAACTATTCAGCAAGAAATTATCAAAAACCTGCTTTTAGGGAACAGCTACAGTCAGAGTGAAAGTAATTTTGGGGTGTATGAACACGAACACACACTACAAAACCAATGTACGATGAAAAGCTAAGAACGCATGATGATGTAACAGAAATTAGGGAATGTAATAAATCGCATTGGCATAAGTAATGATAAGAAAATCACTGGTTTCAGAATGAGCAAGAGAATAGTGTATGTTTAAGGCAAAAATATACTGAAATGATAGGATAGACTGTAGAAACAAATTCTTTCTTTTAGCTTTGGTTTTCACATGAAAGAAAACAAGACTTATGCCAGAAATATAGAGTGTACTGTTTCCAAGGGAAGAGAATGATGTGCTTAAAAGGAAAGAGCAGGGAAAATTGAATTGGTATGCATACTGTAGAATAATGAATAAAATAACAGTCAAGATTTCCTCAGCATCAAAAGCCAAAAAATTCAAGAGAAAATAAATATTCTGATGAAGCAGAAGTGCCTGACAAAGGGTATACAGGCACAGATGATCATTCTAAATAATTGTCTAATGGTGATAGTTGAAACATAAGCTGGTAATAGATTTGCCTCAAGCTAAAATAAATGGGCATTTCACTGAAATTAAAGAAAATATATGGAAAAATCTGAGCAACTGTTGACCATGTTGAAACATACTTTCAGTATTTAATTTAGGTGTCAGAAGCATCTAGTCTGGCTAGAGATACTTACGGTAAATGTTCTGAAGATGGAAAAATAAAAAATAAGTCATAACCTTCATCACTAAAAACCCCTCTCTTGCAAAATATCTGAGCATCGTTTATTTCACACATTTGAATATTTTCATTTATTTTTGTGGGGCTGCTTATAGGCATACGTCTTAGAAGGTTCACAATTATTTTCAGGACTGGGCCTGATTTTACACTCTCCAAATCGTACACACATAACAATTTGTGTATGTGACAGCAGTTGCTTTTGAGTATAGCAATTTTTTGGTACCTAGAAATAGGACAATAACTACCACACATACAGAATTCTTTATCACTTCAAGTCCACTCATAAACTAGCTGTTTGAGGAAATCTGCCATCATATTACTGCTTTTCTCGCTTAATTCTTTTTCTTTTACCTTTAATACAATTCTGGTTCTGATTTTCTTACCAGGAATGTGACAAATGTGAAAATTTTATTAACAGTACGCATGTATTTCTTAACAAGCATCAAACCAAGGTGATTTTTGTGAGGTTACAGGAGCAGAAAGCTGATGGCTGCAGACAGCACTGCTATCTAACTGAGTAGAAGAAATGCTGAGGTGTTTTGCATTCAGGTTATTTTCTGAGGAGGCCACAGAATACAGACCTCATGTGCAAGACCTGGCCCTAAAAAAGTAGGCCCTTCTTAATGGTCAGTGTCCTGATGCAGATAAAAAGAAGCAGGGGCTGCGGGGAAAGACATTAGCCTTGTCCATGTGGGACTGCAAAAGGAACAATGGGTCCACCTATAAATCAAGGGAAAAGAGCAGAGATTGCACAAGCACATGTAATAGTGGACATTCATGCCAGTGTAATCCTCTTCTCTTAGATTAGCGTGTTCTTACAACTGAATATATGATACTTTTTCCACAAGAAGGTTTCTTGGCGATGCTGTGTTTGCCCAGTTTCCCAGAGCCTGAGGTGAAATCTCTCAGATATTGCCAAACTAGCTTCCCTTTCCTCCAAATGAAAATTGTTTGGGTAATAGGAGAGAGCCTATAATACCAAAATACAGGACTTACTTTTCCTCCGATAAACATGCAGATCCTGGAAAAAACATCCTGAAAATGAATGAACAAGATCTCAGCATTACACTCATTCCTGGAGCTTTCTCTGTGTTCTCTTTTCTCTGCGTTTTCTAGGTGGTAGAGGCAATGCTCGCTAAAATGTAAGCATATTTGCTAGCTTTGATGTTTAACAGGAGCTAAATCTCTGCCTGAATTTATGAGTTTAAATCCACAAGCACCATAAAGGATTAATGGCAAGTGCCCGCAGCTGTACACACTAAATCAGACTTTCATGCAAAAGATATACACAAGTGCTGGTATTCATGGATTTGAACACTAAGATACAGGTATGTGCATGTGGACTAGCATACACTGAAAGTTCTGTTCACCTACTTGCACAGTCCTGCCAGTGCTGCCAGTACTTCAAGAACACTAAAATTTAGATTTTTTTCTTTCATATGAGAGAATGCGATGTATTTAACTGTATGATTGAATTTTGACGCCAAAACTAAAAGACCTGTTTTGTCATCAGAAACCCCAAGATGGCAATACAGCCTTGTTTTTCTTTGCTGCTTATTTCTATTATTACTATTATTGTCACAATTATATTATTGCAGACACGGAACAGATTTGTGATTTTCTCCTTTGCTGACATCTAAAAGCCTTACTGATTGCTAAGGATTATTTATACAAAAATTGAAAGCTCCAACTACTTTGACATTAACTGAATGGATGAATGCTATCCATGACCTGAAGGTATTAAACAATTCTGTTTAATAACATTAACCAAATAGGCATTTCTGCTCAAATTTGGCTTCCTTTTATAGATGCACATGACTTAACAACCCTGTCAAAAAATCTATATTTCCACATTATTTTCAGCTTAGCATGTAACATACGTCCACACATACTACATTTTCAGGCAGCAGCCTGTATTGATTATCTATATAATAATCAGTTTTGAATGAATTCGCAACAGCATCTTAATCCTTTTCAGTGTTCAGATAGTTTCGACAGAGCCAGGGTAATCAGTTCTGGTGCAGCTAACTTTTGTTGCAGAAAACACAACGAGCAATTGATAGCAAGCATCATTCACCTTGATGCTTGATGAGAGATACTGCAGATTTATCAAATGTGCTACTGTCCGTGACTTCTGCACAGGACTTTATAAAGTCATAGATTCTGTAGCAAAGGAAAAACACAAAGGAAAAAAGCTGTTGAGCTCACATGGGTTAGCTGGCATGTGCTGGGCACAGGTTCGGTACAGCACGTTAATGTACGGTAATGAAAGGTTAGGTGCTCCCAGGAAAGTCACCCATGCTCTTGCCCCAGCCTTGTTAAGTATCAGGCTTAGCAGCAAAGAGCTCAGGTAAAGCTGGATGGGAGCGCAGCCTTCCACTCAAACAGATTTTCTAAGATCACTTTATCCAGCCTTCCACTGAAAGAAATTAATTTCCAGTAACAGGTAATATCAATGAAAAATAATTATAGAGTGGTGCATCAGGGAAGATATTGGCAACATTAATTAAGATTAATGCTGTCAAGACAACCAAAGAAATAAGAACTGAGTAATACTCAGATCTTATTACTCAAAAATATATAAATCATGTCAGGCTCCTCCAACGTCACCTGCAGTTTTAGAAGATAATGAAGATAGAGGCAGGGGAGATCTCTAATGTTCTGACAAAGTTTTCTTTTGATGCGTATGTGTGCATGTATGTACACATACATACATTGTGTTTTTACATATATATAAGTATGAATGTATGTAGCATGCAGAGAGAGAAAGTCTCTCTAAGTTTACTGCTTTACAATAACCTAACACAGTTGAAAGACCGGTTACGCAAACAAGGCCAGATTGTCGTCATAATATTTTGCAGTCCTCTGAGGACAGGGAAGGCAACGGCTGGCATGCCGACTGAGAGGTCCAAGCTCAGTACTTCCTGCTTTAACAACCGTTTGACAGCATAGATAAAAAAACGAATCACAAAATTAATTTTATAAAACCATAACACTGGGAGATCAGAGTCATAATTCTTTGAATAAAATGTTTTCTCCGGAAGAGAAAGAAAATACTTATGACAAAGTACGCAGTGCAATATCCTCTTTTGCTGCCTTTATATCTTCTCTAAACAGCATTGCCACTCTAATACAAATTTCAAAGTAGTAGCATTTAAATGGAAAATCACAAGGGAGGACTACACTGTATTGTTACTGAGATATAAAGAGTCCCTCGTTTTAAATTACTCTCCATTAGAGGAATGACGCTTAGAACAGGTCTGTGCAGATGACTAAATGTATGCTCAAATCTCTGCTGGGAAATAGGGAACATACCTTAGGAGAAAGAAGCTTTTCTGATGGCTACCATCCCTCCCAGAAAGAAACATTTTGAAACTAAAACCTAACACACAGGAAATAATAAATTCACTTCTTTTCTTTAAAGATTACTCTGATAAAAGTAAGAAGAATAAAGGCTTTTCTGTGACCGACTACAAAAGTCGGAGAAAAGGGCACATCCACACTATTCCTAGAGGCAAAATAATGCTGTTCCCAGACTTGGCTGCGAAGTCAAGAAGTGAGAAGGGAGAAGAGACTGAATTACCCTGTCACATCAGGAGGGTAGCTAGCTAATCCTGCGCTAACTGAGCTTCTGAACTGCATCTGAAAGGGCAGGATGGGGTGAGGTTGCACTGTCAGTTGATATTCCGTGTATGTCATGCATTTCCATGCAGACTCTTAGTTCCCAATACTATGTCAAGCAGCTTTTAAAGCACTAAATTTACTTAAAATTAAGGAGTTTTATAGCTTATTTTTATTATATTCCCTTTTATAACGGAAAGCTGCCAAAACCTCCCCTGCCCAACAACCCAATCATAGATGGTGCATCAAGCCAGCTGATTTATTTCGCAATAGCTGCTCTTTGCAGGGGGAGTGTGTGGAGAGGGAACAGCGCAAATGGATCCATTTGAGTTTCAGATTTCTGACGAGTGAAAAAACCAGCTGAATGGTGAAAAAATTTCTTTGTGGAACAAATGGGGAATTATAGGGATTAGTGTCGCATGTCTAGGATCTGGAAAAGCATTTGGTTTGTGCTATTGTAACCATTTTTATGGATTAATTAATGGAATAGTGATGTGAGGAATTTCTTTTGATTTAATACATAAATACATTAGATGAATCTACTTGTGGTTTGGAAGTGACGGGCCAAATGAGACCCATTAATACCAATGGATAGCTGACTCTGGGCTGCTTGAATTCAGCAGGATGGTTCAGCATGATGGGTGGACAGACACCAGACGGTCTGATAATGCAGAGCTTTCATAGATGCACACAGGAAATTCCAGTCTGATTTACATCCTCTATAATACTGCAAAAGACAGCTTGCAGTGAGAGTGAGGAGTTTTAGCTTTAGCGCTGTTTGTTTTACTCAATATTTATTAGTTCAAGTCCTCTGTCAGAAATATCAGCAGCTTCTAAATGATTCAAGTATTTGTAAGATAGCTCCTGACCTCCGTTCACCCAGAAGTGTAATCACCCAGAAGACTTGACACCCTGGCAACTTGAATGCACACAATACATGAGAACTTGAACTGTGTAATACAGTGCTAGTAGAAAACACAGGAGAAAAAGGTACATCTATGGAATCCTGTTACGTGTTCTAACTTCTTACATCTTAGATTAACAGATGTGATCTCTTCATCAGAGGTCCAGAAATGCTCATTCCTGAATTTTGCAAACAATATTCTTCAAGTTATGAAGTGTTTTTGTGAATTAATTGTATTTTGTTCCCATAATGCCCACTTAAATATGGATTTTGCTAAAATTGGAGGAAAACTAAGATGCAGGAAGCAGATATAGATGGAAAATAAGTATATATGGGTATGATATACCTACCACATATAGATCTGATAAAATTCATACAAAACCAATGACAATTAGCATCTGTCATCTTTTCCAGAGTCCAACATCTTGTTCAAACGTAGCTGTTATTTTATATTATGTTCTGCATGCAAGGCAAAATGTATTCCACCCTGACAAACATTGTGAGACATAGATTTCAACTTCAGAAACATCTACTTTTTTAAAAAAATAAACTGCTTTTCGGCCCTTGAAACAGCATGACCAGTTTGAAACAGCATGGTCATATGCCTTCTGCATCCAAAAGAGGGACCTGTATATTTGAGGAAGTGATCCTTCGCCCTCCCTCTATAAGCAATTCCACATTTAAATGTATCAAATTCAGTGTGAATATTGGTATTGAGTACCTATTCAAAACTATAGACAGTGATCTTTCAGTCAAAGGGACTTAAAAGAAATTGTGGTGAAGATTAAAGCAATGAATATTTTACACTTTATTTTAATGAAAAATAGCATGCTGAAGTTGAAAACATCAAATGTTAAATTGTCTTCTACTTGAGCAAATTTAGAAACCTGCCACAATCAATAAGGAAGGAAGATGGACTACTGTAACATGCAGCTTTGTCAGGTTTACCTGCTTGTGAGCGTGGTCGTAAGAATTGATGTGGTTGTCAAATTCCTGGTGTTTGTGGTACTGCTTGTCACATAGTTCACAGTAGAAATTAGCCTTCGCATCCTCCAGAGCCTTGGCTGCAGCTTTCTCCTTCTCAGCATAGTCCTGCAAAGGCAGAAGCAAAGGAAGACACTTGGCTACAGATCATGAGCTCATGCTTCAGCAGATATTTTTGTCACCCACGTTAAAAACACTAGGCTATCTAGGACTGCTAGGTCACCCGGGTCCTCCCTGGGACCAAAGTAGATTTGATCTACCTCAAAGAAGGTTTAAATTGGGTTTACTAAAATAGTTGTATTTCTTGAATAATTATTCTTGCTACTTCTTGTAGGTACCGTAGCAAGAAAAGTAGAGAGGAATGGGGTGTAGGTGAGTACCGTGAGGACACTGCCTAGCTCCTGGGCAGAAGAGCTGAGCAGTGAAGAAGACATAAGCCACCACGTGAATGCATGCAGGGTTAGTCTATCAACTGTTAGAGCACCATCCCAGTTTGCACCAACGTGTGTCTGCTTTTTCAGGCACTATTGCTCAGAAGAAATAAACTAGTTTTATTTTGGTACTAAGGCAGATTTTCTTTTGTGTTCTGCTTTCTACCTTCTATGAAATATTCATCAGGGCCAGGCAGCAGCTGGCTATGTCTGGCTGAGATTTTCCTGGAGCAGAGCCACCTCAGCGGGAGCCTTTTCTGTTCCACCCTGTCACTTCGCCATGTCTGCGTGAAGGGACATGCCATCCAGCCCACCCAAACCGAATGCAATCGTCACCCGCCTGACATAGACCACAACCACTGACGAGAGCCCTAGCTCATGTCCAGGCTCAGGCAAACACAGCTGAAAAGAGGGAAAACACGCTTAGTTCCTACTAGTCCTAGGAGGTGAACCTCCTCCAATTGTAGTCTTCTTCCATGTCTCCCTAAAGACTCAGGTCATCAAAGAGAATCAGTGTTTTGATTTCAATACATAATATTAGGTAAAAGACAAAACTTAAAACATAGCCAAAAATTACTGAAGTCCAAATAATGCACTTAAACAGGGGTCCTGATACTCAAAATTGGCAGCACCCTTTGCCAACCTTATTTCTTTTACAAGGCCTTTGTTATATTGTTATTATTACAACACTTTCTTAAACATTTTACATTAGCGTTTAAAGAGCAAACTTCTGACACAGAAAACATGAACAAAAAAGTTAGGAAAAGCAATTAATTTTATATTTGTATTGACAAGTTGATATTACTTGAGCACACGTAATACATTGCCAGGGATTGCAGTAATCCATCATTTGCTGTATGATTTTACTCACCTAAAGAAATGGACACTTTGTGCCGCCAGGCTTTCCATGCTGTGCAGTCAGGCTTGCACCACCCTTTGCATGACAAACTCAGAGTACACCAAACCCAGGACATACTGCACATCTGGGACACACCGCTCCTAGCACATGACGCTGCCCAGCGTCCCCTCTAGGGACCACGCCAGGGTGGAGGCAAGCCTTTGGGCACAGCAGATCAGCATGAATGCACATTTTGAGCCTTTCAGACAGAGAAGGACTTTCTTAACGAGTGCCACATGTTTTGAATCCGAGACTTGCTCAAGCAGCAGGGGTGCTTGTTGTCAATGATGTGACACGCTGAGCTCCAGACAGCTTTGTGCTGTGAGGCCTTCTGCTCTGCCCTGGTCTTTACGCCGTCAGGTTGGTGACAGTAGGTCTTTCTCACAAGGTAGTATAGAGGCTGCCATTGCCAGTGAAGTTAACTTCACCTAAACTAGACTGTCTAGCAGTTAGGTGTATGGTCTAAGGCAGTATCCTAAGCTTCCTCTGTAAGAAACAGAAAAATGATAGCCAGTGGCAAAAGGTGATTAATTCCATCTATTTCAAAAACCTATTTTAGGGTGAGATTCAACTCTCCAGAGGTGTTATCTCTCTCCGTTGACCACTGCAAGGCTCTAAATTACTAACCTGGCTTACATCCTTAATTCTTAGATTGCTGAAGTCAGGGATAATGAATGCTATATTGTATTTCTTTATATTCCATTCCAAATCTCCCCGCAAAACTTTCATGAACCGACCTGCTTGAAGACAGAAGTTCAAAGAGGAATTTTGTACCTGGAATTTTGATTTTATATCTTACAGATGATGTCAATGACATGTCAGTCCCTCCCACAGGGCAAACATCCAAATAAATCTCTTTCCTGCATGCGTATGGATCAGGTGGGTTAGTGTACTGTGATATACTCACATAGGACAATTTTGAAAACAGGTAGCCTGAGCTAACATTTCTCCACTTGAGAGGCTGCTAGATAATGGTAGTTAATACTTGTTTGTATCAAGACGAAATAGTCTCGCAAGCGAATAGTTAAATAGCTTTCATTAGTTATTTAAATCTACAAAGCCCATTAAAAAGTGATACTTCTCAGCTCATGCTTCAGAGTCATTGTTTTGCTAGCATTAATTATTCACCAGGCCTTTGGTATAATTAAAATGCATAAATTAGAATGTGGATGCAATAACATTAATTATGCAGAGATATCTTCCCTGGAAGTCAAGTGTTGGGGGCAACATATTTTTATTCTAAACTGGTAAAAATCTAAGTTTTTTACTCACGAGCAGCCAGCCAAAGAATAATTGAGGTGGGGTTTTTTGTTGTTTTGGGGTTTTTTTTCTGGGTCTGAACTGTCAATTAAATGTTCACAGCCTGCTCCATCTTTGCTTCTGCTGAAGGAGAAGCCTAATTGTTTAGGGTGAACACAGCACATTACTCTGTGAAGCACAACTGAAACTGCTGCTTGTGAGCATTCCAGACTGCCAACTTTATCTTTCTCAGCAGAAATTAATACAGTTCCATTGACATAAAGATGTTTTAAAATAGCAACAAGGCATCTCCCAGGTGCATCCTAAGATAATCACAACTACTTCCATTGGCTTATTGCTTAATTATGCTTGTCTACCATGGCAAAAGATATAATTTCCTGCTTGCTTATCGATCAGATGCAGGGAAATTGAATGCTACATCACATACTTTAGAAAGGTCATGGATTTTTCTTTCGCTGCAAAGGCGTAAGAACTTCTAGCACTACAGTAAATTGTGCATAGTCAAATGAAATTTCACATCCAGACTGTTAATATTATCTCCCTAGGACTATAGAGACCAGTGGTCAATTCTGGCATAATAAAACCCGATCACATGGAAGAAAATCTATAGAATTACATCTGTAGAAAACATATGTGGTCATGAACAACTGACTACACCAATGCAGACACAGAAAAGCAGAAAAATTACACCAATGTATTTTGAACTGGGGACCACCGATGGTAATGAATATGTGTGTCACAGTCTCCTAAACTTTGTTCTGGATCATATACTGCGTACTAATGACATATAGCCTAGGTAAACATGCACATACTTATAAGATAACATAAGTTAGCAGTTCTGTCTTTGAGCCACGGACAACAGTAAGTGCAAGCTGATGTCAGGGACGATGCACTCGTTGTAGGTAGAAACTCCTAGAAACGATGGGTTAACCATCTTCTATGTTGCTGGATGCATATAGTATACTGTATAAGGATAAATGAGCGCAGAATATACTTGAAAGCATTTTTTTCCTAGAAGCCTGCAAAATGGTTCCATGTTATAGATTGTAATTACATTGGCATCAGTTTGGCCCACAGAGGCACGTAACTGTAATAAATGTTTATGTATCGGATTACTTTAAAAAGCATACTTCTATTGCACGTTAGGCTGGAAGTGCTTTCACTTAGCGGCTACTTTTGCAGCATGCTTCCCGTTGTGAAAATGCAATTAATGGTATCTGACATTTCGTTTTCTAATATAGGGAAAATCAATGAAAAATCCCATGTAACCGAGTTTTCTAGAATGTTGCCACTGACACCTAGTCAATTAGAAATCATTTATTAAATCCAGAGTCTGTAAGAGATATTTGATAGACTGCATGGCCATTAAAGTATGCTGATCTAGACAAAACAATACCACATTGCCTGCCTCAGTAACTGATAGTAAATATACCTGCTACGTCCAAATGGACTAAGGTGAACAATAGGTCACTTGATACAGTAAAACTTTCAGAGGCAGTTTTCTTTAAACCCATGGATTTCTACAGAGATAGTGGAGTAAATGCATAGTGCTTGTAAATGGACCATGGGGAAATGTAACATCATCAGACCACTTCTGGTCACTTATGATTCTATGATTTCTAAATTGGAATGCAAACTTAGTGACACAACAGCTAACTCACATTAATGCAGAACTCAGTAAGTGACAAACTGCTCCCTCTTTGGGGACATAAGCAACCAGAGTTGCTAGAGTTTGAGAACTTACATATAATTCTGTGAACCAGATCAGATATGAGTGCAAGTATTAAATACTGATGCAACTACTGAGGTGCCTCTTGGGGATTCTCAGACTAGAGGTTAAAGGAGAAGTAGGACAAATACAAAGACATGAATAAGATACAGAATTATATTCTACATCTAAGAATTTTAAGTACATTTGCATTTACATGACTTAGATGAGAAAACGCACTGTGATTCTGTATGAAATCTATGAACGATACTAATTAACAGCACAGGGCATGCAAGTGCTTTAGGGACCAGGATCAGGATTCAGAATTACTGTAATAATCTTGAGATACAGTCTGAAATCATCAAGATCAAATTCAGTAAGATGTGTGTCAAGTGCTGCACTTGGGAGGGGGAAATCACATCCACTAATAGTAGCTTGTGAATAGCTGAGTAAACACAAATGTAAGGGAAAAGGTCCAGGAGGTTAGAGTAGAAAAGAAATTAAATGAAAGTCAACAACAAAAGTCAAGGCAAATCACATTCTGACATGTTAATAGTAATGTTATATGTAAGATGCTGAGGGTAATGATTCCCCTTGATTCAGTATTGGTGAAATGTCAGCTGTAAAATACTATTGGGTACGTCTACACCAGCAAATAACTTGGCTTCTGGAATCTGGCCCTCAATCATCCCCACTCCATGTGTGACAATTCATTTTCAGGCTTTCATGTTGGAGTAAACTTGCTAGTTCCCTTTGAGATAAAAATGTGTGCAGTACTAGAATAACACTCAGTTCAGGGACCACACTACAGGCAGCAAGGAGGAGACTTCACCAGGTGCTCCACGCCCTGTGTAGTCTTCCGACAGCCATCAAACTGCATTCCCCCAGGCATCCCCATTTCATGACCTTCCCCAAGGCAAGCAACAGTTGCATGCCATAAAAAGACAAGCAGCATCATGCTGCAAACGGAATACACAAGCAGTGTTTTAACATAGCCCTCACACTATTTCAGATAGACTGAAATAGAAACAAATATAACAATTATACCTAAGAATACACATAGACCTGAGGAGACTTAGGCCAAGTATGGACATAACCTGTTTGCCCTGGGACATAGTGTGGCTGAGTTTTCTACATTACTGGGCCTGAGAGACTAGGCCTGCTTACTGAGGCAGATCAAAGTGTAGATGTAGCCTTTAAGGCAGTTTCGGTCCCCACAATTTGAAAAAGATATAGACGTACTTGGGAGATCCATGAGCAGGACAGTAGGCATAAGAGGTTTAAAACTGAGTTTCATGCTTAAATTAGGCAAACTAGATTCCAATTGGTAATTCGTATTTTTATTGGATGATTCACGTGAGCACTTGTAAATGAAGTTTTTTGAGGGAAATCTGTAGAACTGACTGGGCTGGTACAGAACATCCCTGGGTGGTCAGGATCTGCACATGGATGGGCAGAGACAGCAATTGTAGAACTTCTGTTTTGAGTGTGCATTCACCATTTCTTCCTCATTCACCAGTTCTTGGGATAACTGCACACAATTTTTAGGCCCTTATATCTTTTCCTCTGCACCTACGCCGAAATAGATTTTTTAAAAATTTCTAAAACTCAGCAGGCAGGTGATAGTAATCAAAGTAGTTGTGTGCAGTGTGAAACTTGAGAACCATACACGTCTTGGTATTAGAATATGCAACTGAACATCAGGATAGTTGAACTAAGGAACTTTTCCCTGAATGAAAGAGTAAAGAATAAAGAATTTGCTAGGGAAGCTTAGCTGCGAAGACAGAATAAAAAGCAAGTAAATTTGTTCAGCTGCAATAGCCAGCAATACAGAAGGTTTTCATTTACCTTACACATGTTCTGCTGTTTTCCGCCTTGAAAACTCTATGTATAGTTTCTGCCAGTGTTGGATCTAAACTGAGGAATTACAGAGTTATCTATTGCAAAAGAATTTTTTCTTCTTCTTCAAAAGCAGTAAATACTGTCATTCTCAGCTGACTTAGAGAGGGCAGCTTCTAACTTCTGCAAATAACTACATCTTCATATTTTTCACACTCAGCCAATTACTGCAACATTTTCAATGAAGTGCACTTCCATTTTCTACTAGAACGCAGAGACCTGAGAAGTGCAATGCTTTTAGCTGGTCCTATATGCCTTTCAGACAACGAACCTGCTGGAACTGATAGGACAGATAGATAGAGAGCTGCAACTTTAAGGAGTCGTAAACCTATTCCTAACTTATTTACTATCAAAATCATCAGTGCTGATTGGAATCAGACCTATAGAACATATGAATTCAAAGAAAAACATCAGCAGGCCTATTTAGATCTTCAGAAAAGCTTTTATATTCTAAGACACATTGCTGCTGTAACTTTATAAGGGACTTGTACTTTGAGATTTTCTAAACCCTTTTTTGTCTTTATAAATGGAGCATATAACCACTAAAAAATCTTTGATGTGGATATAGAGGGCATTTTTCAAACATCTCAATGTGATTCCACATTTTCCCCCTCATTTTCAGAAATCAGTGGAACCTAAGCAGCTGCATCTATTAGATTTTCTGAAAATGTGATCAAGAGTTGACCTGTAAAGTGAATTAGGTACCTAACTGAAAGTTACATACAAAATTGTATATGTTCAGCTTAATTTTAAAAGAAATATATAATAAAGTGAATTTGAGAGTTTGGGTCATTTTTCATTGCAAAGGAATATATTTAAAGAGTATTTAAAGCAAGTAATTCGCAAAATGTAATTTCTTTAAGTGAACACAACTGCCTGGAGTGTCATACGGTGCAGAAACAAGAGTTCTAGGATAAATAACCAGCTCAAAGAGGACTTTAGAACTACAATGGAAATAACATAAATCAGAAAGCAAGCTAATCGCCAGTTTCAGAAATTGAAGGGATGAAGTAGATATTTGTGACGAGTGGTGTCCCTCAGGGGTCCGTGTTGGGACTAGTACTGTTTAATATCTTCATCAGTGACATAGACAGTGGGATCGAGTGCACCCTCAGCAAATTTGCAGATGACACCAAACTGAGTGCTACAGTTGATACGTCTGAGGGACAGGATGCCATTCAGAGGGACCCTGGCAATCTGAGGAAGTGGGCCCATGTGAACCACGTGAGGTTCAACAAGGCTGAGTGCAAGATCCTGCGCCTGCGTTGTGGTAACCTCCATTGAAACAGAAGAGGATGAAGAATCTGCTCCCATGTATTAACCAGCTAGTGAGATGCAGATGTTAAAAAAAAAATATTATATTTGAATACAGCAAATGCAGAGTTTCCAAAAGATACAGGGAAATGCACTCAAGCATAAAGACCAAATGGTATGTAAAGTCTTCGCTATATTTAGGCTGGAATCCAGAAGATTTCTCGTTGTCAATGGAACAGATTTAAGAACAACCCTCACATTGAAGTAGGGAGTGCTATTTTAAGATGGCACATGATACATTTATGAAGGGGAATATATGGTTGACTATAGTAATAGGAGACTAAATTTGATTGAAGATTTTAATTTGAAGATTTAGGAAAATCTACAGCCATACTAAACCTGATTAATGGTATGTGATGCTGCCTGATTTTTATCACTGAACTTCATTGTTAGTCTATACCCCATGTTCTATGACTAGCATTTGACTTACTATTTTGAAAATATTTTCTAAGTATGAAGAAATTAAATAATCATTTCCAAATACTAATGCTGCCATTAAAAAAAAAAAAAATTGTCGTTTTGTAGCTAGATCAACAGCCCCACAAAGAAGAAGGGATGTGACTCACGGACAACTCGAGAACACAAAGGGCATCAGAACTGTTAGAGTTGCAACACAGTTGTAGAGGCTGAAATGATTTCTGGGATAACAGTGGAAATGAATCTGGTTTTATTACTGTTAGGATTATATTCTAGGCAATTTAAAGTGAATTCTAAGAGCCTCACGGGTAAGACTCAAAAAATAGAAAATTACAGAGGATCTCAGAATGTTTCCAGTTACTCTGCAGATATGGTGACTGTTGTGAATACTGTAGGCCTAGTCTCTCTACTAAGGCTTCAGTGAAATCATATTTCAGTATGACTATCTTAAAATGTAGATAGAATAGAAATGTTTTTTCTAAGTTGAACAGAAGAACTGTTCCTGTTATGCAGAAGGAAAAAAATACATGCCTCAATTTTTCCTTATAGTTCTGCTTCTCTGCGAGTCCTTCAGTGAACCTGATTGTGACGTTATTGTCTGCCTTCTATTTAAAGTCAATTCCTTCAATTTGTTCACTATTTCATACTACTTTCTTCTCCTCTCAAGTGATCTTTTCTTTTACCTCTTTTCTGATGAGTGAGGTATTATCAATTAATCTGAAAAGTTAGTCCTCCGTTTATCTCTTACCATTCTCATTTTTTCAATTGCAATTTTTAGAGTACAATGCATGTTCTAGCACTGCATTTAATAGATTGTGTGGTGATGTGTTTTTTCATGACACCTCTTTTCAGATGAAACCTACTTGACATAATTTAATATCTTTGTACATTTTGACCTAAAACCTTCGTCTATAGAACACTACAGAGTTTAACTTACCTGCACTAACTTCCATATTTGTATTAGTTAAAAGCACTTTACAATAATGACATTGATAACGCAGTAAGCGTGTAGGAAAATACTGCATTTGTTATGAGCACAGGAATAGTTATCACCCAACTCATCTGTGGCTGTTGTTAGAATCTTTTTTTTTTATTAAGCACCTTTTTCATAAAATAGAGGTTAATCTCATCAGATAGCTTTTAATAGTCTTTAATACAAATAACAAATATTTACATCTTCTCTCTTTTAATACTGTTTTACTCTTTCTCTGCAGATACCATGCTATTAAAGCCAGTTCATGTAGACTAATTCAATATCATAAATGATACAATAGGATGTCTATTATCAGTGGATTTCTATTGTTCATTGCAACAGAGAATAATTCTTAATTTGATGATAAAATATTAATCAACTTTTAGTAAATCCAGATTGGTCAATTTATTTTCTTATATTATATATATTTGCAATCATCTACTTGAGAAAGATACCTTACAGGATAAGCCTTAATCATACATTTGAATTATATCTATACTTTCCACCTTCTCTTAAAACTTCCCCATAAAATACTGCCTCATCATTGCATAATGCAGCATTTGATGACATGTTTTTAACCAGAAATCAAGGTATTTCTGCACATTAGCTTTTCATGCATCCCATTTTGCATTTTTTTTTTCAACAGAAGCCAAAACCACCGATTTATGAAAGCTTTGGCTTTCCTCAGCACTTGAGGATATGCAAGTGTAAAAGAAAGAATTTGAAATTGCTCTGTAAAGTCCAAGTGAAAAAAGAAGGTTATTTACACACACATACATCCCTCTTCCTCTGCCCGTCCCTGAATGCATTCATGTGAGTTGCAAAATTCTATATACTTTTTTCTATTAACTCTGCAGTTTTATACATGCTACAATTCCACTGATCTGAGCCAAAGCAAAAATATCCTTTCATTTATCTGCCAAATGAAAGTATAATATTTGCATTCAGATTGAAAAAAAATGCCTGTGAAGGAGAGTGGGAGGAAGAGAGGAGGGAAAGGAGGGTAAAAGAAAGAGTGGAACCGAGTAGAAGGAAGGAATAATGGAAAGAAGGATAGAAGGTTGGAAGGAAGGAATACTTTTTCTAGCTCTTTTTTAGCCAAATGTTTGAAACCCATCCTGCAGCACACCTGGCAATTAAAAGTAATTTAATTTCTAAATACAACTGGGCACTCAACTTGCAGTTTTATGTTAGTTTCCAAAGTAAAACTGTCTGCCATCCCATGTTCAAAATCCGTCACGCAGGAATTGCCCAGTTGTATCCGATGCACCAAAGGGAAAGAACTACTTTCCAAAATTGTTTCTGTGTGATGACTTAGGAACATGTCCACAAGCAAAATACAGTTGTTACTGACATATCTAAAGAATTGCCATGAACACTTCATTGTTTACTATGGAAAACAATTATTGACTGAAGACATTAATTCAGTCCAGCACTTCCAGACTTATAATTAACATTGACTAATCCAAAAACTCTGTGCAATGTCTACATTCTTCCGTTACACCTGCAGTCCCAACCTTCCTCTAGGATAGCCTTTCTGTACAAAGTGCTAGTTTTTATTCTCAGCATGAGGAGGTCTCAGCAGGGAGGAGTGAACGCATTAGTGAAAGGAGTGGAGACACACAAAAAGTGACGGCTCAGCAGCAATGCCAAGCACTGCTGCAGGTTAATGTGACTCGAGTGCCAAGCTGCTTTCTTCACAGTTTCCATGCTCAGTGTACATCAACTCCAGGGGCATGCAGCAGGATCCTTTCAGCCTATGGTGTGTTGCTTGATTTACAGCTGATCCTGCATGACTTTGTGGCTTTGTTAACTTCCTTCCTATTTTTAGGGGGGGAGGTTGTCTGTCCTTTCCTTCAATTTACAAGCTATGGCAGAGACAGAATCCTGGTCCCACCTGCCAGTTTCTTTCTTTACCAGGCAGTATAGTCAGTAGTGATCTGACTGCCGATTAATCAGCTGTGAGTCTGCAATGTGTTTGATTATTTATTCATAGAAAAGAAAGATATTTTAGGTTAAATATGTAATTGATTCAAGTTCCTGGCCCTCGTGAGAGTGTGGAGAAACCTCCACAGTCGTGATCAGTTGGGACACCTTGATGCCACTTACCAACTCCTCTTGCTGTTCTCTCACCCAGGGTAAAGACATATTGTAAGAGAGCATGAAGGGCTATCTAGAAATAGTTGCCTAAAATGCTCCACACAATCCTCACCCCTTGGTGAGGTCACTTCCCAGAAACTGGGTAAAAACAAACCAGAGATGCGGCCACCTCTGTCTCCAACCCAGGGTCTAGCACAGTCCAGCATGGCTGGAGTCAATGGAAGTTTTACTGCTGATTCTAATGGGAGCATGAGATCTACCTATAACAAGCATAACAAGTGGAAAACCAAAACAAACAAAAGAGGAGATAAAATTTAGATCCAGAGGGTTTTCCTGAGATTATGAAAATAATTAAAACGTAGGATGAGCATATTCTTGCAGAGGCGGATTTGAAAAAAACCCAAGACGAGGAAAAGGAAAATAATACCTTTTTGTAATAAAAGACATTTTTTCTGCTGTGATACTTTTGAGTATCAGACTAATATGGTACCAAATTGATAGCAAACTTCTATTGTGCTCTTTAATTCACCATACAGGATTGTTGGCATTAGGAATAGCATTGTAGAATACAACATGCAATTTAAAATAAATATGCCAGAGTCTGTGGCACAAAAGATTTTAAATAGATAATTTCTTGAACAAATAAAAGACGATCCATCCTCATCTCTCTCAAATGAATAAACTCTATAACATAGAGTAAATTCTGTCACAAGTACTTGGCTGGGAATACATTACCCAGGCATAACGAGCACTTCTACTGCTGCTGCAGAGACCTGAGGCTTTCTGAGACAGCGACGCAAGAAGCTGATTACAGCTTGATGCTGTTTCATGAGGCCTCCTGGGGTGTCAATTAATCCCATGAACTTACTGAATATAGTGCAGCATTAGAGGTTCTTGATTTCGGAAAAACTAGCTGGGCTGGCGTCTCTTATCTTGAAAGAATATTTCTGGCTTCACCATCACCTATTATAAATACAAATGGGAAGTTCTCAACTACAAGAGTACCATCATTAAATTTCCTGCCTTGCTGTGTCACATTTTTAAGAATGACTCTTAAAAACTGACTGAATCTATATCTGTTACAGACTCTGCACTCTTCTTTATTATTGAACTGTGATTCTGCTTTAAATGTTTAATGATTTTAATGCTACGTAAGTGTACAGAAGTACATCATAACTTCGGTTTTGGATAACCTGCTAGCACAACCCCCTGTGTTAGAAAATGGTGCACAGTCTTACTAGATAACAGATTTGATGGTGCATTTACTTAATGAATGTGAATTACAGTGTGTGAGCTCTCTAACCCTTGATCTAACTAAAATAGATGACACAATGAATTAATTATGAGAGGATGACATTTCCTCCCAGTTTTTAAAAATTACATAGTAAACTTCCTATTCTTGAATAAAAGATAACGAACAAAAAACCTGTTTATAATTTCACTGGCTTGCTGCTCGCTTCACTAGAATAATTTTTGATTACGTAACTGTATGTATGAAAGCAGAAGCAAAGAAACAATAATTTTTGTATGGGCGATGCTCTTAGTCATAAAGTTTAGTTTCAGGTACTCCTGTGAGGAGTGGGGAGCTGAACTTGATGATCCTTACGGGTGCCTTCCGACTCAAGGGATTCTGTGATTCTATGATTCTAGCAGCAACGTAGTCTGTTAGTACATTACCTTTTGGTTTAAAGCAACTTATTGTGGTATACTTCCATCACCAGTGATTTTGGTCTACTGCACGTAACTTTCATCCCTGAGCAGCTTTCTGTTATACTGTCAATATCCTGTCAGGAAAACCCAATAGACAATTGGTCATTACAAGATTTGATGTGTTAATGTGAAGCTGGATTTTTCTGAGCTGTCTCATACTAATATCAACCGCTGTCTGATGGAACATGCACTCTCAGTAGTGCAGATATTCACAACCATCCCCCACGCATGTGAGGAATAACACAAGTGCACCATAGAAATGTCCAGGGAATAACACTTTTCTCATGTCTTATTGCCTGTATTTAGCAATAGCCTCCTTCCTTTTTAATACAGGTACTATGACGTATGAAATTACTAAAGCAGAAGTTCTGACTCAATTCGTTAGGGCTATGACTAGAGCATTGGGGAAGCAAATCTATAGCAATTTAAAAACAACCAGACCTTCCTTTCCATCTTGACAGGGATGACCAGGTGAGAGTCAAACTTCATAGTAGCAGTTATTGTAGTCCTGAAAATTTTCTTTTTCCCGATTTGAAACATACACAGCTCTTAAATGGAGCTCAACTCTTAAATGGACACTCAACCATATTCAGTGATCTCTATATAGTAAATTCCAGTTATGAATTCAGTACAAGATATATTTGTATATTCAAAATAACCTATTCCGTTCTAGTAGAATAACTGTGACAAGTTTTGTCAGAATTTTTGTATATGTTTTATAGAAGGAAATAAAAAAGCAGTTATATCCATATGTGATTTATATGGTCATCTCTGTCTTCATCTCTATTTGTCATATGGTTGCATAAATCTATATTTAATCTTCATAACATCATTCTGAAGCCTGACTTCCACAATGAATACAGTGCCACGACCTTGGCCTCACCATACTCAACTTTGCAGCACTGAGCTTGTATGTACAGTATAATACTGTATATGCCTTGCTGCATCAGTTGCCTGTCGTGAGCCCACATCCAGCATGTTGACTGAGACACTGTTAGGAAATACCAAGAGAAAAAATGGAGTTTTATGTGTCTTTCCCACAGGCATTTGGATGACTTCCTGAAGTTAAATAGTTGTGCAATTCTTCACAAAGTTGTTGGACCCTATTTCATGTCTTGCTTACACAAGGTGAATTTTCTAATTGAGTTGGGAACATGACACTGCATTTATTCACGCTTCTTTTCTAATCACTAGGAGGGTAGAGGAGTTCAGTACAACACTAGACACTTCTAGCACTATGGAAAAAGTGAAAGCAAGCAAAGGGAGATGACATGAATAAGATTTGCCTGCAGGTTTGTTGTTGTGCTGGAAATGGCACCCCATGTCCAAGCCTTAGACCAGTGAATTTCATGACTACATCTTCAGTAATTTTAGTNATATCATTATATATAATTAATTATATAATTATATTTATTATATAGTTTATTATATTTATTATATAATTATATTATGTATAATATAACATAACTGTGTCATGTCCCTCTCGACCAAAAGGGGAAGAGGGAGCAACTCAGATTTGCTGATTCTTTTGGTTGGAATGGGGCATACACAACACCTGAGGTCCATAGGTAAAGAAAGACTTTTTTTTCATAGCTAGGCTCATTGGTAAATAATTGGTTAGCAAAAATAATTGAATAGTAGAAATAATTATTGCTTGCCACGCATGTGTGGTTTATGCCTTGGGTTACTTATTGGAAAAGAAAAAGAAATNGTATGAAATTACTAAAGCAGAAGTTCTGACTCAATTCGTTAGGGCTATGACTAGAGCATTGGGGAAGCAAATCTATAGCAATTTAAAAACAACCAGACCTTCCTTTCCATCTTGACAGGGATGACCAGGTGAGAGTCAAACTTCATAGTAGCAGTTATTGTAGTCCTGAAAATTTTCTTTTTCCCGATTTGAAACATACACAGCTCTTAAATGGAGCTCAACTCTTAAATGGACACTCAACCATATTCAGTGATCTCTATATAGTAAATTCCAGTTATGAATTCAGTACAAGATATATTTGTATATTCAAAATAACCTATTCCGTTCTAGTAGAATAACTGTGACAAGTTTTGTCAGAATTTTTGTATATGTTTTATAGAAGGAAATAAAAAAGCAGTTATATCCATATGTGATTTATATGGTCATCTCTGTCTTCATCTCTATTTGTCATATGGTTGCATAAATTTATATTTAATCTTCATAACATCATTCTGAAGCCTGACTTCCACAATGAATACAGTGCCACGACCTTGGCCTCACCATACTCAACTTTGCAGCACTGAGCTTGTATGTACAGTATAATACTGTATATGCCTTGCTGCATCAGTTGCCTGTCGTGAGCCCACATCCAGCATGTTGACTGAGACACTGTTAGGAAATACCAAGAGAAAAAATGGAGTTTTATGTGTCTTTCCCACAGGCATTTGGATGACTTCCTGAAGTTAAATAGTTGTGCAATTCTTCACAAAGTTGTTGGACCCTATTTCATGTCTTGCTTACACAAGGTGAATTTTCTAATTGAGTTGGGAACATGACACTGCATTTATTCACGCTTCTTTTCTAATCACTAGGAGGGTAGAGGAGTTCAGTACAACACTAGACACTTCTAGCACTATGGAAAAAGTGAAAGCAAGCAAAGGGAGATGACATGAATAAGATTTGCCTGCAGGTTTGTTGTTGTGCTGGAAATGGCACCCCATGTCCAAGCCTTAGACCAGTGAATTTCATGACTACATCTTCAGTAATTTTAGTGAGGAAAGATACCTAGAAAGCATGGGAAAATATGACAAAGAAAATTAAGATGGTTGGAAAATAAAGGAACAAATGATGAGACACCAGAGAAAATGAGGAAGGAGAAAATATAACAATGGAAGATGAAACAAAGAAAAACATCATACTAATTACTTAGGTGAAAAAAAACCCAATAGCGTATTGATATACATGTTTCAATATTTCTGTCTATTTAATTTACATAATATGTTTATGTAGTAACATAGTATAACTATGAAACTATACTACAGTTTNATTCTTTTGGTTGGAATGGGGCATACACAACACCTGAGGTCCATAGGTAAAGAAAGACTTTTTTTTCATAGCTAGGCTCATTGGTAAATAATTGGTTAGCAAAAATAATTGAATAGTAGAAATAATTATTGCTTGCCACGCATGTGTGGTTTATGCCTTGGGTTACTTATTGGAAAAGAAAAAGAAATAAGAGAGAAGAAGAAAGAGAGAAAAAGAGAGAGTGGGTCACAGAGAGAGAGGAGGGGGATAGAGAGAGAAGAAGAGAAAGATAAAAAGAGAGGGAGAGAAAGTGAACACTGGTCAGGGTTCCAGTGCTGGTCCAGACAACGGAGGGGCTCTGGTCCGTAGGAGCGCTTGTCCAGAAGTTACCACTTGATGCTGTTTTCTGTCCACTTTTATTGTCATCCCTCAATGTGGATCACTTCCTCCAAAAGTTTTGTTTCTGGGCAGAATTCAGCATCCTTCTCCTGTTGGTTAATTACTTTTGCTTGCTATGTAAATTAGCATGCGTACTCCTTACGGACGTAGAGGGGCAGGTCTTCTTGGTCTGGAATTGAGTCGGTGGTTGCGATCTCCTCCTGCTGCTTTTACTTCTCCCCCAGTTACTGTAGATTCTTGCTTACTTTGTTGCCTCCTGGGCAGTCATCCAGCCTTTGGCACCTTCTGAGGCAGGATGTTCCCTCTTACCAGTCCTCAGCTCCTCTTCAAGTATGTATCTTGTCTCACTCGTGAGTGTTTGAGACATTAGCAAAACAGTTCTTTGTTCCAGACGGTTACGAGTTAGCCTTAGTGTTAGATTGTTTAGTCTTTCTGTTCGTCTCTTAATACAATACAGAAATAAATTGTGTGAAATGGGTACTAATATTTCAAATCACAATATTCCATTACACATCCCAGTTTCTGTGTTAAAAATTTTATTATTAATTTCTACATTAGTATCCTTCATGTAGCATTGTGTCACTGAGGATGGGCCACCTGCATTATGAGCTAAAACCAGAGCTCAGATACATAAGTGTGACTTTACTAGAAACAGAATTTAGCATCTCTAAATCTCGTTAATATTGCAACATTATTCTATGTCATAAGGCGAAACAGTGTTACTACTATCTCTGCTAGTAACTTGGCTCTGCTAATGAGCTGCATTTTCACAAATCTTTTCTTCAAGCAAACCTATGGTTCCATCACGTCATGCATAGTACTAATATCCTGGAATTTACAGCAAAGTGCAGATTTTACAGGAACAAGTATTTTAGATTAGTTTGAATGTACAAAATTCTTGTTATCAAGATTTTTGCTCTTATGGTTAGCGTTGAAAAACATCTTTTTGCAGTTCTTTTCATTTTTACTTAAAATTTCATAAAATAGTATGCTACTTACAATAACGATAGTTTATAACAAGTTACATATTTTAATAATACCTACACTTGTCCCTTGTTGCTCTGTTTCAGATTTTAACTCAGTCTAATAATAAATATCACAATTTGTGGTGCTACTCAAGACAAAATATGCAGAGGTCAATGAACTGAAGTAATATCTATAGTAGTTACTTTTTAAAACTTTCTAGTCATAAAATTCATACTTAAATCCTGGCAATCCTTATCGCAACTGTTCAAGATGTACTGTTCTAAAACAAGCACTTGCTTGGTTATGCATGCATAATAAACCCTCTTACTGAATTTGCTTCTCCTTACCACTTCTTCATTTGCAAATGTAATACATTCTTGCATGCAGAATAGGATAATGAAATTAATGTCATGCTTATATTTCCCATAAACAAAAAAAGAGTCAGGACACAATAAAATAATGGAAAACTAAAGTGACAAAGTAAACAAGATATTCATACAACAGGCACAACCCTAGCCCATTTCATATATTGCTTTATTCAGAAATTATTCTCCTGCCCACAAATTTATCATATATCAAAGAAAAAAAAAGTCTTTTTTTTTACACTAATTGCTCACCAAGACATTTTCTGAAGCTAACTCATTTCTCCTCAGATCCTGCATCTCATAATTAGTTGTATTGCCCTGAAATGTAATGATGTGACACTGGCATCTAATTTTGGATGAAATTCAACCCTGAATAGAAAACCTACTTATGATTCTCTGCACTCCCTTGGGCAAAAATTAGGATCTTGACTAGCAGTCTGTACAAGGAAGAATTCCTTTTACAATGAGTGTCAGTGTGCAGATTATGAAGAAGGTTTTCAAAGTTCCCGGAGGAAGGGAAAAGGCTGCATATTGTCTGATTGTGACACAGTTTTAGGTGAAATTTAATCATATTTTTCACTTTGTTCACAAGCTCTGGCAAAATAAGCAGATGGGAACTCTGAGTTAGTATTCTCATGCACAACAGTGGACCCCCATGTTTGCATTCATCTTGTATTCATTGACATAAGACTTGTGTCTTCTAGTCTCTTAAGTTACAAAGGCTCTTGGGGTGGGTTGGACTCTAGGACTCCAAAAGCTGCTGACATGCTCTTGTCAGATTCTGGAACCTTGTGTTTAAGTATGGTGTAATCAGTGCTCTGGCATAACAGCGTCTGTAGTCAAATCATTTCAGCCAGGGGACCTCATATAAGAGACTCGAGAATCTTAAGACAAATGGAAATTAATTGCAGCACAGAGATGAGAAACTTAAAATAGCTAAGTTTGAGGCGATGTGTTTAATTTTTTCTTTATTTATACTAGAAATAAAAAACAGGCCTCAAGCAGGGGTTCTTCAGAGAATGTGGCTGTCTCTGCCTTAGCATTTTGGATCAAAGCGGTAGCGAGCTTTTGAAGCAAACCTAAAAGCCTTCTCCACTTCCTGCACATTGGTTTGGTTCACAGAGCAGCTTTGGTGTGTTCAGCTGGCTTTCTTTAAAGGGACACTACAGGAGAAGACCTGCCTTGGGTCCATGTCAAATGTGCTGCAACCACCAATGTAACCTAAAGGTCTAAACTAATGACTTATCCCTCAAACAACTTTGAGCCACATGTGTAGTGGAGACAACTGCTCCAAATGAGCAGCATAAATCTTGTCCAAAGCAAAATCTCTGAACAACAAGGTCGATGTAGTTGTCAAATCCAACTGTTTCAATTCACAGATCCACTCTTACTATACTGAATTATTTGTTATTTGGACAAAGCCTGGCTACATGCTAGTCAGAGCAGACTACTATCCCCATGTTGCAACTTCCCATCTCAGGTGCTCTACTAAATTTGGCCATGATTCACCTGAGCTCAGTAAAGCACAAAGGTTTTGCTACACATCAGTAGGCCATTTGTCAGCATACTGTATCATACAGCTCTTTCCTTGTTCGACAGCTGGGTTGTTAGGCTTCTCTGTATCTTTCTAGGTTTGAAGGTTTTACATTTAAAATGAGACCAGTGGCTTTCTGAGTTATGTTAATACAAACTTGCTCCATAGCCCACCCATTAGCCTGCACCCAGCTTGTAACCAACGAGATGGGGTCAGACACGAGGATGCACAATGAAGGACAGTCCGTTATCTACCTGTACCTTTAAAATAGCAGCGAAAGAAAGCAAGTCGCCAAAGTGAATTTGCTCCCTCTTGCATTCAAGAAAAGTGTCATCTGTAACTTATGCATTAGGGTCACTAAGTTTAGGGACTGATTTTAGTTTTCCATCAAGGAGACATCAAACATAGCTTAGGTTCTATAAACTGAACATTTGATAACATTGCAGTCAGGTCAATTGAAGCAGTACTTGTAGAGGAACATTATCAAGCATCATTTCAATAGCATGTGGCTGTCTTCCAGGGGTGCAAATATCATTACAACATAACAAAGTAGTCTATGAACTGGATTAGCTGAACAGTCATTATCAGCACTCAGGAAAATAATATCAGTGACAGTGACTTCACCTGCCTGAGTGGTTTAAATGTCCTGACTTTCCATACTGATAACACTTGGCACCACTTGCGGGCTGAAGAAAGCATGACTTTGTTTGATCTAATTATAGAACCATAACAATTTTTGATAAAGAAGAAAAGACATATGCTCTAGGCCATCTTGTCCATCTCCCTGTAACTGCATGACAGTTTACATGCTCATGCACCTGAAGTGTATTAGAATAATACCCTTTTTTGCTGTTCTGTGTGTTTGTATTGAATCTATTGAGTGGATTTTCAGTCTCAGAGTGGCTGAGTTCCCAATAGCAATGCTATTGGAGTCTTTACATAGGACATTATTAGTAATTTGTTTCGGCAGAGAAGAATAAGAAGATAGATGGTATTTTTAGGAATGTTCAAAAAATTTTCCTCTGGGGTTTAGTCTCCCCAGCACAGGATGTCTGTATGGAGGAGTACACTTTGGCTTGGTATGGGCAGGATCTTGCCTGCAGTCCAAAGCTGGCAATCTGGCTTGGAAACAGTCAGGAAATTTATGCTGCCAGCTGGATTCTGAAGTGATTCAAAAGAAAGAATGGTTTAGAGACAGAATTCTCATTAACCAAATTATGCTTTCTGTCTTCTTAGTTTGCTTTACTGTATGCACAGTTAGTATACGTTAAATATATTATACACAGTATATGCAACATTAACCTATAGTAAAAGAGAATTTGTTGGGTTTTTTAAAGTTTTCTATTCATTTCTGCAATGCTTTCTTACTTGGGGCGGTGCTCTAGTAGTCATTAGATTGCTAATTTTACCCTAGTTAGAGGAATGGACTTTCACTAGTGATAGTTTTGCGCAGGTTGAATTTTGATGTAAATAATGATGTACCATACATACCATGGGTAGATGACATGGCATAGAATTGATATAGCTATAACAACACCTATCTATTTGTAAAAAAAAATGTACCAATAAAATACCATCATCAGCTTTGAATTGCATCCTCAGATTTATCTGAGGCCACTGGGAAGCATACTACGGTACATTACCAGGCTGTAGAGTCACCTGCTATGTGTGCACAGTAGTAAGCTTGCACAGTTCCATTAGCTTGCTCAGTTTAGGCACAAAAAGATCCAACTACAGATTCAATACCAGGGCAAGAAAAGCCGGAAAACTGACGCTGACCTTCAGCACCCACAGAGCATTTCCGCACTCTGCTTTCCATTATCCTGGAGGGTATTCTCATTATCAGCTCCAAGAAAAGTTTTCCTAAGAGCAGTGAGGCAGAAGGCACTGCAAGGATGCTCATTCCCATGGATTGCCAAAGCATTACATTACAGAAGATTACTTTAACAAGACAGTCATATTGAGCACAAACCCATGTAGTCATTAGTGCAGGCATTTAGAAAGGTATTCATTTCATGACTAAAACACCTAAAGACGAGTGTCTAAATGTGCACTATCCAGACTCTGCTATTATAGTCAGTTGAGTGCTGGGGTTTGGTCCTGCTGCCCACACACATCCAGTGCTACCTGATATGTCCTTAGTACTGCTCTGTAAAAGCATCAATCTGCATTAGATCCTATCTCCTACCCGTGTGGTTGCTTTTACCCTAGATGCTGACAATGGCAACCACGTCTAATGGCTTGTCAGCTGAGCGTGTTGTCTGGAAGAGAAGGTTCAGCCAAATCTGCACTCAGATCTACTTCAGAGCAACATGATCTTTTCTCTAGACTAAATGGCCTGTGCCGGTCAGAGGCTCGACTTGGGATTTTGAGTGCCTTTTGAGATGCTTGTGGTTATCAAGATATCCACACAGGGCTGTCTGATGCACTGAACCCCATTCAAGACTCACACCTTTCTAGAAGAGGCACCTGGGGAGCAAGTGGAATATCCTTGGGCATTGGAAATGTCTCTAGGTGAGGAAGTTCAGGCAAAAGAATCCTGTCATGTCCAGACACCTAAACTCAGATGTTTCGGTGTGGACATGAGTCTCATCTTGGAATGGTGACCAAGTGCTTACAGCTAAAGGAAAAACCTTTTCAAATCTTTTCTGCTGACACCTACAGCTGACAAGCGAAAAAGGTCAACCTTGTCAGATTAGGACATGAATTCGGCGACATTTTTTTTTTTGACTCCCAAGTTTTAATAACTTCAAAACCTGTTCTGTGTTAGGTTGGGAGGCTTGTATTCCTAGTAAAGCATATTAGTAAGATCTTGTTCTTGCACTGTGCTGTTAACTACACTGACTATCCACTGAATAGAGAAAAAATTATTCTTTTTTAAAATTATAATTTTCAGGTCATTTATTACTTTGAATTTTCCAGCATCAGTAGAGACCAAGCATCTCTTCACAGGCAGGATGGCCCTTGACAGTCCTTCTCCTTGGGGACGATGGAACTGCCAACCAAATAGTGAGTGAGGGACAACGCTTATTCTGCAGCTGGTCCACCACATGTAATTCTCTTTTATAATAGATTAAAAGGAGAGTGACCGAAGTGACCCGTATCACTGTCCAAATAATGTGAAAACCTGCTTCTGCAAGTTATTTTTCACCATAAAGTAAAAAAATCCAGAACTCCTACTGTTAATACAAGGGGAGCAGGGGTTTGTAATGTGCTATCACAGTAAAGTAAATGGTATTAGAAATAGACTCTCCAGAATTTTTTGCCTGTAAGGATAAATTTGTTTGCGTAGCTACACTCTAGCCAGAGGGTATTTTAGTTAAAAGAAGAGAATGGACTTTTAACAAATTATGGTTTTTGCTGATATTTCATCAAAATCTGTTGGACTGGGGGATGCCAGAGTTCAATGTGTCATGTATAATCACACAGCATACCTGCAATTTTTCCCTATGAATGCTTGCAAGCATTGCAGAAATGAAAACAGTGATTGCACTTTATGTAGGCAATTTTCACTTGCTATGTACAATAGCTTAGATAAAAACTATTTCATATGCACTACTCCTGAAGAAGTCTACACAAACCACTGGAGTCTTAGCCACTTTGACTGTGAGTCTGCTCAAAATACATTATCAAATTTTCTTTTATAATATTAAGAAAAAAAGTGCTTTCTTAAAAAAAAATCTGTTCTCACTCAGAGTTAAATATTTTCTTCAAATAAATTCCAAAAGGGTTTCTCTTTTTTCATATAGTCTGATGGACAACACAAAAAGAGGAGTCTGCTTTGCAAATGCAAAAAGTTAAGAAGATAGATTTCCCTCTAATACTGTAGACATCAATACTAGACATGATATCTCTAGTGCAGTCTAACTTTATATGGTTGCAATCTGAATAAAAGTAACCTCTCCTACCTAGGACCTCCGACAAAAGCAAGCATTTTGTTCCACGGAGTCAAAAACGGTCAGAGAAGCTGAAGATATCTTTGTCCTGTGACTTCAATAGGGCTGCCATTCAGACTTACAACCTATGAGGTAACACAGGCTTCAGTATTTGCAAAATTGGTTCCCCAAAAGCCATTGAACACCGACAGACCTTTTGTCTGAGCCCTTCTGTGGTCTATGGCAAATACAATTCTAGCTAGCTTTTATAATTATTCATTAGCTGTGCTAATTTGCTGGCCTAAGACTCATTTCTAGCTATAGAAATACTACATGTGCGCATTCATAGAACATTAGAAAGATTATGTAAAACACCACAAATGAATACCGAGAGGCAAGAACAAAATTTCAATGTAAAAAGCTCTACTGGGGACAAAAAAAGGTAAGTGCCACATCCCGGGGAAAAAAGGTACAGTTAGGAAACATAATGTAATTCAATGATAAAATAGCTAGAGAATTACTGAATCTGGAGAGAATGCAAATAATCTAATTTTAAAAGAGAGTGAACGAAATGTGCCAGAAGGACCAAAGAAATGGACTGTTACTGACTCAGTCATTTCATTAAACTTCTGAATATTTTCCTGCTTTTTAATGTAATCCTTTGTGATCCTGGCACTTTCAAGCAGGAGTTTTTCTATCTTTCTCATGAGGTTTCATTTTACTTCAGGATGACGCCAATACAGAAGTATTCTGCCACTACATTGTGACTCGGGCAGTTCTTCTTCAATGGCTTCTCTACAGCACTTCTTTACTGTTATGCCCTAATTTTCCTATTTTCTAAATACTTCACAGCTCATTTTAGTCAAATTGGGCTAACTGTGTAAACACGAGCATATTTGCAGCAGCAGATTGCAAAACTGACGTGCAGTTTGGGAGAGCTCCGTGAAGAACCTGTTCTACTTTCTGGTTTACAAATCCAGTAAAATAGACTTAATTGTAAAAACTTATGTGAAAGACAAAAGTAGAATTCATCCAGGCTGCTGACAGTGTGTTCCCTATCTCGCCTACATCACTGAATTGAACGTTACACTGATGGGAGGTTAGAGGGACGGAAAGACTCACTGGTTTTGCTTCTAAAAAACTCTTGTACTCGTGGGACTGTATTTGCTATTGCATAATTACATGAAGATCAGCTTAATCCAAAGACTGCAATTAAAAATACTCTTATTTCAGAAGAATTAAACAAAAAAATACTGGCAGTAGCTCTTCTGTTGCGTGGGATTTGGTCTCAGAGATACTATGAATGTTTCTGGCACTGTGTCTTTATCTGCTTCACTGCTTATGATACTGAGAAAGAAGACAGATGAGACAGAAACTAATGAAGAGACAGGATCAATACAGCGAGTGCTTCTGTGTTGTTAACATTTTTCAAAATAGGACTGCCCATGCTGTACACCAGACGATCTCTGCTGGTTTTAGCATAAAATACATGATAATGCATAGTGATTGTTTCTCTACAAACTTAGAAAATACTGAAAATGCTTGAATCGGAGCACATATATAAAGGCACTGAAGTGCTTGCATGCTGACATGCAGATTAGATCGTTTGGTTTTGAGCCAATAAAGTTTGCAAAACTTTTAGCATTTCCTAACTGTGTTTTTTATCCTGAGCTGCAAAATTTTCTTTCAAAAAAACCCAATACCAGATCATATTTTATTCTGTCTCTTCCACAATGCTCACTGAACCGTCACAAGGCACAAGTCTGAACCTAGATGAATGACCAAGCATGAGAGCATTAAGAAGAAAATAATTTCCATAGCCAAAATGTGACCTAAACACCAGCACTCCATACAGCTGTTGCTGATGTACCAGAGCTCTGAATATGTCCCTGAGCAAAACTAAGCGTGGAAGCGCTCACAGTGCTCCTATCATGCTTCTAACACATCTGTGTACCCTACATTTTGTGGGCTGCAGAAAGTGAGCCCCATTTTAGTGTTCTTCTCTAGCATCTAAGAAAATGTCAAGCCTTACCGTAATGCTCCACTACTATTATACACATGTGAAGTATGATTATATTTTATCAGAAGTTTTTGGAGACTTAAGGAACCTCAGGTCTGACCTAATACTAGGAAAAAGCTCATTGATAAAAATCACTTCACAGTCTGCTTCTAGGTGCACCTTGAGCACATCGATACAATCCAAATGGCACAGTGGAAGTTCCAAGTCAAAACAGCAGAAGTTAAAAGCCTGCTTTCCAGTCAAGTAAAAGATATAAGGCATATAGCTGTGGTCGGGAATGCCTGAAGCTGCAGACCTAGTGATAATATGGCCACATTGGTTCATTGAGTCTTTTTGTTTCCACTGGTTCAGTAGTTCCCCATTCAGGTGCCTCTGCTGTATCCAATAAGGAAAACGAAATAGGTCTAGTAAGTCTTATATCTACTATTATTTCAAAGCCAAATCTTGTCCAAGTATGTACAAGCAGAGAAAAAAAGCTGCCATAGAAACCATTTTTTCTGCCACCCTAGCAATTTCCTATAATACATATTACAAAGAATATGCAGAAGTGTATAGTTTTGCCACAGTGTGTGTTTATTTATAACTAGATGAATGTTAAGAACTGCCTGTGAAGACAATGGTGTCTAATCAATAAGTGATACTAAATCACAAGTAAAGACATTGATCTATATTATCAAATTGATTATGCCAGCGCTTGTTGTTTGTGTAGTTCAATATTTTTAATGAAGTAAAACATGTGAGATTTTAGTCTAGTATATTCTTCTGTTATTTAGCCTGTATTTTCTAACTTACTTTTATTTCTGGAGATTTAACATCAAACCTATAAATACCAGGTAGAAAAACAAGTAAATTTTGAATAGTTGGTTGATTTTCCATGCCATCATGCATGTCCTCTTCTTGTTTCCTCAATAACCACAGAATAAAGTCACCTCATAGTGTACCTCCAAGCCCCACAGCCCTGTAACAGCCGGATGACGGCAGAGCACCAAGGAGGGTTCCCTGTACAGCTCTCCTGGACTTCACAATCTCTACAAAGTGCTAAGGAGGGAGAATCTGAAGATGCTGATAAGTACAGCGCCCTCATCTGGAAATGCATCCAGTCTTGAATATGACCTTTGTATGAAGCAGGTCCCCCCTCATCCTCTGTTCAGTAATGTTGGCTCTACTGACAGCTGTAAACCACAGTGACAGGAATACTCATGACGGAGATCACAGGCATAAACTTCTGACCATCTTTGTCCTGAAATCTAATTTTTGCTTTACTATTTGGATGGGCTGAAGTACGTCCGTCCATTGCTGCATTGTGTTGGCAGGTGTAAACTCCTTAAGATGTCTAATTCTATTGCTTGCAATTTTGCAATTGTGTGAACATACACCAAGTTACACCAGGTCTTCAAAAGGTACATTTTATTTTGCTCTCTGATCAACAGCAAGCCCACAGACCTCATCTGCTTCTTCCCAGAAACCTAGACACAGCACAACTAGGTGAAGTTGCATACTCTGTTCACACCAGACAGACCTGAGTATGTCTTCATTGCCTTTGTTAAATTCCTTATTTCACCTTCTTTCCTTGCTCCACTGTGAAAGATAACTGCACTGCCCAGCACAATATTAATTTAATCTGCTTTTTAGTTCAAAATGAGGGCAAATATTATCTAAAACAAATTCCAGCACTTTCACTGTTTGAACTACTGTTGATAATGCCAGTGAAAGGTAAGTCACGTATTAATCTTAAATAACTTGACATTTCAGTTTTATTAATCAAACTCTTGTCAATTAAATCCCATTTCATCATAATTTACAGATTTCAGCAGCACACAGTACTCTTAAAAAAGTTGTGGAAGTACACATTGACAAAATGTCGGTCTGCAGAACGGGCATTGCTATTTCAGCCACTAATGCTTTATTTATGTGTTTGTTCACATTTTTAATAATCAGTGTAGAATTTTAACAAACAAATAAACAAACTTCACTCTGTTTCAAACTTTTAAAGATATCTAATCTTACACCTCTGACTACTTCTCTTCTGCACCCATTGATAAAGGCTAAGGGATTCAGAGGACAGAAAGACAATGGAAATAATTTTTGTTTATGATTTTCTTAGAGGTTAAAGGCTTATCTCAGTTACACTAGAGCCATTGATAATGGACGAGGTAATTTCTTATATTCTATATGATATTATATATTCTGTGTTAATCTACTGCCTTACTTACAGAGTTAAGATCAGAAGCTCGCTCCTCAGCAGCAATTCTTCATGTTACAGTTTTTGGAAGGGTCTCTAGTACATTCCCTTTTTTTGGATGTGCGTGGCTGTGTGTGTCAAAATTGCCCAAGCACATAGGAAAGGCATGTTTTAAAAATTCAACCTCAAGCTTTTAATGCCTCAGATCCTCTTATCTAAGAGCTTTGAATTACCTTGTGTCACGTGTGTTGCAGGATGTTCTTGAGGATATAACTGATTAAATGGCACAAAATTTAGCAGTGATGGAGCAACTTCAAATTCAAGGTCATTAAATGGATTATCAGACCATCAGGCTTTCAAAAAAAAAAAGAACCCTGAAGGCCAGAACAGATATTCAGTAAGTTTTGAAGCAGCTTTAATGTTTTCACTCTTGTTTTACCAGGAAGCGCAGTTAATTATCCGTCAATTATTCAACTATTTCTCCCAAACAGTTTCAGAGCGGGGTAACTGGTGATTGTACAAGTCATGAACAAACTGAATTGCTTTAAAAGTTTTGGGCTTTTATAAATGCATCCCTGTTGTATATTAGCAATTAGAAAAAAGATATGGAAGATTTCCTCTTCTTGAAATTGAAAGACAAGAAATAATTGCAATTATAATCATGTGGCAAGAAACATATTTGTTTGAATTTTGGCTAACAATCTCTGTTCAGTTGAATGAAGCTCATGGAATATCTGTTGTAGATGTCAAAGCTCAACACAGGTTATGCTTGTGTTATCTATCTTTTCTTAAGAGATCTTATTTTTCCTCTAAAAAACACACAATCAGACCTCAACAATGTGTATCTCTTAGTTGTTTGGATTTTAAAATAACTTCGCACTGACTCTCAGGATCTCCTGTATGTTGGGGGACAGTTACCTATGAACATCCAGCAAGTCATGATGTCACTCTCCTTCACTCTACTTGGGAAGCTTCTCTTCTGCTGTAACACAAAACTAGAAGGTGTTTTCGCTACTGATGCTGTAATATCTCACTGCTCCTGCGCACCCCCCTTTCTGTCTATACCCATCTGCTGTCCTTTGTATTTTAATTCAAATTATAACAAGTCCGGGACAGATACCTTCTCGCTGTTTGCATGTTACTTGCCACACAAGGCTCCAGCTCCAAGCCTCATAGTCCCAGATGGTAATGTAATACAAACAATAAAGATAGATAGTCTCATAATTTCCCAGGGCGTCAGCCCTGAACCCCACATGCAGAGTGCACTGCTCTTCCTTGGCACTGATCAGGCTTTTCTGTCAAGAGAAATGCTCTGAGGTGACAAGGACTCTACAACAATTTTACGCCCTTTTCTGAATCTACACTTCACATAACGAGTGACAGACAACGGTGGCTATCTGCAAATTTACATATACATACACACACAGACACATATGCACGTATTTTCTGAGGCTCAGGTTATACAGAAATTTAGTACTCTGGCCCAGATATTCAGCTGCTGCACCACTGCAGACATTTCTCTATTATAGTATGATATGAAGCCCTACAAAGGTATATCTATTACGTGCGTATCTGAATGGAAACCGCTGAGTCCAGAAACTAGCCCTCAATGGTATATCTCCACATCCATGGTGAAAATTCATTCAACATATTGACTTAGTACCAATGAATTGTGATTAATCTTACATGGCTGGATTTATTCACTCTGATTCAACCATGTAAAAATTAGATTTGGTCTTAAACAGGACTACTCACTTTAGACTTACTTTACAGCCAATAGAGAAATAATTCTGACTTGAACAATGAACATTGTAAAATAGAGGTCCTAAAATAGATGAGATGATAGATAAAAAGTCCTTAATGCTGAGGGTCTGGAATTTAAAAATTAGACACCTCATTTTAGATGACTGAAGTTAAATAAGATTGACCATTTCTGGCATTATTTTTTGCCTTATTTTTTCTCTCCACTAAAGTTGTATAAGATTCTGTGCCAGTATTTCAGTATTGTTGCTGAATGTCATGTTGCGAGAGTGGTCTGTGGGGAGATTATGACTTTTTGTTTATCACACTCTATAGGGAGATTGTGACTTTTTGTTTACCACTCCATGGCTAGACTTTATAGATGGTTATCAAACCAGTCAGTTTATTTTATTTTTTAATCCTGGCCGAGTCTTTTAATTTTATCTTATCCCTAGAGCTCAGTAAACCTTCATATCCCTGATACCCTTAGAACCAGATAATCTAACAAGTATTTAATTTTGATCTTCTGTAAAGAATTATATCACCTTCTTTCTATGTGAAAACAACTGTAAAGATTTTTTTCCCAAAGTTTACTACTGATCTTTCTAGATGGTGATATTGTAAAACATAGGTCACCTCAATATTTCTGCCTACATTTTGATGTCCATAAATGTCAAATATCAAGACTGTAGAAATGCTCATAATGGATAATAATTTAATACTTATTTGATCAATGATAACAAATTTAAGCACATCACTTGGAAACTTAATGATCTTTATAGGCAGAGGCCGAGACAAAGCACACCAAACGTCCCTGTTTATTGTGATATATTGTCAGTATCTTCATAGATGAGTTCACATGTTGCAGTACTGAGCAAGGAGGAACAAACAATTCAGGACAGTATGGCTTTGGAGCTGGAGATCAAGTAGGATGTATACACACCATCCTGCATTAGAGAATTTAACTTTTCTGTAAATTAATTTATTGTAAAACTAATCACAAAGAATGAGTAATTTTTTAGAAGGCTGGTTTATGAGCACTGTGTTTTTGATTAAATGATGAACAAAACATTGATAAATACTATGAAATTGCAGTTGTATAGGAAAGATATTCCTTCAAACAGTTTGTACATTAGGAGATTAGTAATTATTGGAGAGCTATATAGCTTATTGTTTGCTTTTCTTGAAGTTGTTCCTAACTGGCTGTTTGATCATCCCTTATTGTGCTGGAGCAAATGGAAGATGATTGCAGTGGCAAACTCATTTGTATCCTCTAAAATTCTAAGAATGTATATTTCCACTAATAATGAGCTGGAATGAGCTTGTCATCTGGGTATTCTATACAAATTACATGTAAAAGCCCATTGAAAATTCTAATCAATATTTGCATATTTGAGAACAAGGTGCATGAAAGCTTAGAAATTAATGAGCAGGTTGCTCAAAAACATAGCTCCAATGTGTTAGCAAAGCAATAAACTGTCTAGTAGAATGAATAACTTTTCTAAGACCAAGTAAACCCCACTGTAACAATTTTTAATAGCTCACTGTAACCAGTGGATTTAGGAAAATTTAAAAAGAGACTGATTCCAAGATACTGTTTTAAATAAATATTTAATCAATGTCAATAACTGAAGTTATCTTTCCTGTGTAGGATTTCTCAACAGGGAAAAATTCTACATTGATTCTCTTAGCTTTATTACCACAAACTGTATGCAGTCTGTCTATTGCCATAGCCCAAAGTTTCAATTTTGTGGTTTTAGTTTTAGTAGTGCTTTGTGTTTCTAACATTATTATTTTATTAAGGTTTTGAAACGTCTCTGGGAAATTGTTTACCAAAGTGGTAATACTCTAACTTTCTATTTCCTCATATAACCTGTACTGCAACTGCCAAATCAAATTAGATGAACAAATATTGTGGTTGTAAGTACTAAATGACACATTGAAGAGCAAATCAAATAGTAAATAAAAATAGACATTTTTACCAGTTTATGGTGCCAGGCTTTAATGACATCATAAACCCATTGCTCATCCTGCATGAAGCTGCCATATCAGAAAAAAATGTAGCCTTATAAGGACTAAGTATTTTGAGAGGTTTTTTTCCAAATACTGTTAAAGCACAAACTGTTTTGCCAAAAGAATGACACTGATTTTAGTTATCATTGTACCGTTGTTTCCAGAAAGCATGATTACGAAGCAAATCAACAGTAAATTGGATACCAATGTCCCTTTCCCTGTGCATTCAAATCTTCTACTATTAGCATTAGCATAATTCTAATTATTAATTATTTATGTTGCAGTAGTACCCAAGAGTCTTAATCAAAATCTCACATAAACACAGATGAAGAGTGTTCTTGCATAGGAAAGCTTAGGTAAGTTTTGTGAAGAAAGAATAATGACTACAGAAACTTGTTCCTAACCAGGAGAATTAGAGAAATACAATTAATTTTTAGGTCTTTCTCTAGTCACGAATTTTTCCCAAGTGCAGTCCAGTCTATCATTGTTCCATATTTGTTTTGCAAAGATTACCTTTGGCATGTCTAGGATTAAAATTGTAACAGCAAATGTCAAACTTAAACTGAGAAATCTTTAAAAATTTGGATTCTGTGGCAGGTGAAAATGTTATATTCATAACTGATGTTCATACAGGAAAAGAACATTTTCAAGGATAACTAAGTGAAGATAAATTTGGTCCACTCAAAGAGTAAATTTTGATGAAATTTGCCATAACAGACATATGATATAATAACAATTACTATCTTCACTGGATTATTCTAAAAGAAAAATAATAGATTTAATTGACTCTTCCAGTGCTAAATGCATTACGCCATTTTTTAAAGACATCATAAAAAAAAGCTAAAACTTTAGAAGGATCCTTGGAAAAGAGAGCTTCCCATTAATTTTATACAGTCCTTCCAGTAACTAAGGGAGAGACAAACATATTGCTGCAACTTCTTAGCCACAGCAGTGCTTGAGCAGGAGGTGGGGATAGCAACCTCCTGTGGTCTCTTCCACCCTGATTTGTCTTGGGGTCTTATAAGCACAGCCTTCATAAGTCAGCCTTCTTATAAGTCAGCCTTCATAAGCACAAATTAGAAACAATACGAAATTTATCAAATATAAAACTCCTCAAAACTCATATAAATATTTGGATCCTCTATATCATGTACAGACTTGCTTAACTGCCGCTTCAGAGCATCTTGGACTTTGTTTCTTCACCTAACACAGCTGTGGCATTAAGCAGATTTGTTATGTAAACTTAATTATTATCTGGCATTTTTGTACATTCAATGAGACAGTATTCTAAATGCAAAAGACAATTAAACTTCAAAGAAAATTATTTACAAAAGAGGAACAAATGTGGTTAGATAGATATATGGTTAAGTAAAAGAAAGCGTATTCACTAAGAAGCATAGGCTGTATATAATATAGATCTTTGTCTTCTTTATGGCCCACATAAAGTTAAGTTTGTTTGAGTGTCTTAGCTATGTATTTGCATATTCTGACATTTTAGATTTTTTAACTGCTGGTTTTATATATTAATTTGTATGTATTTTAAACTACATTGCTATACCAATTTTTCTTCTAGATTTAAAATATGGACTTTAGCTCTTCCATTTAAATTATTCTTAAAGCTAAGCAAGAAGCTATTATAGCAGGTATTATTTTAAGCATTTGCTTGCTAACAGAAGGCTGTAAGAGATCAACATGCATTTGGTAACAATTGTGAAATTCTTAAACAGTGCATCTGTCTCAACTATTACCCATATGAGACTGGTACAGCAGAGACTGCTAAAAAGGAGCATCTTGACTGCTTAGCTCTACTGTCAAAGGAGTACAGAGGTGTATTATAGTGAATGCAGATTACAGTGATTGTGGTTGAACAAGAAACTTTTTAGACACTATATTTATTTCAAATGCTTTAACAAGAGCATTTTGAGTGAGCCAAAACACAGATATTTTTCTCTAAATTGCTTTCTGCACTCCTGATTTTAATAGATTTTATTTTATAAAGTCCTGACAAGTGGAGTGGCGATGACTTCTGTACAGAACAGTAACTTTGCTTTTGTGTGCTAAAGCCACAAACGATCTATTCAATTTATGTCAATTGACAATAAAATTCAGTATTCGGTCAATAAGTTCTTCATCATCCCACTTTAAAAGAAGATTATTTTGACAGTGTCTTTAAAAATATGTATTTATTTAATGTAAAACTAAGCAGCATGTCTGTGTAATGCAATGTAAGTGTAAAAGTTAATGTAAAACTAATCATTTTATGTCCAGCTTCTTAGGAAACAGAGGGACAGTTCTAAATCTATTTAACTTACTAATTTATTAAAATATAATATGAAACATGACTTAATGTCTCTCAATTGAATTGCACTGAGGTTTCAGAACTGACAAATAGCTCTACATGTAGCAAAGAAAAAACGTATTTTTTTAGGAGTAAAATGAGGAAACTATGGAGCAAGAATAGATAAATATATATCTAGCTGGTTGGAACTATCTTTATTTTCCTCTTTGAGCATAATCGTATTGTTTTCACCGATGTCTAGGTCATCACTAAGTTCCAGTGAAGGAATTGATTAATTTTTACTTATTAGAATACTATACTCAAATGAACTTTAAAATTGTAACAGTGAAATGCACTCATATATCCTATCCTGTGAGGCTAGAAAGAAAACCAGTATGTCTTGCTTGCCTCCCCTAAAAAGAAATTAAATCAATCTACTTGTAATAATAAAACATGGGCCAAGGGCCAGCTCTGGGTGTGCGCAAAATACTATGTATATTGTACCTATTTTCAGTTGAATAGTATTCATTGAATTGGAAAATGTTACCAGTTTTCAATGAATAATTTATTAAATTTTGTTGCTATATTAAACCAGTTTTAATTATAACCCATAGTGCAGTGCTGAAGCAAAGAGAAATGAAAAAGATAAGCCCAACTATTGCTAGGATATGTAGAGACTTAGGGCATTAAATATCATCAGACTAAGATGAAGGTAAAATCCTGTTTTCAACTTGCACATATTCTCTCTTAGTAGTTCTAAGTTCTTTCCTTTTAGTCTTGATCCTTTTTTTTCCCCTTCATCCCTGCTGTCATTTTTTGCCTTCATTTCTCTACCCAATATCTTCTCTATGCCCATTCTGTCTTTCCTGTGTCTTTTGTATTTTGCCATGATCTACGTCTGTGAACAAGCCCTTATTTACTGATTGATATAGCAAAGGTAGTCCAGCAGACGTCTTGAGAGTGAATGGATCCTTCATAAAACACTCCTGAATTTTTGAATTTTTCTCTGCTGATTCCGCTTAGTGGAGAAAATTTATACTAAAACATTTGTAGGAGACATTTTGTTTCTTTTTAGGTTTCTGGTAAATGTTTACGGTTCTATGACCACTGTGTTTTAACAGGTCCCACGTGAAAGCATCATTGCCTATCTTTTAACTCAGGCTAGAAAAATAACATAATAAATTTGCTGAGTTTGAACCAGTAAAATGTCTCCTTTCCTCAGAGTGCTGTTATATGGACTTCTGTGCAATATCCTAATGCTGATGTGAGCCATTTTACTGTAGCTACCCAAAAAGGGAAAGCAGATGACAAGAGCCCAGGCACTAGGTACAGTGTTCTGAAAATATTTGTATTTGAAAGGTTTTCAAAAAGTGCACAGGTTGGTACAATCAAAAAATCTCTGCGCTTCTTGTATATGGACACAATTTGCATGGGACAGAATTTGTAAAGTCGGCTTTGTCTGTACTGAAAGATTTCACACAGTATTGTTCTTACGCAGAAATAGCATAGCAGGACTTGAACTGAGCTCCTTCCCATCTGGGGTTCCTGGGCACTGTAGGAATGTAAATAATAATAATAGAAATTTTATAAAAGTTAGACAGCCCAAAGGTTATTCTCCAGGTGGCTCCAGGAGAAAATCATTGAGGTTATTCTTCTGGAGCCTCTCTCTGATTAGAACATCTAAATAAATACAGTTGCATCTGAAACTTCAAAAAAATACCATTCTTTTGCAGCAGCAGCAGCAGCACATAATTCACCAAGCTCTAACATCTACAATTTAATACAGTGGGACTGGAAAGAACAAAGGTCACCGTATCTGTTACATGCTCAAGGCCTGCCAATAATGTAAGATACGAAAGTGTGTCTCAAAGAAAAATTTCATTGACTAAAATGAAACAAATGTTTAATTCCCTCCTCTCTGATTAAACAACTAATTGCAAGAACAGTGAGCATAAGCAAACATACATATATATATGAACATATACATATTGACAGACACAGCATTTTTATTCTACACTACTTAACGTTGTAATATATTTAAGTAACACAAAGTATGAGTATCCTTCTTCAAGAAAATGCAGTTTAATTCTACCAACTCAGACTACACCAAATATAACAGATATTTCTTCTTTACAGAAGACAGTTTAAGAAAATCCTCTGCATTTCTATCTACAGTCCTGAAAAAAACCCTTACCTTTTGATATAATACATTATCAGCATATCTCTGCTTCTTCATCAACAATCTTCAGACAGTAAATATAAGTACTAATGTTCTTTGAAACCTGCAGTTGGTTTTAGCAAATCTCTACAGAAGAGGGATACATGAAATTGTTACACTGAAATTATTTTAAAAACAAAAATGTAATAATTTAGGTCGCTATTTTCCACCTATCTTTCTCATTTCCTAGCTCTTAGGCAAGGTTAACTGATTCTTATAAAAACATAAGACATGCTCTCGGAAGCTTTCTGAAAACACATCATAAAATATTGCCTATTATAATTATGACATCGGTTCTGCAGAAGAGTATTATATAGTTCAATACCAACAGCACATCTCGGTGTCACAGCTGGACTTGTATCACTGATATAATCATCAATATTGTGATAATGGATTCTCTATAATAATTTATTGTATAGTGTATTGTTTCTCTTGACCTAAAAAGACAAACATTGCTGTCCAGCCAAGCATTATTCTATATGCAACCAGCATAATTTTTACAGAATATAATTGAAAAAGAAATCATGAGCTGCATGACACATGTTCCACAATTATCTAACATGCCTTTCTTCCATTAAATAGTATTATCTTTAAAATTATTAGCAACTTATCAGACTTCTCAATAACATGTGGAAAAAACACAGTACCTTGAACAGTATTTTTTCCAAAGATAAGTAAATGAAGCATGAAGGCCTAAATATCATACATCTTTCAGTTTACAGCTGTAGCTGAGAACACAAGGTAGTAACAAATCCACTTTAATAGCTGCATTATGACACCTCAGGTAAGTTTCTGAATAATATCAAAGTACCTGTATCATCTGTTAGGAAAACTGCAATGCAGGCATGTAGCTTTTAAACAGAAAGTCAAAATCGCAGCCGAAGAGCAGGACAGAAAATTATAACAGACCTTTTCTAGGTCCCTCGCCAACTGGCTATTGAATTTTCTAGGTAGATTAAGTCATGGAAGATTAAGACACAAGCTTTGCTCAGAGTACCTACCAGGAAAGAGAAATCAAAATATAGCACTCCATTTACAATAATGTACTATGTAAAACCAGAAAAGCTGATTGGCAAAGCAATCATCTTAAAAATGTCCCTGAGGACTATATATATAACACTATTATATTTTATACTGGAGCTCTATGGTATGACGACAATCCATTAACTCAACCAGAATAACGACAGGAGGGCCATCAGAATGATAAAACTGTTCTAATGAAATGCAGACAAAGATTAAAAAGAATTAAAAGTGACAAGTAAAATCCATTAAAGGACAGCCTTTAGCTACTGTAATCAAAGGATTATTACTTACCTTGTCAATTAACAGCTGTGTGTCTATTTTTTCACCCAACACAAAAGACTATGCCAAGTGTCAAAAAATCATTATTAATAAGAGGTTTTTATTTGTAATTTGTTTGGCTTGTGCATGTATATTGCAAGACCTCCAAAAGAATTGTGTACAGAATTTTAGAAGCTGTAACACACACAATTAACCAGTGTTCTGTTCTACTATTGCCCTTAAAACTGAGTCTTACTGGAGAAAGAAAGTAATTACAAATGGAATCAATTGCAAATGTATTAATCAATGCCTTTAACTTGTGTCTAACATTAGAAACCTACACATGCAGAAATGTTCTATGTGTTTTTCACTCACTGCCACGTATACTTTGCCACAATATTTCAAGTAACAGGAGATTCCACCAAGGTTAGATTCTGGGAATTGCAAAGGCAAACTAATTTCCAGTTTATTAACCTTGAAAATAATTGACAGTAGAAAATAAAACTTAAAAAAGAGAAAGAAAAAAACCTTCTGAAAAACAACATGCCAACATGAGCCTTTGTCTGGAAAAGGAAAAATTGTCCCCCATGGGTAATGAGTCAGCACAGATTACTTTACACTAACATAAAAAATTTAATTAGAAAGTATTTTGCAATTAATATTAGACAATTAATACAGTTAATAATAACAGTAATGCTACTAGATGACAGTGAAAGAGGTCACAGTAAAAATGCTTTTCTTGGGTTTAGCTGTTTGTAATATGTTACCATCACCTGTATCTTTCCCACTATCTTTAGCAAATTTTCTCTACTTTGTGCAGCTCCCAAGCAGCTCTAAGCGCTTTCAGCACATGAAAAATTGGTGTTAATATTCCTTGCTTATACACTCATGTCCTTTTCTGAGATAAGTTACTCCTACAGGTCAAGTTTTGGTTTTAGTCATTCATTCAGATTTGTTCAGCACCACAACTACAACTAGACAAATGGCTGAGCTGCTTAAACTTCTATTAATGCTGCATTTCTGAAACAAGGAAAATAGTTTGTACTATTCTGTAGAGATTAAGAGAGAAAATTCAGGCACAATAACATGTCAAATGCATCCATTTCAATTTACCCAGATAAAACAAGAATAATCATGAACAAAACATGACCCCAAACCACATCTGCAATATCTAAATAAATATCAGGATGCTTTGTTCTTTCAGTACCTATCATTTTCACACCCTTGCCATTCCAGGTTATATTGAGGCAAATCTGAACAATGTCTCAGCAATCCTGGCTGGGATACCAATGACATGCTTCTGATGTTTGGTTCCACTATCCAGTTCTTGAAATTTCAGATGTTGGTAGGGTATGTATGCATTTGTGAGATATTTGAAAGTGTGGCACAGATGGATGGGCTATCAAAAGCATAAATATAGAATTAAATTAATGAAAGACTGGAGTATTTATTCAGTGAGAGTGTGTGTTACCAGGTTGTTGGACAAAGTAGATATTCAATCTTCAGTTAAATATTTCACTGACCACAATAAAGCTAGTTCACTAACAAGTATTGCCATTTTGCTGTTTGACATTATCAGGAATGGAACTTTCCAACCAGCAGGGTCATAACCAAATGAGAAGTCTGCAGATGTACCTAGAAATGTCCTCAGGTCCTTTCTGTTGAGTGTGAAAACACAGCAGGCAGTTCCACATATGGGTGCCCTTACCCAGACTCTAGGTTAGAAAAAATAATTGTCATAAAGTGCTATACAAAGGCTTCAGACAGCCAAGAGGTCTGGCATGAAAATACTGAAATGTGAAAGATTTTTTTGTTCCAATGTGAGGTACATGAATAATGTTTTGAGGGTACTAATACCTCTTATCTTCAAGAAACTTGTGTATGGAAACAAGCCCATCTCTCTAAAATCAATAAATATAGGCTTTTATAAAAAATCTGTAACCAAAACACTAACCAACTAAATAATGATGTCAGGTGATACATCTTACGGATCTCTATGCCATTGTAAAAATTTCAATATTGTGTGATGAATATCATAGCCCAGAGTATTCATATTTGTTAGGTTTAGCAATCTAAAAGTTTGGGTAACAAGTCTCAGACAGTATGTAATCAGAGAAGAGTGATAGATACAACCAGAATGCAAATTTTCCTACTGCTCGTTAATCTTTGCTTTAGGCTGAACAAGAACGATGTCATGCCACCACAAGCCCAAGAGAGACAGAGCTTTGTAAAATCAAAGCCTAGTCCTTAGGGCTATGAAGAAAGACATCTAGAAACCTTTACAAACAAAATTCAAATGTTACAGTCCGAAAGCTCATTAGCTACCCAATACAAACATTGTGAAAATAAAGCCCAAAAAAAAGTCTATTAAAAGTTGTTGAACTGTCAAAATTCTATATTTATTGCAAGAGGTGAACAAAGGTCATGAGCAGATTAAATAATGAAAGATTGCTGGATTTGAAGATATCTTTCCAAAATTCCTAAGAATGTAGAAAAATATTCCATCAAATATTTTTACAAATCAAGAAGATAATACCTAATGTATACAAGACTGAAAGTATTACAGACTTTTTTAAACTTGAGACAAAGGTAACAAAAATTAAGCCAATCTTTCATCAGCATTTGTAAAAAGTTAGCTGAATGCTAAGTTGGGTAACTTAGAATGATCTCTGCAAAGTTGTCTGGATACCTCAAGTATTGTTTATCTCTTTCAGCAATTGCTGTGCATGTGTTTATTATTAACCACCTATGTAAACCTAAACTATAAGGTACATAAGTAGCTATCCAAGGAATATTATCCCATAAAAATATCTGTTAAGAGAATGGTAAAGATTTTTCATGCTTGATATTTTTTAAATAAATGAGAAATGCTCATTCTTCTTGATCAAATATTATCGAAAAACACCTTCGAGTCTAGGGTGGTCATTATTCCATCCTTGCAAATTAAATAATGCAAAAATGTGCATTTGTCGGTAAAAAAATAATTAGAAATATTTTCATTTGGAAAGGATTTACTAATTTGGACTTACCCCTGGAAAAGACAAAGAATGTAAGTTTCTCAAGGGCTGATAGACTACATTCAGAATTATGCATAATCACATCAATCACAAGATTGATAGTTGCTACTGTCAAAGACATCTGAAAGAGCAAATATTTTCATTTGCTGCAAATTGGCTTACTAAAGGGAAGATAGCAATGCCATTTACACNAGAAATGCTCATTCTTCTTGAACAAATATTATCGAAAAACACCTTCGAGTCTAGGGTGGTCATTATTCCATCCTTGCAAATTAAATAATGCAAAAATGTGCATTTGTCGGTAAAAAAATAATTAGAAATATTTTCATTTGGAAAGGATTTACTAATTTGGACTTACCCCTGGAAAAGACAAAGAATGTAAGTTTCTCAAGGGCTGATAGACTACATTCAGAATTATGCATAATCACATCAATCACAAGATTGATAGTTGCTACTGTCAAAGACATCTGAAAGAGCAAATATTTTCATTTGCTGCAAATTGGCTTACTAAAGGGAAGATAACAATGCCATTTACACTACACAGGGATTTTTTGTCAAACAGCACTATCTAAGTAATACTGTATTTTCCTTGTGCAAAACTGTTTCTAAGTTCTACAGAATAGACAAGAACCCTAATATTTTCTTACTAAATCCTATATGTTGCAGTTTGTCAGTGAGTCACAACATTACATTTTAAAGTAAATCAATAGTTCAAATGATCCACCTGCCCTTTATATTTGTAATTTAAAGAAGTATTGAAAGGAACTGCTTATGGCATTGAAACAGGTGATGGAATCCTGATTCTGCACATAGTATTTAAATGTTGGTTGTCCCCATTGTCAGGTGAGAATTTTACAAAAAGAATATGCAGGATACTTGTGCTGAAATATATAATAAATTTTTTTCATATGAACAAAAAACTTTTTTAATCCTTACCATCTTCCAGCAAGTAAAAAAAATAAAAATCTGGCACTTCTATGAATTATTATTTTCTTCCACTTCACCTAAGGAGCAAAGGGAATGAAGGAATAATAAATCTCCAAGAAAGGTTCCTGAAGAATTTCTGTCTTTTATTCTCACTTTAATCACATCATCTGTGTCTAACACCATCAATAGGCAATGTTATATTTTTTTCTGTTTTCCTATGCAGTATCTCCCAAATTCTCCATTCTCAGAGTTGTTCAAAGTGTTCTGCTTGCTCTGTTCTTGGATAGGAGCTATTTTCTGTGGCTCATTGATTCCACCATATAATGCCATGACCTTTGGAAAGTTTTTTTCTCCCCTTTGAGTCTATTCCCACAGCTGCTTTACAGACCTCTCTTCATAGTCTTTTCAGACTGCCTAGAGGAGCTTGTTCATCAGCATTAAAATCTCTGGAGACAAACCCAGTCAGCACAGTTCTGGTAAGAAACACATTCCTTAGCTGTTTGTTGAGTGACATGATGTTTCACAGACAAATATTACAGAGAGTTTTCCATACACTACATCAAGGAAGTAGATAGGACAGTATCAAAGATGTGTGTTCCAGTAGCTTCTGGAGATGCTTTTGTAGTATGAAAAATATTTGTAGTTTCTCCCTCTTATATCTACATGTGCCGACTTTCCCTAGCATCTCCCACTTTCTTTCACAACAGTGGCAAGGATAAGCTGTTCTCTATCAGTAATAAAAAAATGTGCAATTGTACTAAACTGTAGGATATCATGTGGGAATGTGAATGATGTGGATGTGAGAAAAAATTAGCTATGCGTATTTGCTGCAAAATGCTTATATATAATATTTATTATTATTTTCCTTTTTTTAGCCATGGCCTTGCTACCAGTTACAAAGTTATTCGTATCAGAACATTTTACACTGCTCCATCTGCAATTTCTCATTCTTAATTCTAAAAGAAAGCCTATAAAATATCCTTGTAAGACATACTCGGGAATTCAAGTACACAACTCCTCTGAATAGTAAATGTCACGGAATCAGTAAGCGACACTGGTCTTCTGGCATACTACACTTATCCTGTACTCCACTACTTAGTGCCATAAGTTATAACTACTTCTGTCTGCCCCAAAAAAAGATATATTGACCCTCTGTCATTTCTCCTTACACAAATCCCTCATTGTTCCAGATGTTGTAGCATCTTTTTCTCAAACTAATGAATTAACATAATTTAGTTGAACTGTGACTAACACTTCTAAGGCTGTTTGTAGCCTGAAATTATGAACAAATATTATACATGTGAAAATAATCTAACTTCATACCCAAATGTTGAAATTTAGGCACATGATGAGGTTCCTTCATAAACAGGAGTCTATGAAGACTTAATTCTAACACAGAAATGGACAGGACTTTTTCCTTTTGTCAATGGCAGAAGTAGTTTAAGTTAAAAGGATAGTTGACATAATAAAAGAGATGCATAGAACAGAAAATGAAATAAATATAAAAGTTGATTACTATCATTAAAGATTGTAATAGTTTTAAAAAGTGTTTCAATATATCCTTTTATATTGATAACATCAATAGTAAAATTACGTTGTGTTATAAAAGAGCTGCTGCTGCTTCTTTTTTTCTAATAGACAACGTTATGTTTTACAGTCTTTAAACAATTACAAATCTGTAAGGGAATAAAACTGATAAAAACTGATTATGAACAGAAAGTGAAGTTATTAACCAATATTGTGCCTCAGAATCCTTTTAAAAAGGACCTCAAGCCTTCAAGCAGTTTGCAAATTATGTTTGGTTAGATATATGACTTTAGCAGTGATATTTCCAATAGAAATTATAGGAAAATGTTTGAATAGCATCTGGACAAGAGGAATCTCTAAGAGCTGAGACCAGAGAGGATTTATAGTTCCCAGCTACCAATGATGGATGATATTGGGTATTTTGCCACAATTTCAATGACAGAAAGATCAGGACACAGTTGTGAATTATTTTCTATGATTTCATTGACAGCAAGATAAGGCTATATTGCTTTCTGTGGTCATGGTGATTTTGGTTTCCATGCTAAACCATGGGCCTCATTATGCTGTCATTGTTTCATGTGTTCTAATGGCATTATCAGTATCACTGAACCTCTCCTGATGATCATCCGCTGAACCTGTCCTAATGGCTTGTACTGCTAGCTGATGCAGCTGTTTATAAGTAAAGCAGTTCAGCACACCCACGTTTAAGAATGTAAACTATCATGTGGCTTTATTTTGCCATGTAGGGTAGCATTAATACAATCAAATTTTAGCTGCACAAAATCTTTCGAGTTTTCTCTACAGCCTGTAGAGAGAGGGGGATTCCAGAAGGCAATATTCCTCGATGGTTTTAGACAGGGGTGCATGGTAAACTCCCAATAAGAAAGCAATAGAGGAGTTGAGTTAAAATTATTACACATATTAGCACGTTCTGCTCCTCAAAGAGAAGCCAACCATATTAGTATTAGTGATAGAGACATAGTAAGCATCACAGTTATCAGTGATACACCATACCCTGCAGTAGTGGTTGATGAACAAACTATACCTTTTCCAAAGCCTGGAGAATTGGGAATGACTTCAAACGGCACTGGTAAGGGTTCAGAGTCACAGGGACCACCACAAATTGATTTGAAGAGGTCTAGAAAGCTCCTGGGTGTTTTTAGGTTTTTCTGTTGGCTTTATTTATTTTTTTTTTTTTTATGGAATGCTCTAATAACCATCATCCAATATGGATGGATTTGCTCAGCTTCCGTCACATCAGTTTTCATGCACCAAAATGTACTTGTTTTGACACAGAGTTGCATAGCATTTTTCCCCTAAAGAGATTTGACTAGTGTCAGTGAGACATCCTTTTAGATGGATTGTGCCAGCTGTTTTTTGACAGACAATTGGCTCCTTGTCTTTGTTTTACCTCAGAAGGATTAAAGGTTCTGTTTATACAAGGGCTTTTTTAGATTGTGTTTTTTTCTTACTGATTAAGTTTGTGTGCCATCCAATAGGTCAGGTGCCTACTCAGCCCTAACTGAACTCTTTCAGAAACCTGGGGTCTTAAGGACACATTTGGGTCAATGTACCACAAAACGTCTGCACACGCTATCACATTATATTTGTTGGGTGGCCTTTCCTCGTGTATTTCAACACCTTTTCCCTTTCTGTAACAGGAAAAAACTGAAGGCATGCAAAAACAGAGAAGAAAGCTCTCAGCTTTTACCTGATTGCTTGTAAATCGAAACAAAGGTTTAAATTTAGACTGAAAATCTTATCAATACTTATTTATCCATTCATGACTGCAAATTCCTTACAGATTTCAAAACTAAAATGAAAAGACTCAAATTGTCCCATTTTGGCAATTCCAACATATTTCAAATACAAAGAACCTTCTTATTCTGCTCAGCAAACCAATTTGCAGGAGAACAATCTGCATGTAAAGCGTAGAAGTGGGTTCACCTCAAACAACAAAGAAACAGATTGTACCTGGTCTATATGTATACACATGCAAGAAATACTTTGCATTATAAAGGAGGAGTTCTGTGAACACTGACTTCTCTTACTTTCAGTTACCTCCCGTTCAGAAAGGAGGTGGGAACATCATCAAAGCTCATGGGTAGAAGTCAGTCTACTATGGGATTTCAGCATACTAGACAAGTTTACTGGATGCTGCAGAATGTGTTCCCTTCCAAGCAATGAAGACCCTGCAGGTAACACTCCCTCATGCAGATGAAGCTGTTGGCGGATGACTGGACTGCATGGATGTCAGAATGAGATCCTTTACTTGGAGCACCTTTCCTGACTTCTGCCAAATAAACTGTCAGAATACTAATTGTCATCAACAACTCAGACTTTTCTTCTGAAGTAAAGTGTCATTTTTCTGCCCAGGAGAAGACAAAGCAAACCTATACTTGTCTTCCACAAACTCTAGAAATGTCCAATTTTTCTTGAGAAGATATTTTTTCCCTGGTGTTTCACTGCAATTCCAAGTGAAAAAGATTAGAGCAAACATTTTAAAAACATTCATCAGTGAAATAATGGTCACTTGTGAATCTAGTCTTCTTGGAGAGGATGAAATGTCTGGTGTCTGAAATAGCTTCTGTACCTGTCTGTTAGCTATCTAGGATGGGAAAATCTGTAAAATGGAATTCAACCGGCTACATCATCAGAATAATGAGCAAGGCATTTTTCTTAGCAGTAGGCAGCTGTGTAAACCTGAGAGGAATACCAGTGGAGTTTTATTGTTTATATTACAGAGGGACATTGGAGCTAGCTCCATATATGTTTGATCTGCAAGATCATGCGTTGTTCAAGTGCAGCATTGTGAAAACTTGGTTATAGTGCTTCCAGGTCCAGCTTCAGCCCAGAAAGAGTAAGTCTGATTTTGTGCAGCATGGAGCCTGCCCTGAGGTTGTTCTGTCTAGACTTCGTGAACTTTTCTATACAGGAAATTATAGGGAGCCCATTTACAGAGACACCGATGTAATCAGGTATGTATAACACTGAAGCTCAGTATGTATAGCAAAGCTCACCAACTCTGTCTCAGTGCTGCCCTTCTATGCCTGATTTGATTCCTGTGGAGTAATTTCAATTTCTCTGCACTGTGCTCTCTGTGCTGCAGTGGTCAGGCTTAACTGAGCTATAGAGTTCAGCTTATACAACCAGTATAACCCGGCTTTGCCACTGTCAAGTATATCTCGCTCAGCTCCCCGTTAACCTGGGCAATAGAAAGTCAACCAAACTTTTGACGTAATGTAGGCAAGCCGTAGGAACAATGTATTTTGTTCTCAAAATGAAACTTTTCAATGAACTTTTCAGGACAAAATTGTGGGAGTGCTGGACATAGGAAAAAAGACAAAGAAACAAACTCAAACAGAACTCAGCCTGATGGATTCTGCCTGAGCTAGCCATGCAGCACGGACTTGCTTTTACTGTTAATGAATCAGATCTCCTAGAGTGTGTCCAAGGTCCATACATATCTGACCGAGAAGCAAATGTCTTTAAAGGCCTCAAATACATCCCATATCCAGCTAGGTGGCTAAAGTATGCCCATAATGTTTGTAAATATTTTAACATTCACATCAAGCAGGAAAAACCTGTGAGTGAGGATTGTCCCAATTCTTCTTGTAGAAACTGAAGTGTGATCTGCGCTTCCTTCCTTTCCTATTCTTTAATTTTATATTCCCACAGTGCTTACGACTTCACATAACGTACTAAGAACACACTGTGAGGTAATTTTGAAATGCAGCCCACATATCCTAAACACAAGACAGGAACTAATACACAGGCACAGACAAAAAGAGCTATTTTAACTTGTCCTGAGAGTCGGAAATATTGTCTGTCTGAAAATCTCAGTGCAACTCATATTAAAACATATTGTCCTGGTTTGGGCTAGGACAGAACTAATTTTCTTTTAGTAGCTTTACTTTTTAGTTAAGTCTCTTCTGAGAAGCTGCACTCTCTGAAATTAACTGTGTGTTTTTCCAGACAGTAGCTGCTTCTAGCAATGATAAGGCTCGATGTTTATCGTTAGTGCTGGAACATCAGTAGGAATGGTATGCAGTAAGGCTCTCGCTTACAGTTATCCCTATGGAGACCAAGGTCGATGCTTGCTTCTGCTAACTTTCTTATGCGCTGGAACTGAAAGAGCAGAGTAGTGGTCACCTCTGCGACCCTGTGGTGGGGAGGAGCGGGTCAGACAGGTGACACAAAGCTGACCAAATGCATTATTCCATCCCATACGTGTCATACTTGGTATAAAGCTGAGGAATCACAAGGGTCACTCTTATTCTACGGCCGGCATCTGAGGAGGACTCTGTCAGATTCTTCTGCCTTCGATCCCGATCCATGCATTCGTGAATCCAATTCCCGCCTGCTGCTGAGTACAGTCCAGGACTTTTTCGAGGCATGCCCCGCAGCGTCCGGGTGACATATTCATCATCGGGGCGGGGGGAAACCCAATATTTGTTTTGTATATATTTGTATATATATTTCATTATTATTTTTCCTATTATTATTATACAAATTATTGTAGTTAGATTAAGGCTGTTTTAAGTTTTCCAACCCATAAGTCTCTTTCCCTTTTCTCTTCCCCCCCACTTTGGGGAGGGAGGGGGTTAACAAAGAGCATCTGTTGTCCGTTTAATAGCCAGCCCAGCTTTAAACCGTGGTACATATGTTTAAATTTATCACACAACTGTACAGAGAAAAATGCTTCAGTTCATTCAAGTTCCTTGCTGAACTATAGTTCTAGTACTGCAACAGCTTGTTGAGGCTGAGGTGACTGAGATCCCAAACACAGTAACGTGTTCATCATATATATGGTCGATAACATTCTGTGATAGCTAAAGCTTTCCAACATATCTTTTGGGGTTGTGATTTTTCTCTCTTATGATGCAATTTTTTTGAAAGGTGAGTCATTCTCAAGAAAATTAAATGCTTTGCACCTTATTTCAGTTCTGTCATGCATTATTAAAGGTCTGTGTATCTTCATTTATACATTTTGTGTAATTCAGCCATTCTTTATGTTCCTTTCCATAGAAGATACTTACACTACTGTCACCATCAAAGTCTCAGACAAACTGTGATAGTGATGAAAGGGTCAACACAGAACAGGCAAGAAGGAACATTTTCATATTTGGCAACACACATGATTTTTCTGACCTAACGTTACTCCACAAGAGTGTAGATATGCAGGCTATTATTTATTTGGGCTCCCATTACAGTTATCAAAAAACATTCATTTGAGTGTTTAGACTGATTTTTAATATGATTGGGAAAAAGACTCTCCTGAGTGCTCTCTCACCACTAAATGTAACTATAGTAGATGAGACGCTTAAAGAAAACTTTTAGATGGCTAGAGCCAAAGTAAATAAATCCTCCCGTAAATGAGTGCATGAACATCTCAAGACATGGACTTTACACTGGAAGCACTTTCACCTCACATTTGAATGTTATCAACAAAATTATGCTGCCTAACACTTTCTGATGGCCCATGAATTACTTTAGGTATACTGATAAAAGAGCATATTGGAAAGAGTAAGTAAATGTTAAGCTGGGAGAAAGCATGTTCATACTATTCCAACTACAATTTTCTGGCCTTTCATAGGTCGTTTTTCTACTTAGCTTGACAGTGCTTATTGAACTGTGTGTCTCTGAACTTTCTGATTATGATTTTATCAACTTTTAAAACAGTGAATATTTTCTGGCTGGAATACCCACTATTACATGCGAATACTCCACCAGTGAATTTTACATCTCTTCTTGCATTTTTTTAGTTGTAAGCACAGAATTGCTGCCAAGTGCCTGGAATGCACAAACCCTGAATATTCTTGCTGGATATCTGATATCAAATGTTATTTCATGGTAAGGAGCTTAGGTCTCTCAGCTCCCACCAGGCTCAGTAGTACAATCCAGAAGAGAAGGGTAACAACAAATCACAAAAGGTTCAGCAATGGCCTGTCAAATGCCAATCACATCAGCAATTTTGAATCACACTTCCAAAGAGACTCAGGATTTAAATGTATCAAGAGTGTATTTTTGACTAACATAACGTTGCCTTATTGTTTTGTTGACAGGAAAATATTCTGGCAGCTCTTTGACATAAAAAGCTTTAGCCGTGATGTCTTCCTGAAAGTTCATTTGCAACATCTTCTTCGTGGTTAACACCTAGCCAGGGTAAAACTGGTGGCTAGGATTTGTTCTCTGAGGAGAGAAAAGTGGAACACCATTTTATACCAAATTAAACTTCAAAGAAAACTGCGTTATAAAACTCATACCTTTGCAGATGCTTATGAAAATGATTAGCTAAAACAGAGATGAGGGGGTAGGAAACCAGCTATTATGGTTGTACTGAAAGCAGTTACGTGGCTAGAGTGAGGGCCTTAGGGGAGTGTCAAGGTGCCATGTGGTCTGGGGACTCCCATGGTTCAGTGGCCATGGGGGCTCTCCTGAGACGGCAGAGCAGGCCCTCACAGCTGGGCCTGTCCCACCGCCCCAGACAGAAGCAGGCCAGCTTCAGGGCAGCTGGGACAGCCCCAGCCCCAGCCACTGGGCACTGAGCTGGGGTTGGGCCCAAGCTAGGCCCAGGCCAGGATGTGGGCCCACAGGTGGGCCCAGCTTGAAGGCCCAGGGCGGAGCTGTGAGGAGATGTAGACTGGTGCTGCTGCAGTGCTGCTGGCGCAGGACGGATAGCACTGGGGGGCTGAAATGGGGTCCAGGGCCATGTGCAGGCTGTGGGGGACCCCAGGGAAGGCTGGGCAGGGACATGAGGCCTCTTGGTGCCCTCAGGGCATGCACTGGAAAGACCAGTTGAATACTCGATCTTGTTAGTCACTAAAGACTTTGGCACAAAAGGTAACACTGCACTAAGGAAATTTGGAAGCTTATCATTCATATGTAACAGGTACAAGCATATATGCATATTATATGCAGTATATATCCAAATGGTACAGTTGGACTATCCTGAGGACTGGAATCAGGATGGAAAAAAAAAGCTCCTATGCTGCAAAGCAGTTTGGGATCAATGGAGAAAGACAAAGGACTGAGTTTAATAACAGTCACAAATTATGTTTGAGTCACCAGTTTGGGTATGATAACATGAAAATATGGAACAGGCAAAAATTTTCTGATGACTTAAGTATTGTATCACTGTACATTGGTGATCCCACCTGGACCTGAAGCCAGGCTCTGCCTGCCTCCAGGCATCTCACTGGAATGATAGAATTAAAGTTTGCCATTTCAGTTGCCACAAGGAAGAAGATGTGGTAGTTAGCACTGCATCACAAAGTGGTAGATGAGAGTCATTATGACTTCTCTTTATTTTATATCACCAAGGAAGGTAAGAACTATTTGAACTAAAGGACAATGCTAGAAAACTACTAAATGGGTATGAACTGGCTGTGGAAAAAAAAAAAGATATTGATGCTAAGAAGCCTTGTTTTAGAATAGAAAAAAGATGGAGCAATCAACTAATAGCAGTGGGAGGACAAAACAGAACAGTTTTTTCAGTTAGAGTGGTTTGTCAACTGGGTTACACAACACCAACACAGGCTCTGGGAGAACACAGTGCTTCAATGAGGAGGCAGTGTTTCAGAAGGCCCATCCCGTTCTATGCCATCCTATCACACAGGGCTGCTGTCCATGATCACCTCTTTGGGAGCTGCCAGAGCAATGTTAACATGAAAAGATTTTGTACAGCTCTCAGATATATTAAGCAGAGTGATAAGAAGAACGAATAAGAAAGTTACGATCTCTTCCTCCACAGCAATGTTAAGGTCCCCAAGCACAGTTCTGTGTCTAAACTTCAGAGAGTGTGAAGGTGATTCAACAATTTACCAAGAGAAGTCCAGGGGCCAGAAAACAAGCCAAATACTGTGAAGCACTTCAATATTGCCAATTAAAGGAAGGCTGCATCTCACCTTCCTTTGGAAATCTAAAACTAGGCATGTAATCTAAGCCACTCATTTAAACTCCTCCTTTATTCCATGTAGGGAAACAGGCTCTCCAAACGGATTCACCCTGCCCATCCTAGGCACATACCTTTGGGTGGGATGAATTAGTCTCTAAGTTTCCCTTTCTCAACATTCACTTGACAATTTATAGATGAGAGGAAACACCTATATGCATTTTCTGGGAAGAAATATATTACTTTTTTGAAAAATTAACAAATCAGTAGATAGTTCATTCAGCTATCATATCTATGAACCTGTAGAGTGAAAAGATTATATATGGTATCTATGCAACTGAATGCAAGCACAATAACATTTTCATATCTAGAAGTTTTCAACTATTTTTTAAAAAATAAACATTGGAAGTTCTTGGGAATGTTATAAATGTCCTACTGCTTGCCCACAGATTTTAAGTGGTCTAACCTAAATATTGACATAATAGAAAACAATACCAGAACACAATCTTTTTAAATGCTGGTCTTCTTAGAAGTATTAGGTGTTGTCAAATCTCAGATTGCTTTGGTATCAGTGTTAGTAAAAATACACTTTCAGAGATGACTTGAAAAATAAAAAATGAGTAACATTTTTGAAGAAACCATTACTTTCATAAAAGGGATCATTAGTACAATTAATTACACTGTAACTTTGTAATACATTAGATGTCCCATCAAGAAGTCATAGGACATGGACCAGAACAGAATAAGGAATTTATCTTCTCCACCTCTGGTTTTCAAAGACAAGGCCTGCTCTGCCTGAAATGTTTTTTTCTAATGCAATTAAAAAACCTTCAGTATTGCTGTTTGCACCTCTTTCAAAAAGCTTATTTCAATGCTCACTCATTTTAGAATGCTTTTCCCTCATATTTCATTTGTGACAATTTAAGCTCATTATTTTTCTTATAGACAAACATGAACAAGAAACAGTTTATTACTTTCCTCTCTAAAGCTTTTACAGATTTTTAAAGTATTTTAAGAATTATATCAGTCTTCTACAGAAAAAAATGAACAAAAAAAATTTTCAGTTTTTCCCCTGTGTAGACCTCCCACAACACTTTTCTTACATGTGTGCTACCATTTTGTTGTAAATGGTCCATCAGCTTGCTGTAGACTGAAAGCAACTTAGTTGGTTTTAATTTAAAGAGCATAAAAATTTTCAGCTGAATAACTTAATTAACAGCATTGATCAGAATAACTTAGAAAGTATTTCCTTGCCTGTGGTCTCCAATATCATTTTGACAGATCCTTTTACAAAACTCCACATTACTGAGCTCTGTCATATCATCAGAAATAGTGTGGCCAGCAGGACTAGGGAAGAGATCATCCCCCTGTACTTGGCACCGGTGAGGCTGCACCTCGAATGCTGTGTTCAGTTTTGGGCCTCTCACTATGAGAAAGACATTGAGGTGCTGCAGTGTGTCCAGAGAAGAGCAACAAAGCTGTTGAAGGGTCTAGAGCACAAGTTCTATGAGGAGTAGCTGAGGGAGCTGGGGTTGTTTAGCCTGGAGAAAAGGAGGCTGAGGGGAGACCTCATCACTCTCAACAACTACCTGAAACGGGGTGGTAGCAAGGTGGGTGTAGGTCCCTTCTCCCAAGTAGCAAGTGATAGAACTAGAGGAAATGGCCTCAATTTGTGCCCGGGGAGGTTTAAATTGGATATTAGGAAGAATTTCACCACTGAAAGTCTTGTCCAGTGTTGGACCAGGCTGCCCAGGGAAGTGGTTGAGTCACCATCCCTGGAGGTATTTAAATGATGTGTAGATGTGGTGCTTAGGGACATGGTTTGGCAGCGGACTGGGCAGCGTTAGGATAATGTTTGGACTCAATGATCTTAAGGGTCTCTTCCAACATAAATGATTCTGTGATTCTATGATTCTATACTTGAACGTTACCAACGTGAGATTTTGTCTTTCAGGAAAACTTTAAGCAATCTTGACTTATTATTTGTTCCAGGGTTGCTATATTGACTTACTGAGAAACACATTTTTACTTCATGTGGTCTCTGGTTCTGTGTACTGTCCTCTGCACATCATTTTATTATTGAACTTAGAAAGAAAAACTGAGGTCATTTAAAAGTTGCTCATTTATTGTACTAAGAAATGTAAATGATAACGGATTTCTTTTTTTAATTTAATGTTTCCCAATAAAAATAGACTCACTTTAGGATCTTAAGATCAACTGGAAAAATAATTATTAGTATCTCCATTTACAGCAGATACTTCTTTCTATCATTTAGATTTAGACTCATCTTAAGAAATGTATAATTCTAGGGTACAGTAAAAGATTTTCATCAGTATAAAGAGAAATGGCTTTTAATACTGGAGACCTTCAAAGGTGAAAGTACTTCTAAAAAGGCTGTCTTAGAAACTCAAATGCCTTTAGATTGATCTATTATATTGATGTGATCTGGGCACAAAAGAATGGATGGTATGATCTGACCAGGGTCAGGGTTTGATCTGACTAGGGTCATGCAATTGTACTTCTTTTCTTTCTCTTTGCAACTTCTCTAAGACTAAATGATCTTTTATTTTGATTAAAATAGCCCCATCCTTCAGATTTTAGGTGTCTGACAATTTTAACTTCTTCTCCTGCCTCATGCTATTGTGACATTACTGGTGGTTTTTCCTGTTTGAATTTTAGGAACTATTTCAGTACGTTCCACTTTTTCAAGACTGGATTGCTTGCAACAATGTAATATATATTTCAGTTTCACATTTAACAAAGAACGTAATCCCCAGAATTTCATTTGTCTTAGCCCTCTTTATCTCTCTATCTATCTGTCTATCTATCTATCTATCTATCTATCTATCTATCTATCTATTCTTCCATGGTTCCCCTGCCCACAGAACAGCTTCATTTAAGTAATGCCCTACCTCCTTTACTTTCCCCAGAAATTTGCCCTATTAAGGCTCACCTCTTTGGCACTGACTAAAATAAACTACTGAAAAACAACAAAAAATTGTGGCATTCTTAATGTTTAAGTTTTAATGCATAACTTAATTATATGTCTTTTTCTCACAATCATCTCTTTCTGCTTCATTTTGTTTCTTATATTAGAGCAGAGAATAAACACTGCTCTCACCAGAAAACTTGAGAAAAATTGAAGCATAGTAATAGCAAGATTATGAGTTTGAAGACTCAGGAGTATTCCTGACCACTTCAAAATTATGCAACAATTTACACAAAACCAGTTCTATAGTCCCAAGTCAATATTTTCTGGAAATTTGACATTTTGCTAGTTATTTTCAGTTTGGAATGGAAATATTTATTTATTTATTTATACATACACATTTTAAACAGATTCACTAGGTTTATTTTAAGCCAAGCAGTTTTGTGTTACTGATAAAATATACTATTGAAGCTTCCTTCTGCTTAAGTTGATGAGTTTTAGCAAACAATTCAGGATGAGCTTCCTTTCTTGTTTTTGGTGAATAATGGCTCATCAATTGGTCAAACTATTTATTCTTTTAATTGGTTAAAACCCACAAGAAATTCATGCTTGATTAAGTAAATCTTGGGAAGTACAACAGCAGAACAAAAATATCTTTATGTCATTAATAACCTGTTAATTCTAAAAAAGGAATACTAATAATTTGCTGTAATGAAAAAAGAATGAAAACATTTTTTCCCCTAGAACAACTGAGCCACCACCACTTCACAGGACAACACTGCCAATAAAGGGTTTTGATAGAGTAAGCTGTTGAGTGAGTTGTGTTCATTCCTCCTGACCCGTCTCCAGGGTATCTTCTTGACAACACTGATGATGGCTTTCCTGTGTACCACCTTCAAGTGGTGACCCATGTGCTTAAGGTGGCTTACAGTCCTTGCAGGACTCATGTCATGTTTAAATTTCTCTCTTGGGCTCATAGCAAACTGCAGAGCAGTTTGAGAAAGAACAGTACATTAATTTTATGGCAAATTTAGAAGAGAGGAAAAGTAGCCAGAGGTTTCCATGCAGAAGGATTAAACTTCTGCAGATTCATTCATAGACATATGGCACTTTATCTTCTTATCAACCTTGGGTTATACAGGCTGCATTTATTAGTGGCTAAGACTTGTCTATGCATATCTTTAAACTGACCCTCATTTTAATTCAAGACATTAAATTGTTCATTGTTTTCCCTATTAGTATGCCCCAGTGAGCACTAGCATTCATCAGTAGAAATGTCAGACATAACAGAGAATTTCTTCAAAAGCGATTTTATTATATTATGAAAAAAAAAAAAAGGAGAGATGTTATATAGCTTCAGTTTTCTTCAATCTGTTCCTGATTTATGGTACAGTTGTCCTTGATTCTCTTGTTTGAGTTTTAAATTAATACCTGCTGTGTGAAGAGTGTACAATACTGTGTACATGTAGATACAAACAGATCCTCCCACATGCTACTTAAAAGAGAATTAAAAAACAATGAAAAAATACACTGTCCTTTCACACCAAAAGTCTCATTGTATAATCAAAACCCACTGACTTTGTTTATGCAGTGTGCATTTTGTTAATTAGCTTCCTTCTGGCACCTCTGAAGCAAAAATCAATTTTTCACAGGATCATTTTTCCCTCCTTGTAAAAAGTAACATTTAATATTTGCTGGTACTGTGATAAAATGTATTTCGAGGTATTTTTATGGAGTACCAAATTAAATGTTTCAATTAAAGCTTCAGTGAGCTGTTCAGCAAAGATTTGAATGAACCCCTGTAGGCCAACCTTAAAAAAAAAATCTCCAGGCCTATATTTTCATGCACTCTATAAAGATGTGTCAGACTCGCAATTAAAATAACTTATTTTTCTAAATGAGCCGAGATAGATCACATCTCTTTTGCTCAATTACTCACATTTCTACTACTTTTTCTCTTATTATGCTATGCCCATGTGGCTCTGGAGCGAAAAGTAATGTGAGACTTTGCAGAGTGTGAGACTGGGAGTTAAGAGCTGTGAACTCGAACTTTGGAATATGGAACAGGAAAGTTCATTTTGGTTGTTTTTCCAAGTTTTCCTAGCAGGCAAAACTCTTCAACATGCATCAGCTGAACATCTCTCTAGACTGTCTCTATCAGCAAGAATCCTTAGGGTCCTGCCATAACATACTTACCCCAAGACTATTGTTTCTTGCCTTGTCTCTTTCTTTTGGTCTTTAGGCTTGTCATCGCTCCCTTGAAAGAGTTTTATCTGCTCTCATTAGGAATCTTCCATGTCTGTCAAACTAGAGCTTTGAACAGCGCAAGTCTTGTGAGAGAGTATTCCTTACTCCATCTTACTCCATCAGCAGAGTAGACAGGGAATATTCCTGACATACTTACTTAATTACTTTATTCTCTTTTTCTTTTCTTCTCGGAGGCTGAGGATTGTGCTAAAACAGATGGTTCCTGTGGAAGTCTAATCAATTTGATAGGAAGACAGCCTCAACAAGATTTTTTTATACAAGGTGTGCAACATACTCATAATAAAACGGAAAGAAACCCTTTCACTTGTCCCAGTCATGTCTTTCATGAGTCAATCTCATCAGCCTTCAGAAACACAAAGCAGAATCATTTTTTCAGAAACATTTCCTTTGGAAAAATTGTCCCCAAATGAGAAACATTAGCAATACAAAAAGGAAAAAAAATAATGTCAGCATTTTTGTCCAAACTATGATGTAATTTTACTTAGCTTTATCAGCACTGGGGCAAAACAGAGCCTCCAAACATGAGATATGTTTCTGAGATGACTCAGTGCCATGAGTTCAGATCTGCTAGCCAGCTACAAGCACCAAGCCCATCGTTCTGTTCTAGTTTGGTTATTTTAAAGGCTACAAATGTTGACCATTTATCAATAATTTTTAGGGATATTCTTTGGTAAGATTTTGGGTGGCTTTTTTAACCTGGCTTACATTAATTGTGCTTTAGACAAGCACTCAGACACAAACACAACTCATGGATTCCACAGGACCCTGGCATATATTCGTGCTTAAATATGTGCTTCATTGCTGTCCGGAAGGGTCAGAGTGGAAGAACAAAAACAGGAGGCAATAGGCAGAGGGTGAGAATTTACTGTTTATTTCCTCTCCACCTAAAAGGGCATTTTCTAAAGCTACTATGAAAAAATCAGAGGTATACACAACTTGAATAATCATGACGTCAATAAAAAAACCCAGCACCTTTTAGAAGACATTCAAGTAACATTGTAGAATAAGAAATTCTTATTAATTAAATGTTATTGAACTAAACTGGTAGCTTTCATAATCAATTTTGAAAGATTCTTACCTGAACAAATTATAAAGCAAAACAGTCATTAGGACGACAAATTGTAATAAACACAAAACATAAGCTAAATACAAACACCACACCCAGAATAAACACCAAATAGTCATTATACAAATAACGCTCTACCATGTAATATTTTCTGACACTGACTAATGTTTTCTGTTTGCACGGGTAGCTCATAGGCACTCTAAGAAATTATTCTGTTTAGAGAGACTTGAGTAGCAAATAAACTTCAGTTGAGTGCACTTAGCTCTCAAGGAGAATTGTGCTAGAAATAAAAACAAACATTATTTAAATATCTAATCAGATAGCTATCTAGTATATATGTACTGCACTGTTAAATTGACTACATCAGACATATATATCCTGTTTACCTTGTATGCAAATGTTAATGTGCTATTTTAGTACACTCATTTAATCTACACAGTGGAAAATATACAGAAGAAACAGTTTTTCACTTTGATGCAATATTGGGTTCAATTCCATTCTTTTGTGGTACAAGCAATTACACTAATATTGAGAATGTCTTAGTCATTCTCTCTCTCAACCTTAGCATTTAATTAACAAAATTAAATACATTTATATCAGCATTACTCTATGTTGATAGAGGAGCTGTTATATTTTCAAAAAAAGTACTATTTTCATTTGATATTTTCTAAATAAAATGCTGTTAGAAATATGTTTGAAATTATAGTTAATTATAAATGTAACTAAAAGGATGTCACAAGGTTAGGAACACCAATAAACTATGTGTCACAGCACACCACACTGAACAAATTTTCAGGATTTAATTCTGAAGATTTATATGTCACTTGACTTATCTCTTCCATTTCAATGTCTGCATATATCTCCCAAGAAATAATCACTATGAAAACTTAATATTGCTGCTAAGAACAATAGAGGATTTTGTTTTGCTAATAGCACAATTGGTTTCCTAAACAGGAATTTAGAAACAGCACCCTTAGGAGTGTTTTTGAACTGCAGTGAAATAAAAAAAACCTCTCTTCATTCCTATTGACAGAACCTCATAAAATGCTTCATACTAAATTGCCTTTGATGCATCTGTACATAAAATTAATTATACAAATAATATAATATTTTATCTCTATGGATAATTACAACAGTAATCATACTTATGCTGTTTTTTCTCGTCACATGGGTATTTGCCAAAAGTGGTGTAAAATAAAACTCTGTGATTTTACCTACGTGAAAATGAAAAAGCTACTGAAATCCAGGTTATGAACTTCTTGATGCAAAGAGTAACCCAGAGCAGCTGCCAGGTTTCTCCTTGTAATTGCTTGGTCTATCACAGAATGGCTCGTGCCAGGAGGCTCCACAGAAGACCATTCAGTTTAGTGGTCCGCTCTGGGCAGGGCCAGCTGGAGTAGGACTCTCAGGGCTGTGTTCAGTCAGGTTTTCAATATGCCCAGGGATGGAGAATCCACAAGGTTGCTGAGCAATCTGTGCCAGTACTCAGTTACCCTCACAATAAAAAAAGTGTTTCCTAATGTTCAGGCAGAACATCCTGTATTTCAGCTTGTGCCCATTGTGCCTTATGCTGTCACTGGGCACCACTGAGAAGATCCTCACTGTCTTCTTTCCATCCTGCCTTCAGGTATTTATATACATTGATAAGATCCTCCCCGAGTCTTCTCCAGGCTGAACAGTCCCAGCTCTCTCAGCCTTTCCTCGTGGCAGAGATGCTCCAGTCCCTTAATCATCTTTGTGTCCCTTTGCTGGACTCTCTCTGGTATGTCTGTGTCTCTTTTGTACTGAGGAACCCAGAGCTGGACACAGTACTCTAAGTGTGGCTTCAGCAGTGCTGAGTAGAGGATAAGGATCACCTCTCTTGACCTGCTGGCAGTACTTCATTTAACGCAGCCGCTTTTGCTAGAAGGGCACATTGCTGGCTCATGTTCAACTTGGTGTCCACCAGAACTCCCGGGTCCTTTTCTGCAAAGCTGCTTTCCAGCTGGGTGGCCCCCAGCATATATTGGTGCCTGGGGTTGTTCCTCTCAAGTAGAGGACTTTGCACTTCCCTTTGTTGAATTTAGTGAGGCTGATGACTTGTGCAAGTCCAGTTTGTTTTAATGTTCCCCAGCATGGCTCTCCCCCTCCTCCTCCAAGAATTCCTTGCTGCAGACTTCCATTGCTCTCAGGGGCCTCAGATTCCTGAAGGCTGGTTTTACCAGTAAAGACTGAGGTGAAGGAAGCATTGAGGACCTCAGCCTTTTCCATGTCCTTTGTCACTAGGACCCCATTCACATTCAGCAGAAGGCTCATATTTCTCCTAGCCTTCCTTTTGCTTACAATATACCTGAAGAAGCTCTGGTTGCCTCTGACATCGTTTGCCAAGATTCAGTTCCAAATGGGCTTTGCCTTTCCTAAACCCGTTCCTGCATGCCTGGACAATGTCTCTATCTTCCTTCTGGCTGGTCTGATCCTACTGCCACCTTTGCATGATTCCTTTTTACGTTTCAGTTTAGTCAGGAGCTCCTTATTAAAATCTGCAGGCTCCCTGCAACTTTGCTGGACTTCCTGCTTGATCATTCTTCAGCTTGGATGGTTTATCCCTGTCCCTCAGCACCAGAGCACCTCGGCTCTTAACCATATGATAAGAAGCCTTGTGTAGATGTTGTTGCAAGCACGTGATCTGACGCAGAACATAACTGTCCACTGAACAGCCCAGGTTATCCAGGACAGAAATTTTCTGCCCTTTTTTTTTACTGCGAAAACTATCTTATACCTCTTCCTCCAAACCCTCCAACTCAAACAAAAATGGTTTCAATATGCTACAGTTCCAGACACTGTTCATGCATTTTTCTATGTCTCATAGACTCATTTTAAATGACAGCAAAGAAAAAAAGGAACAAATAAGATATATATCTAATTAAATGCATCTCACAATCACAGAAGTTTTGCCTTCTGCATTGCTTCACCTGCTGCCATTGTTTATTGTCAACCCTTGCTGTATTATGTGTAATTTGGATTGCATGTTCCTTGAGGTTAAGGTACTGTCAGTTTTTATTTGTCTGTACAAAGCCATACACACCTATGGCACTATAGAAATAATTAATTTATGACAGAGTACGTTGTTACAAATCTTCACATATTGTGTACACTTGTGTAAGACAAGAAAAGCTTTTCTAATACAAGTGGAATAACATACCCTTGAAAGTCGAATACTTAATATATTCTGTGTATAAACATGAAGGATACTTGAAGAAGGGCTCGTGCTTCAAAAACCTTATCTGTTTTTTTCCAATTTTGTATTTAAAAATATTGACATTTCCTACAAAACTTGCCTTTTTCTTTAGGTCCTGAGACTATCACAGCTAAAACAATTCTGCTAATACAATGATACTACTGTTGTCGTTGTGGCACATGACATGGGGTTTCCACACAAAACTCTTTACATAACCGGACAGGAGGAATGCAGTAATAGTTTGATGTATGCAGACAGAAACCCAAAACCAGGAATCCTAAGTCTCTCTTCTGCTGTAGATTAAATTAATTCCCCAGAAAATTTAACAAAGTTTTTAATGAACTTTGGCAAAAGAACAGTCACCTTATCCTCTGAAGATTTAAAAGAAGTTACCGTCTTTTTTCTACATAAACAGAAGATACTGAGTTTCTCTTGTAGCTAAGAAACTTTTACATCTACACTTTAAAGTTTGGGGGAATCTGAAGTCGCTCTGAAAATGACTGTATTATGAAATGTCTCTGCATTTCCTTTTGCAGTTAATTACATTTACACACTATTCTAGAAAAATTAAGTGTGTTGAAGAAATTCACTTTTAATAAGTACAATTATGTTCAATTTCTAGACCAAGGAAGACCTGGTTTTCCACTTCTTAGGCAGGGATTTGTGGAACGGAGATTTCCTCAGTGCAACAAAAGCGGAGATGTGAAGATGTGACAAAAAAATCCTTTCAGAAACACTGTGTAGATATATAAACATGAAAAGAACTAAAAGAGCTCCAAAATGCTTTAAGTGTGCAATAAGCTGTCTAGATGGAGACTGCGTTTTCCCAGAGAGCCTGATCAAAAATTCAAAATACAAAGAGTGGCCTGCAAGTGTATCTGGAGTTTATTTTCTGTGGACCTGCATATTTCTTATGCTTTCAGATAAAAAAAAAAAGAATCACTACACAAAGCCTTGCTATCATGTACCTAATACATCTTACAACCATTGTGCATCTCTGAAGACTTAAAAATATAAAAATGGATCACATGTTCATTATAACGCTGCAAAGGAAGCTCTTCGACAAGTCCAGACAAAGTATCAATTTTAAACATTTTTAGAAAATTCTTTTTTATGTATTATTTGTTAACAGTCAACAGGTTTGTTTTTATAAATGTTTCCATTACATGAAATTCTATAGTTCAGTTTGTGGAAATATTTTTTGAGCTGCAGGTTCATTGTTTACTGACAGAGTTTGCTGCTGATGGTACATGGTGGTGTTTCCTTGGTTAGATCTCAGAGCTGGCACAACAACTCCTTCACATATTTCAACACTTTTTGTAACCTCTTTGTAACACCAAAAAAAAAATAATATTAACCTTTATAAAGTACTTTGACTGCTGCAAAGGCATGAAGATTGCTCTCTACATGGGTCCCATGTACTGCTTGTACACCACTAAAGCGAGATGTATTTTACTGTCTTCACATGGGCTGAATTTCACACCAAATTGATTTTATTAACTCATAACATTAATTTTATTGTTCAAATGAAATGTAATGTCTCTTCTTTCTGTGGCATAGACTGTAACAGCTTTAGTCACACAAGCTGTACTCTACAGTGTTTTGGTTTGGGCATGAACATAATTGCATTTCAGCTACCCAGCGACTACTTGCAAACCTCTAAACAACAACAACATATGGAATATATTGCATGTTAATCTTTGTTTGAGAAAAACCTTATCAAAAAGCTGAAATGAAACAGTGTTATCTTCACCAGCACATTTTTACATTTTTTGTGCAGCTTCTGTTACTTAATGTTTTTCTTGTCAAGTTGATCACTATACATGCCCCTAGCTTGAAGTGTGGAAGAGAAACAGCAAGACAGCTGTATGGAAGTTGCAATCTTCAAGGAGAACCTTAGGAGGAACAGATCTCCTGTTACGCGGAGCAAATAACCCCCTTCCCCTTCCCTCCCTCTCCCTCTCCCCTCTGCTCCACTCTGCTCACATTCCTACTCTTCTTCCTCTCCTTTATCTGTGTGGCCTTTCAGGAACCACAATTTCTTGTATTGCAGGAATCTTTCAAATTTACATTTTTCTAAGAGCCCAAGTCTGACATTCCCATGCTTTACAGCCTTAATTGTCCAATTTTACAAGCTATTTTCAAATTGAAAGCTTTATTAGAAGTATTTTTGAAAATAGTTTGGTCTCTCATTAAATGTAGCAACTTGTGGCATCTTTAAAGTAGGGATTGTATTATGTATTGGGGACACAAGCAGGTGTTTTATTGATGTTTCGCAAAGGAAACACAGTTCAGAAGTGAGAGGTAATATGCAGGTTGCTTTAAGACCAGAGCACAAATTGCATAAATACTGAAGATACATAAACACGTAAGCACTGTAAAAATGTCTGCCTATTAATTGAGATTTGTTTACGACTCACTCCTGAAAGAATGGAAAAAGAGTGTCCTCAGATCAAAAAACTGAACCAAAGTAGCATGTACAATATAAAAATTTGATCCACGCATAAGGAAAACTGAAGTAAGCAAGATCTTTTTGCTGAAGGAGATAGAAACTGAAAAAGAGCAATGACATTTACATCCGTAGTGGTGCAGACACACACACACACATATATATCCGCACAAGTCACACAGGTTGGGACAATTTGGCATTCTCTTATCCTGCTTGCCAAAGCAGTGAGTTGAGACATGAAGCAATGTGGTAGTCTCCTGTCCTGGGACAAGCACAGGGAATTAGGACGATTAGGCACTCCCTATCTGTACCTGGAACTCCTGTTGCAAGTACAGTGAGTTAAGGCGGTCAGGCAGTTCCTGAAGGTACCAGGAACTCCTGTTGCCTGGGAAATGTACTCAAGATTCCTCCAGCCTGGATCGTAGCCCACTCTAAGGGGTGCCAAGATTACCTGACAAGAATTATGTCCACAATGAAAAAAAGCACTAACCAAAGTCAATCAATCACCTTGTGAGCCTATCAGCTGTGGTCCTAAAGTGAGGCCCTGTGAGCTCCCTGGGACCACAGCGGGCTGTGACCGTGTATTTCCGGGTTGGGATGCCTCTCAAAGGAACTTTTATTATAATCTGCAGAGAAAAAAACAACTTAATCAAAGGCTCACCTCTATATCTCTCTCTCTTTGTGTGTGTGTGTGCGTGCGTGCGATTTAATTTAGGAAACTCTGAATCTTTAAATAAGTTGCTACATTAATTGCTGATTTCTAATAATTATATATATAATATATAATATGTAATACAGGTATTGCTAAATCACATAATCTAGTGTTATGATCTACTGTAATAGTGTTAATATACCTTTAATTGCTGCTATTAATTTCTGTTACCTCAAACCTATGTAAGATCCATACTTAAATATTGAATCACTTTCACTGAAATCCCAACACTACACTCCTTTAGTCATAAACTGTTGACCAAGTCTTTGTCTGGAAGTGGATCCAGACTCCTCTCTGAGAAGGAGTTTAGAAAGCAAGGGGGTCCTTTCTCAACCGGAGAGGCATTCCAACTCAACAGGAGGGCATTCCTTACACCTTTTCCCTGGTCACTCTACACATCACTCTGACTAGATTCTGACTTGATCTTCCCATCCAACCTCTGTATAAATCACTCTCCCCAGTCACTGCGTAAATCATTCCCAAGCACCACTCTGACCCATTTTCCTTTGCACATTCCCTTCACATAGTAATAGAGTGAACCTTGCCATCAAATTCTGTAAAGCCACCCTTCTGTACAAATTCATAATAAGATCGCTTTTCCTCATATCTTAGATGGTTATTCTTTAAGCGACCTTTAAAACCTTAACCATTCTCCCTTGTGACAACATCTCTTTCCTAACTGTATTCTCTGTGGCCATTTGGACACAGCCACCTCTGCGCAAAAACAAGGTAGGTGTTCAATCATACATAAAAACACTCATAAACAAGTTAGGATGGGAACTGGATACTTTACTCAAACTGGAGTAAAGTGAGATATCTGCACAAGAACTACGTATGTATATGGCATTCAACGTGGTAGGAACGTTCTCTGGCACTGGAACGGACTGGCTTGAAACGCCCGTATCCACGCTATTAACTATCTTACTTTCCAAGACAAAGATAAGCTAGTCTCCTCCTTCCAATAACTCTCCAAATGTGCTCAGGAGCTGTACGGGAAAATGTAAGCTGGCCTGGGCCCAAATGTGTGCCAGGAATCATTCTGAAATTTAATAGCAGAGATGATTGTAATCCAGTGCCTGTTGGTGTTTCCTGACACTATTTTCTGTACTGATACAAACACAGCCAAAATGTCTGGTTACCATTTCTCAGAGCTCGTTACAAATGGGTATAGGGTCTTTTACATTTGATGGTATGTACACACAGATGAAGTGAATGGATACTGGCCTTCAAAAAAATTTTTATATACATTTCCAAGAATATTACAATAAAGAAATAACATGCTGAGTAGAAAATGTAAGCCTAATAATAATGGGTCTATTTCTTTTTTATGTCCTCCACAGAATGTTTAGAATAGCCTTAGACCTAGTATTCTGCATGTCAGAAGCAGAAAATCACTACTACCGAATAATCTGACATTAGCATACAGACTGACAGAGGTTTAACTGAAAAACTACTGTACGTGTTTGGTCTTTGAGCTTTGGTTGACTGAAGTAAGATCAGATATCTAGGTCATAACTTGATGCTGCTTTGCATGCTGTGCCATACTTTAGAAAATGGCTAGTGGTCAAAAAAGATGGCAAGTAGAATCTGTCTTTGCTTTCACATGCAGAATGAACATAAGTGCTAGACAGCAAAAAATTATTTAAAAACATAGGAGGACATAATTTCTTTATTGCAACCATAGCTATTATCTTCTAAGTGGAATAAGTTTGTATGCAGTAGTAGGTAGATTTTATTTATTTATTTCTAAACCAGGCTTCAGATCTTTAGCAGAAGCTAAGTTTAGCTCTTCTCAAAATCTGCTCACAAAATTGACTGTTTCAGAGCTGTCTATCTGAAAGGCAGAAATAAGCAAGGAAATCTTAATCCAGATTTTTGTGAAGGCAGAAGAAGAAGATCCAGATCCAGCCACAGGCAGGGCTTCTTTATTGACGTTTGTGTAGTTAGACCAAAATCAGTGTTGCTTAATTGTATGTTTCTCACTAATATGAGGCCTGAACTTAATAATTTTGCACCCACATCCTATTAGAGTCAAAGATTCACAATGGTACTTAATTTCAAAATTCAGTACTCTGTTGCAGTGTAATTGAGAACCTTAAATTAGACACGTTGCTCCCACTTTACACCCTAAGCAGGACATCTGTGGGGCTGGGAAACAATTACACAAGCCAGTAAAAGTTACATAGTAGAAAGTCATGCCACACACAGTATGCATATATTCCCAACATGTTTTAACTTTGCATTTACAACATGGAACAGGTAAGATCTGTCCTCAAATAATGAAGGAGAAGGCAGCAGAGAGGGAGTGTGATCAATGTGAAATGAGAAACCTTGGGTCAAAATAATTCTCTAAATCAGACTGGGTGAGGTCCTGTTCCTACATATCCTGCTTAAGGAAATGTACTAAGCACCATGCTACATGGGAAAAAATCCTCTGCTTCCTTAGGTTTCCGTTAAAAAGTAATTGCTTAGGCACTTAACTCATGGAAGAGGAGAGAACACTGAATCTCAGACGGAGGAAGGTGCCGTTATACCCCCATAATATCACCCAGGTGCAGCCCTGCCTCCCTAAAGAAGATAGGACACAAGTCATCCCCCTCAACAGCATTTTCTGTTGGTGAGCTAAACACATTTCTCAGAATCTCCTCTCCAGTCATCCAGCTCTTCTCAGCAATGTATTAGCATTCATCTTCATGCAAACCATGCGGCTCCTTAGCACAAGCAAAGCTGAGCCTCTGACCAACAGCAGGTTGTTTTATATGCTAAAATGCTTGGCTCTGAAGAAGTTGTGCATTTTTTTCCAGGCAGGTCTGTAGGGATGACAGTGAAAGGATTGGCATCTTTCTGTGCTTTGCTTGGACAAAAACGCCGTATGTAGTCAGCTTTTCTACCTGTCACAGCTACTCCTATCAGAAAGGAGAGATGCTAGTGTGTGGTACCACCAGAGACAGAAGTATCTTGAAGGAAATATCTCCTTATCACTGCCACACACACCAAACATGTTATACTTATATTTGTGTACAGAGACATAGCACTTATAGCACTTACTCACACATTTGTTTATTCTAAATCTATTAAGCCACAGCCTTTTGTTGTGATACCCCAAGATTTGTTTCACTCTTTCGCAACAGACAGAAAGCCGCTACATGACAGGCACCAGTAGTGCAGATGTCCTACCAACCCCGCTCTGTGTCAGGGTCCAGAACACCACAGCACAGCATGCAAAATGGGACAAGCCAGAGATTCGATGGATTAGCCCAATTTTCATAACAGACATATTGTGGAAAAATAAAATGTTAAGGTCCAGGTTGCCTTTACTGCATATTGACTACTAATGGAGTGTTCCGTACGTTGTACAGCACGTTATGGTGTTTGGCCTCACCTCTGGCAACGTCACATGCCTCAGACCAGCGACTCACACCGGTCATAACAAAACCTTGCACAAAGTACCAGTGTGGCTGCTTGAGTGCAATTCATGGATCCATGTCAGTCTTTGTTGCAGCTGCCACAAATGAGTGCACTGCCACAATTTGCACTGCAGCAGCAGGATTCTCTGGCCAAGAAAACCCATATAAAAGGCATTGAATTTCTTCTTTTAACATCTCATGTTCACTATTTGGTATTACACAAGCTCTCAGTTAGCCAGGTATATATTTAAAGGGTCAAGCTGTGAGAGATTCTGAAATATTAACATCTTGCTTTACAAACACATGTACTCTGTAGGTATACCCAAATGTAATGATTTATATTAGATGTACATTCACTGACCAAAAAGCTACAGTGAGTAAAACATTACCGACCCCAGGGATACCACCACTAGCTGTGGTTATTGCTTTCACAGCCAAAGCAGAACAGGATCTGACTGCTCTTCAGCCATGATGCTCCAAAGCCTCACGTCTTTGGGCAAACCTCTTCCCTTAGCAGATGAAGTCAAGCCCTGGAACTTTGTGCTGAAACTGATTGTCGTGGTTTAAACATGCAAACACACACTCATTCAGCCACAGTGGGATGGGGGAGAGAATCGGAAGGGTAAAAGGGAGAAAACCCTTGGGTTTAGGTAAAAACAGTTTTATAGGTAAAGCAAAAACTGCACACACAAGCAAAGCAACACAAGGAACTCATTCACTCCCTCCCATGGGCAGGCAGGTGTTCAGCCAACTCCAGGAAAGCAGGGCTCCATCACATGTAACTGTTACTTGGGAAGACAAACGCCATCACTCCAATTGTGCTCCCCTTCAATCTTCTTCCCCCAGATTTACATGCAGAGCGTGACGTCATATGGCATGGGATATCCCTTTGGACAGTAGGGGTCACTTGTCCTGGCTGTGTCCTCTCCCACCTCGCTGGTGGAGTGGTGGGAGAAGCAGAAAAGGTCTTGGCTCTGTATTAGTGCTGCTCAGCAATAACGAAAACGTCTCTGCATTATCAACACTGTTTCCAACACAAATCCAAAACACAGCCCCATACCAGCTACTGTGAACAAAACTGGCTCTATCCCAGCCAAAACCAGTATATTAATAATCACTTCAAAACCTTTAGCTGTTTGTTAAATGAATGTATGTCTATGCCTTAAGAAAGGTAAATCACTCTATTCCAGACCAGCTGAGTGAATAAACACATGTGAAGTAATTTGCAGCCACACGAGAGGAGTGGGTGGTCAATGGCACATACATATTCCAGCAGTAGCCTTCAGATATGGAAAGGGTTTGTTTTCCTATAATTTCTGTGATGTTGAAAAGCAGCAATAGCATACAATCTTCCACTTCCAACAACGTGAGTCAGATCCTGAATTTCTTTAGAAGGTGTTGTTAGTCCCTTTTTGAAACATATTAACCAAAACATCTAATAAATAAACCTAATCATATAAACACTAACTTGAAAAATTTATATATTTCTATATATGATTTTTTCCCTGCATAATTTGGTTTGTCTTCAGGAAAGCAATTACTAAAAAATTCTTGCCAAATTATGACTTGTTATATAAAGTTGAAATTCAGAAGAATTCAGTAGGAGTTAGTGAAGGTACTAAGGATATTCACCTGTGCAACAGAGCATAAATTGCCATTGATATCTAATCGTAAAGAGATATTTGTTAAGGTTTAATACAGACATCCTTTCCTATCAAATCTTCCATAAAGTCAGTAGGAATTTAACTGAATTGAAAAGTTATGAAAATAAGTCTACAACTTGTACAAATATTTATAGCCTTTTTTTTCCCCCCTTATTTATTCTCTGCTCAGGGGAAATGCATCCATCTACTCAGGGAAAATACTTAAAAAGGAGAAAAACAGCTCAGGAAGAATTTCAAGATCTGAGCCTACAGACCAGATCCACAAAAGATTTTGACACCTGTATCCCACAGATAAATTTGACTTATATGTGAAAATATCTTTGTACATATCACAGAATCACAGAATCACAGGGGTTGGAAGGGCCCTCTGGAGATCTCCATCCAGTCCAACCCCCCTGCTAAAGCAGGTGCCCCCAGAGCAGGGTGCACAGGAACGTGTCCAGGTGGGTGTTGAGTATCTCCAGATAAGGAGACTCCACACCTTCCTGGGCAGCCTGTGCCAGGGCTCTGTCACCCTCACAGTAAAGAAGTTCTTCCTCATATTCAGGTGGAACTGCCCGTGCTCCAGTTTGTGCCCAGAGTTGCCCCTTGTCCTGTTGCTGGGCTGCACTGAAAAGACTCTGGCCCCATCCTCTTGACGTCTGCCCTTTAGATGTTTATAAGCATTGACGAGATCCCCTCTGAGTCTTCTCTTCTCCAGGCTGAACAGACTCAAGTCTCTCTTTGTGTCTTCCTTTATAAAAACATTTTGTTATTGTGCGTGTATTCCCAACAGGTAGAACTTAAAGGTGATGGCAGTTCTTTCCCTGGTCGCAGCTGGTACAGCTCTATTAATTTCAGTGGAACTTCAATGGTTTTTCATTTTCCCTGGTCTTTTCCCTTTAAAAAGCATGGAAGATCAGAAATAACATTTGGATTCTATTAATAAGATAGTAATGCAATTAATAGGTTGACAATGATGCAGAACTGTTTACTTCTAGAAGGAGAACTGTACCATTTCAATACTTCCGTTAGCTCTCTAACTTATACAAGTAGGTGAGATTAAATGACACAGGCTGCTATTTAAGACCTGTGTAACGGTAGTGTTCTGACACTGGTGCCTTTTTAAGCAAAGTGCAGAGCATCGAAAAATAGTTACGTACTTAATGAATTAGGAAAAAAATAAAGATGGTTGGCACTGAGAAATATCTTAAGCCTGGGCAGTCCGCCACCAAACTTTTCAGGAGTACTTGCTGTGGTTTGTACAGGTGGTAGCTCTCCCACCATGAGCCCAATGTTCGCGAGACTGTTTTCTGCAGAACCCTTTTCCCCTCCAAGTTGCCACCACCTCCCATGGGGGAAGGACCTGTCACAACTACCCAGCTCTGCGATTCCTTGCCTGCTCACCTTGTCCTTGCTGTCCTAACCTCGACCTGGCCACACTCTGGTGGGAATGGCAGACTAAGACTTGTGACCTGCCACCATCATTAAAGCTTAGGGCCTGACCCTTCCTCTTAGTTTATCGAAGGAAATCACAACCTCCTGAAGATTTCTTGTGCATCAACAGGAACTTGTCTGAGGTAGAGGGGCAGCTTGACCTGAATAAATATCCTCTCTCTTTGAAATAGCTAGTAACCTGGACAGGATCAGTACTTAGCCTGGTAGTTTAGGAAATCATTTAGTTGCTGTGCCTGGGAAGAAGGGTGGCAGTGGAAGAGGCTGGGAAGCGGATATGCTCTTAAATCGTACAGACAGATTTATTTATGCAGCTGTCAAGTATCTAAATCCACTAGAACTCTGAATGAGTTACGCTTCTCACCAAAACTTTTGCACAGGCCTGCAGATCAGTCATGCTCTAAATGAATCACCCATTCAACACGGTAAGTCCTACCTGGCTACTTTCTAGTTAGAGAAAGTGTGTGTGGTAGCAGGGATGGAGGGAGAGTCAGACACTGAGTTAAGCCCATGGCAAGGAAGCACTTGGCACGAGTTCAAGATCAGCAGGACTACATTAGCCAGCTAGGGGATCACCCATAACTGTTTCTATACTGTATCAGTAAGCACAGATTCACATTCAAAAGGCTGGTTGTACTTTGAAATAGTGGGCTGAGCTTACACCTACCTAAACTCCAGACTTTTCTGCCTTTACTCTCCCTGCATCATCATAAATGAACTAACTTTGGTGATTAAAACTTCAAGCATGGTTTCTCTCAACAACAATTCTTCCATATTCCCGGGCAGAAAGATTTTACACTTGCACTTCAGGAAACTGTGCAGTTTGGTGCTTATTCACAAACGTTTTTACTTTTCTGTCCACTCAGACTGGGCTTGGAAGACAGGTCTTTCTCAAAACTTTTAGTACCATCCACCCTCTGATATCATAACATTTAATATTTGTTCCTTTGATCATAAAGTCTAGCCAGCCTCATACGGAGAGAAAGCTTTGGGAGCATCAGACATTGTCGTTGTAGCGAAAGTTGAAATGAAAGTTTGGTGGTGGTAAAAATATTGAGAAGTATCTTGGGAAGGGGGAAGGTTTAAGTACCTGGAAAGTCAAGAAACTGTTCTGAGAAGGAGGGAGAGAAATATGTTTGTGAAAAAAAAATATGTGGAACACAAGAAGATTCAAGGATGGAATACTCAAGAAGACAGACAGGAAAGGGGATTACGGTTGAAAGGCCGTGTCAGGAATGAATTTCTATGTAAAGTGGGACCAGAACAAGATGCCCAGATAGCACGCATAAAAAATTCAGATAAAACAGTAGCTTGGGTGCTGCATCATTCTGAGACTGAAATTAGGCATAAAATGAAGGATTGGTTTGGCTGTGAGGGGTGAGAGGCACAGATCTATAGGTTAGGTTACTTGGCTATATCCACACCACTGCTAAAGAGCAGTGCGGAGATGAGGGAAGCGCACAGTGTGCTCCTTCACCGACTGCCTTTGACAGCCTCTGGGGATGTGGTATGGCAGGGTACGGGGAGACTGTGTGTACGTGTGCACATGGGGGGCCAGCCACACCGGGGCATTGCCCATCGGGGCCAGGCAGCTGGGCTGCTGCCTGAGGTGTCTGTACAGTTGGGGAGCCAGGTCTCAGAGTAGGTCTTAAGAGACAGCAGAAGCAAATTCACCATGTCTCCAGGGTCTGGAGGTTTGAATATTAGCTTTAGCTAACCAGCAGTTTCCTCCACACTTTTTTTTGGAGCGTTGATTAAAATACTAATGAGGGTAGAATGAACTGTGAGAAAACAGACTGTGTGAAGAGTGCATCAAAGCAAAAAGCTGTACTCATAACCAATCACTCAGACAGCAATACTGTCTCCACGGAGTGTGAGCAGAATAGAAAATTCTATATGTAAAGTTAATTCTGGCTTCATGTCATATCACAAACATGCCTGTTGTCAGTAGTCATAAGTACTGATAAGGAGAGCTTAGATGGTTCTAGCATATTTAATGTCTCATTTTTATATTTACCGGAACAGTGAAGTTTTACGCCAGTTACTAATCACTTCTTAGCCAGCAGCAGCAGAGTCCTTATTCCCTGAAGCCTGCTCTCAGTTAATTGCACTCATGAGTATGGCAAATTTAGAATTATTATTCTTCAACATATCCTTGCAACTCCCTGGCCAGGAAGGTGGTATAATAGCTAGGCAATATAAGCTACATTTTAACCCCACCTCACATACCGGTCTAATATTTTAATGGGGTTTTTTAACCATCAGCTACTGACTGACATCTCTCCTGTGAAAAGGAAGGACCAATAAAAAATACTTCTGTATATATAAATTAAAAAGTAGTCCCCTCCAAAAGCAGGATGAAAACTGGTGCTATGATCTACTTAGCACTGTAGTCTACAGGACACATTACATGAAACCAGACAGCACATTCCAGCAGAAGCTGTCGCCAAGCAGGGCAGCAAGGGGTAACAACTGATTAACTCCATTTCTTTTGAAGGCAATGCATTAGCTCTACATTTTAGAACTGGCTGTTTCCATTAGCCATTGTTGTCATGGATTTTTCTTAATAGCCAGCCTGAAAAAAATTAATTATCGCTTTGTTTCAAAGTGTGCCTTTGAGGCCAGATTCACAGTCAGAGAGCTCTACTGATTTTTGCAGGCTTATACTGATTTGGTCTGGTGTTTACATGCAGTCTCATTCTGATTTAAATGATCTGAAGGAAACAGTGGCAGTCATCCTAGCAGAAAGGTTTTCTTTAGTACTTTCAGTATTTTTCTGTCAGAGGTTAGATAGCTTTGCTGCTTGGCTTTAGTTGCAAAAACTATTTTTGCTTAAATTCCTCTTTTTCTTTTTTTTTGTGAAGGTAAGTGACAATGTCTTTTACAACTAAGGCAGAAGAACAGGGTTTAAGAGATCAATTCTTCCGCTCAGATAGGGTCTCCCAAGTGACACCCCCTGAATATACTGACAGACCTCACAGCACTGCACTGTGTCCCCACACTTCTGCATTACCACAGCTCAGATCCTCCTGCTTGCTGATTAGCAGTGGAAAAGATTCACTGAACAATAACACTGAGGTAAATGAAAAGATTCAACTGATGTCAGCAGGCTTTGGCTCAGGGCCTGCTGCCCCTGAGCACTGTGATGAAAGGTGTGCAGTTTGCTTTGCTGGGCTTTATCTCAAGGAAAGATGCTTTGCCTGAAGGGTGTCATGAACACCAGCTCTCACTGTCAATAGGAAACATGAGCTTGCAGACTTGCATAGAAGTGATCAGCTTTTAACAGGTTCAGTCAGATTGTGAAGTCTAAGCTGAATGATTTCACTCTGACCTCTTTTCACAAAGTCAGGAAGACTGGTGGCAGTGGACAACTCTGTATCAGAGAAGACTTCGATTTCAAAGGCTCCCATTCGAAAATGAAACCCAAATAATGTAACCCCGAAAGTATGACTGCGGCTACGTATGTCTGAAAAACGGTAGTAGCCATGGTTACACACACACCATCACAACACAATGGTCCTGTAATCCACTGCAATGAAAAGCTCAGTTACAGCCCCATGTAATGCAAGTGGCTGAAGCCAAAGCAAGAAAAGGCAAATGACTGCAACTTTTTAAATCCACAAGGCACCCAGTGCCACTTGGAAACTTGTGCTTTCCGCAGGAGGAGATCAAGTGTTCTGCAGGTACACCCTCAGTTTTAGAAACACATCTTGAGAAAAAAAAGTTAGTAAACTAGTTGCTTAAGCAAAAAGTTTGCAAACTATCACAGGAATGGTAAAAAAGCAAACAAACTGAGGAAGAAACCTGCCAATTGCCTTTTTTGTACCAGATGATTCCACTAATGAGAAGTGATATATAATTCTATTTGGTTCCACTAATTCACATGGAACTTATCAAGGACTGCATAGTTCATGCGATAACCATGGTGAGCCAGTATCCTCAGTGTTTCTTTAATGGACTGCATAATACCTACAAGTTTTGACTCATGTCTGACATTACTGGCTCTTTATAGCTTTACATAATGAATCAGGGCATTTACAGAATATCTGTTTCATAGAACATCTTTCAGAAATGCATGCTGCAACAACTCACAGAACTTGTACAGTTGCTGAGCACTTCCTAAAAATATTTCTTAAAAAAATGCAGTCCCTAGACTTTCCGTGAACACAAGTGGGCATCCTGTTTACCTTCCAAAGCACAAGGCTTGCACGAGTCCCAAATCCTCCACAGACCTCCTGAGTGGTTGGGTAATTCCAGATGGGCATGCTGCCGACCCAGGGCAGGCAGTCAAGGTCTGTCTCTGTCAGTATTTTGTACCTGAGGGCCATGACACAGCTGCAGTCTGGCAGCCAGGAAACCAGCCAGTTACCAGACACATCCTCCTCTCAGCTGGGCCCTGCCGATGGCGCCCATCTCCTTGAGTGCAGCTGCACGGCTTTGGGACTGTACCTGGCTCAGGGCTGGGTTTGGAGCAAGGTGGCTGTATATCTGTTTTCACTGTATAGAGAAGCTTTAGCTTTTCTGTGCTTCAGTTCATGTTGGTGAAAATACAGATAAGAAAGTCTCCTGCTTTCCCTGGATGTTCCGAGGAAAAATACATGAAATCTTGGATGTACTGTGCTTATGAAGCATAGGCTGCTGATGGTACAGCTGAGCCAAGGAGAATATTTCAGTGGCATCCTGAAGTAAGTGGTCAAAATTCTGCGAGTTATGGAGCTGTGCGGTTTTGCTCGTGTGAAAAGGCAGGAGGGACTGTTCTCCGTAGACTGAGTCACTGCAGAAATCTTTTATTGAATTCAGCTGAGCTGGGATCGCTCAGGAGTCTTAATAGGGAAAGAAAATAATTGGTAGAAGCCCCAAGTTTTGCTGTCTTATTCTGACCATGGTACTGCATAACGCAGTCTGTGTGCAGAACCAGCAAAAATCGCAAGTTTTCTTCTTGCTGTAATTCTTTGGAGTGTAACACGGCATCAGGGGTCCCAATTATATTCTGAGAGAGCAGTTTTCTGAATGGAGTCAGAGAGGAAACCACAGAACAAGGCTGAGGGTTTTTAGTTTTACAGCTCAAGATAAATGACATCTATCACACGTGGCTCCTGGGAAGAGAGTAGCTGATCAGAAAGAATGGTTTTCTAAAGCTTAGCTCATGACTCTGTTTACTTTTTAAAACATAATCCACTCTTGGAGAGTGTCCCATGTGGAGGAAAGCTAACATCCTTGCCAGGTAATAAGGATTCTTACTCTCTGTGTCTGCTGTAGGTCAAGCAATTGGTTGAATTTAACAAATTTGTTGACTTGTGTGGTTAAAGACATTAGGCCAAGTTCAGCACCAATGTAAACATGGACTCAGGGGAGCCAGTGTTTTTAGATTTTATAACGTACAAGTCTACAAGAGGAATGCAATAGAAAGAATAAACAAAATAAACCCTACCAGAGAATTGTAAAATAGTGTAAATTAAAATAACCCTCCTTTCCCACCATTTATTCAAACCTAAACTTATCTCATGGGCTATCTCATTAATCATAACTACTTAGAATCCCTTACTTGCAGCGGTAATAGGTAAATGATCTCTGAATTTGGGTCCATTTTAGTTGGGACTCCTGTCCCACTTCAAACATCTACATTTTTTTGCCAAAGTCTAAGCTAGTTGCTTAAACACATTTCCCAATCAGTGCAGGGGAATGGGCATCTCAAGCAGATTATTTATCCCAGCTCTCTGAAACACTTGTTTTAGATCTGGATGAATCACTTTCTGGAGATACCTGCTTCTCCTAAATGATGGATAGCTGCCTCCCCATATCAAAGTCAATATAGGGTCCAATCCATAAATGGAGTTTCCTTTTGATGAAAAATTCTTACAAATAAGAATGTGTTTTCATTCTAAATCAGAGAGAAATGTCAAAATGTCATCAATTTTCACAGAATGGAATCTCCAAGAAATGTAGAATCAGAAATATCGAATTGTTTGTTTTGATAATGTCAAATTGTCACACTTTGCTAATGCCAAAATATGTTGTCTCAGAAAGTTCAAAGCATTTCAATAACACCAGAAAATACAAAATATTAAAATAATGTAAATTATAATAGAGATGAACAATAGAGTCTGGCAATGTGAAAACAGCTCCCATAAGTGAGTTACATTCCTGATGTAGCAACTAGAATTAAACTAAATTAAGTAAAAGAATCATGTCATAGCAAAATGAGGTTTTCTCTAGTACACATTCCGAAGAACAGAGAGTATTAGTTTCAACACGTGTTTGAAAATTTTATCAAAATCAAAAAACTCAAACAAAACTGTATTTTTAAGCAGATAATTTCCCCATTTCTCTTCTAAAGGTTTTGGTTACAGCTCAGAGTAGACCTCTTTTTTATGTGGATGCAGCTGCTGTGCCATCTTCCCAACCAGTCTTCAGGGAATGGTACTGTCTCAGTAAAGCTCCATTTGGGCATGTTTCAGCTCTAACTGCCTTCACAAGCTGCTGCGATGCTTTTGCATCTGCCATCCCTGTAAGCAGGAAATCACACTCTTGCATAAGAAACATCATTTTTTTAAGAAATGACTAGTACGAGACTTCTAATGGCCTAAAAGTGTTCCTGACTTAAGAAAATGCTAAGTGCAGATCAACATGTTCCCCCTTTACAGCTGTCCTGTAGCAGCAGTGAGAGGGCATTGTGCAAAATTTTGACGTTCTTAATGACACCGCAAACCCAAGAAGTGCATTCTTTGCTTCTTTGGACTTTGCATAAACATCTTACCTGACCTTTTTATCAACCCATGGAGATTTTCTTCTGCTTTTAATGCCTACCATTAATCACAAATGTTTCTGTAATAAAAATTTCACAAATAACAAGAAAATTGAGACCTCCAAGGCTGACTGTTTTTCACATTAGAACTAAGCCTTGATGTCACTGAGTTTTATACTTTCTACATATTATTAAAGGACTACAATATGGAATTTCCAGCCAAAGACTTCTGTTATGACGTTTAACTTAACATTTGTACCTGATGCTTAACTGAGCTTTTGTGCCTGATTAGCTAAAAGAATCTGAATTAACATTTTTACTTTTGGTCCTGATAATTTATCCTATATTATTCCCCCCACCTCATGTCTTTCTTATAGTACAGCTGCTTTTATTTATGACAGGTAAAAGGGGACAGGTCAGGAAGGAAGGGTATATTTAAAATATAACTCAAAATCTCAAGCTAAATGTGAGAGCTGAAATATGAAAAAATCTTAAGAGAAAATATTTTTTAAAACTAATGAATAAGCTCTCTGGTTTTATGCATTACCCTAACACTTAAGGGGTACAGCTCCCAGTACTCAATTCTGCAAGATAAATGAGTAGAAAATGTTAAATTTTTTATCAATGTTAACAAGTTTTTTAACAGTAAATGAGGGATTGGTGGTCCAGAAAACAGTACAGCTTGGACTCCGGACTGTTATCCTGGCTGGTGGACGTTGTTTAACTGGCATTCTGTATGTAATTGTGAAAAACAATAAAAATGCCTTCTCCGAACTGCAGCTAGTACCTCCTGACTTATTGTCTCATGGAGCTCATATATGGCCTCTGACTTTACAGGAGAGCTTGTATAATGTTCCTGTGACAATTAATAATGGAGAAAAATGCTAAGATGAAGGTAAGAGCTATCACTTTGAGCTGAAGTCAGACCAATCAAGCTGCGGAACAGGGCCACGAGCATGACCTGCTGTCCTTGCGGGCATGTTGGTGGGTGCCATGTGCATCTAGCCTTAACATTTCCCTGCGCACAGCCCTGCAGGTGTCCACGATGGAGGGGAAAGGCAGATCTTGGAGCACCCAGACCAGAATGGAAAGCTGTTTTCAAGCAGCTCTGATGAAAATTAAGCGTTTTCTGCAGGAAATGGACATGGTGTGAGAAATTTCATGAAAGAGACAGTGTTCCACATAAAACAGAGGTAGGACAATCTGAAATAACTCACTGACACGTGTAAAATCTAAGACATTGCCTTTGACGAAGACATTTTTCCCAAGCTACCAGGTCATAAAGCTGTGTGCACTGACAGGGCTGAACAGTATTTTAAAATTGTGCTAGAAAAAATACAGTAATTTACAACTTCCAGCTGTATGCCCTGATTTATCCATTCTTACTTGGTGAATGGATAAAACAACAATGGAGCTGAAGCCATCTAACTTAGCTACATAAATGCCATGTCATCATCCCATTAATAAGTAATGTATATTAAGTACTCATCTGAGTAGGAATGAAGTCCGTATTCCCAAGTGCCATAATAATTATATCTTTGGCACTACATCTTTTACATTAAGTGTATTATTGTGAAATTAAATTTCTACTGTAGATCTGGGCAATGTCTTGGATGACCCTGAGCTTGTCCTTTTCTTTCAGCTACATCAGATGTTCTTATAGGAGACATTACCTTTTCCCACCAAGCTTTTCTTCTCTTATTATTCTTAGACCGTTACAGCTGTAAGAGCACTACCACTAGTTTCAATTATTTCAGACAGCATAAAAGAGCTTTCACGGGACTGAGAAAGCCTTTACTCAGAATAGCCTATAGTCTGGCCATTATGATGCTCTTCTGGGACATGGCAGGGTGGGTTGAATCCCATTAAGTAGAGGAGACAATTGAATCTGCCTCTCCTGCAACCTGGGTGAGTACTTTAATCATGAGTTATTGGATAAAAGGTTAGGGAAGGATCACCATTGGCTTCTCCAGATGCATTTTGTGAGAAATGAATAATAGCACCTTATACAGTAGAGCTTCAGTGTTGTGAGTTCCACTGGGGCTAAAGTTGTAAGTACTGGAGGACAGCTTAAGACCACCTCTGTTCATAGCTGTTCCTACTGGCCAGTTTAAGTAGCTCAGCACAGTTTGCAAATCTCATTATTAGACACCTACGTCTCCTGAAGTGCTGTACAAAAACTAGGCACCAAACTCAGGGCAGTGATCTAAAAACTTAGTCAATGAGTGACTAAATAGGAAGCCTGAGACTCAAGTCTCTAGGAATTTTGAATTAAGCATGATTGTCTGATAAGCTGGCAACTTCAGTATCCTACTTCAGCAGTGTAACTGATGTTCTGAAATAAAATATGCACTACATGCTCTTTAGGATCTAAAACTATTTTGCATCCTGCACATTTTCCTGAGTGCTGCTAGTGGATGTGACTCAGACAATTGAAAACAGAGAGATTTTCCATTTCCATTACAACAAAATATGACATTTTTTGTTCTCATCACTTTTTAGATATCAGTTTTGAGGTAAACCAAAATAATCCTCTTTCCTGAGATTTTTACTTTAGAGATTCTGGGAGAGTAACTGAAAATACAATTAAATTTACCTGATCATCATAACCTAAAGAAGTTCAGATAGACTTACAGGCAATTAGTACACACTCTATTGTTATGAATTGTACAAATTGTAACCGGGTAAATCAGCACTCAACAGAAGTGTAAAACTAATAACACTAGCCATATACATGCTTTTTTTCCTATCCAGCCATATTTTTCACCACGCTCATAATCACGGAAATAGACAGAGGTTGCATTCAAAGTCAGTCACAGATGTTAAAGATTCTGTATGGTCCAATAACAAGACCAAACCCTTACAATACTCCAGTTACGGAGAAATGCTTTAAAATGTTCTGTTCTCAGTTTTGCTCAGAACTGCAAAGAAAACTCTGCAGATGCTGGGATGTAACCATGGAATTCAGCCTTTTCTTTCTTAAAAGGTATCAGAGACACACTTCCAGAGCTGCTCTTGCTGGATGTTTGAAGTGCAATGTAATACATTGAGACATACATTCTCTTAAAATCTCATGTTTTCTTAACATAAAACATATCTGACATGCACTGAAATGTCAGTAGCATTATATGAGATGACTTGATATCACAAGCCATGGTGCCATAACAATAAACAACCTTGAAAATGGGAATGGGAGCGCATACATATCGGAAACTGCAGAATGTCCTTTAGCCTCTCGCAGCTACTAATTTTCTCTGTGTAATAAAGATGTTCAGTCCAGCTATATCCTCAATTTTTGAATTTACTGATTCTTTCATCTCCCCTACAGTTTTCTATATCAAGTTCCTTTACAATTTTAGGTTGTATGCAGCTGTGCTTTTTCCACCGGGAGAAAAGACACAGGATTTTGCAGTTAGACCATTGGCCTGAAGGTGGGTAGACTTGAGTGCCTGACACCAGTCTGTCACAGACCTTTCTGATGAGTTTGGACAAGTCATGCAGGGGGTTTCCGTTTCCTACATATATATGTAAGTGAAGCTACTGTAAGACTTCCGAGGTGCTCAGATAGTACAGTAAAAGGGCCTTCTAAATATCATAAATAGATTTTTATTTCTAGATGGAATAAAGACTTCATTTAGTTACCAATTTCTTTGATGGATTATATGGCCCAAAGCCCTCTACACTGGAAACTAAAAAAGCAAGTGTTTTATAATAACCCCACTGGAAACATTGCACTGCCACTTTACATCTGTTTCAGAACCTATTGCCCAATTACTCATTGCCACACTGAAACAGCTCAACCAGCAATGGTAAATTAGTGTACCTCTCTTTTCATAATATGATAGCCCTATTGAGAGACTGAAAAATATGTCTTGTGTTTAGATCATTTTATTCTATGTGTGTGTGTTCTTTTGATGAAAAGCATTTGAATATACCCAGCCAGGTGTGACTCCTGAAAATATTATTTTTCAATGTTGAAAAAAACGTTTTTGTTTTCCTATCAGAACTGCAAGAATACTCTTATTTTCATGCTCAAACTCTGTTAGAATGCTACATCATTCGCATCTGGTGATGTGAGCTTAGGAGACTTCAGATTTCATCACCTACAGAAAAGACAAAGCAAAATATTTGTTCTAAACAGAATTCTATGAGAATTGAAACTGCCGTTCTCAAGAAATTCCCAGATTTCAAAACTATATTCTTAAAAAAATGAAAAAGGAAAATCAATAACTGCAATTTCTTGCAGAACTGGAATTAATCTGCATGTATCTGTATGTATGTTTTTATATATATACCCATATACACAACTATAGCTGTAAGTATAACTATAAACATATATATATACGAGTTTATATGTCATTTTGGGAAGGATTCTTCTGTCTCAGCTTTCCTGTCTAAAAATTTTACGTTGAAATCTAATTTAGGCTTTCTGAACACTGGAAGGAAACAGGCATTCCCAACAGATGATCCCTTTCAGCTGAAGTAAAGCACCTTAAAAAAGAACAGATAAAACCATTCTCTGGTTTACCCATTTTCTGCAATGACTACAAAGAGTGCTATACATAACCTACTTGTGATCATCTTTTTTTAGATAACCAAAATCAACCCTACTCGTCAACTTTTTCTAGTCACTCCTGAGTTCTTTTTGCCAAAGTTTTGGAGTCCAGGGTGCTCAAAGGTGGAATTCTGGATAGCACCAGAGTGGTAGAAGCTGGGATATATTCCCAGTTGAAGAGCAAGCTGGGCTTCCCCCAGGCACCTCACACTGTAGGAACATTTCACCCTGACATATCAGGACCTTCAGAAGGCAAAATATTCAATCAGAAACTTTCTGATCAGTTCTAGTCTTTAACAACAGATTCTTTTTTTCATTAATGTGACTAGCATGCAATGCATCCTAGATTGAGTAGATGTTTTGACTGAGCCTTATAGATCCCCTAAAGGTCACAAACCAGCTGGTGACTTGCTCCTGGCACACCACAATCCTGACTTCTTCTCTGGCATCACACTTGATCAAATTGCAGTATAAGCTGAAAGCTCAGTTGACCAATGCTTCCAACCAAAGCAATTCCCCAGCTTAAAATGTCTGCTTTTACAAAGCTTTGACTGTTCATTGGCTTTTCTAGCTGTGTTCAGACAGCAAAGGAAAGATCTCACATCAGCATTGGTGGGATTGAGAGAAGATACTAAAAAAGGCAAAACTAAATGCAAACCTAAAGGGGTAGCCAACAACACCTTAATAAGCAAAAATGGGAAGAAACAAGTGTTATGGTTAGACATTATATAAGTAAAGGAAGAAAGACGTGATGCTGAATCAACACAGAAATTAATCTAGATAATTTTTTCAAAAGAGCCATCAATATGATTGTTTGAAGGAAAAGGACAAAAATGAGTCTCTAAAGAAAGACTGTAAAGGACAGAACATTTCCTCTGAATCAACAGCTCTTTGCATTCTGATAAAAGCTGCAACTACTGTTAATCACTATTGGTTTTAAGATTAATTTTTTTGCCTTCTTGACTGCCCGCCCTCTGGTTCCCTTTATTACTGTGCGAAATATGTAACTACCATTCCCAGATGATGCAAATAAAAAGAAAAGTGAACTGAAATACTGATTTTTCAGTTTCCTTTTCCTCTAGTAAAAGCTAATGAGCTGAATTCATCACAGGTATAATTAGTAGAAATTATTCCTACTGCATTGTCAAACCAAGTGACATGTCATCGTTTATCTAGGGACTTAATGATGACTTCTGGTGATAATTACTCAACTTTCAAACTTATTGCAGATATGCACCAAATTTCTCTGTTTATCTAAACCCAGAAAATACGTGAATATATACAAATACTTTAAATAGTTCTCAGCTGTTGAGTTGTGCTGAATGGAAAAAACAAGTTTCGTCAGTGTAACAATTTTTGTTTCCATTGCTCAAATATTCTTTTGAAAAATTGATGTAAGAATTAAAGCTAAGAGTTTATAAATAGGCCTTGATCATGTACCTCAAGAATACTGATAATGAACAAACAGAAGAATAACAATAGTAGAAATTAAAAAATAGGAAGTACCTATATTCCCACTCAGTTCTAAGCTTTTTCTGAGTTAGTCACACACGCCTGCAGGGCCGAATCAGTGACACGTAAATCTTATTTCATGAGTTCTTGTGGCAGAAATGGTGCAGAAATCCTTGAGACAGGACTGATGAAGCCAACTCTAAAACTCCTGCAGCATGTTTAGTTCAGGTGCAAAGCAACTTTCATATGAATCTAACCGCTTTCTGAGCAGTACTGCACTATGCCCTGTAGATCTACCACGTTATAGACCACTACACATTTTAGGCACTTGAAAGGTTAAGTGGCAAGAATTTTAATCATCTAAATGTTGGATTCATGCTCCTAGAGGGACAGTCATGTGCGTGAAATAGAGCCCGTTAAAAATGAAATTGAAGAAATATGTGTGGAACTGGAAAGCAATCATTAAAACTGTGTAGTAATACAATTCCACACGTATTTCTTCAATTTTTTTAACTACATTTTCTTGACCTTTTGCAGATTCTAAGGCCGGAAAGGTGTTACGTTCATTATCCAGTGTGATCTGCTGCTTAACCTGTGCCAGTGAAACTGGCCAAAGAAATTTCTTAAAGTGGTACCCGATGCTATCCTTTTCCTGTGGGAACGGTAAATAACACTTTCCTGCTGCAGGGAATACTTATCAACAGCAACAGAGACATTATTATGCTTGTCACCAGAATATTGTTGGTTCCAGGTCAGCTTTGATCTGTGTTTTCTATTAGTCTCATTTTCATTTTGATTCTTCTACTTGGTATGCTATTTCTCTCTGTGCTTTCAAGATCAGTAGTTACATTCTTTTTTTCACTTGTATCCCTTCAGCTTTTTCTAGGGTCTTAATTAGTAGCTCTATAGTCTGGACTTAGACTCTAAGGCTATTCTGATGGCAAATCAGGTTATGATAGTAAGAATGAAATGCCTTGTAAAATCTCCCAAAGAATGTGTGTGGTTTATCATATCAGTTATGGAACAGTTCAAGTCAAAAAATGTGCCATGACGTTGTCCAGAAGTAATAGATTTCAATACTTGGTATATGTCTAGTTAAATTCATTGCAGGAACATCACATTCTTCATTGGTGCCAGAAAACGCGTATGTTCTAGGAACAGTCCTGTATGGACTATTAATCCATATATTGGGATTCAAGCAAAGTTCTAATCTGCTGATGCATGCTCTTTTGAAATCTGCACCAAGTGGGCATATTTGCTGCCTACAGAGTGTACGGTAAGGGATATGATACAGCACAAAAGTAGTCAATAAACTGAGGCCAGGCTTTTGCATTTTTGAATAAAATATTTGAATTCTCTTAGTTTGAAGTTAAGAATTTATGACAGCACAAGAACGTTTTGATGTGCCTAGCTTCACAGACACAGCTAGATACTTATCATTTGAGTGAAGGCATGCCAGTTAGGGGATCCTGAAATAGCTGTCTGTATGTTTCTGTTTATGCATTACTCAGCTTCCAAAAACAATTTTAGCACAAAGTTAATGTTAAGTTGGAAAGCCATTAAAGTGAGGACACCTGGCACTAGGACCTGGGACTTTCACCTGACGGTCTGAAGAGACACAGGTCTCAGGGTAAAATTGATTCCTCTTACACACTCTTTCTGTTCATTTCTGAATTAATTGAACTTTGCAACCATGGAGTGCAGCCTACCAGGTGATCATGCACATCAGCAGCAAGCATCAACTAATAGCAAGCTTCTTGATGGATCTAGAAGCGTATTATCATCGTATCTTGCTTTAGATAAGCTCCTTGCTTTGAGTCCCCAGCTAGGAACAGACAGGCTGGCAGCTATGGCTTTAGTAAAAAGAATTAGAAAGAGTGGAAAGAAACTCACTCACATAGACATCTAGCAGCGTCCTTGCTTTAAACAATATCACATGAATTCCCATAAGCTATAATTACAAAATATAATGCAAAGAGGTCAGGTCTTAGCCCTCACAATTCATTGACCTCTCAAGATACACAAGTAAAATGAACTTAACTCACACATGCAGGAGTTTAATGTTAACTATAACATTTCCTCTCCCTTGCTTCTTCTAATTTTCATTTGATGTGTCTCAGAATGAGAGATAACGACAAGAACCGCTTTGAAGGCAGCAAGTGTTTCTTGATGTTAGGCCTGCTGTCAAATTAAGCCTCAAACAGAAAAACTTTGATGAGATTTGCCCAACTATTAAGGCTATTAGTTGAAACTTGAAATTGATTTATTTTGCCTGTTACATTAACCTTCTCCTGCACATTCAGTCGTATATTACATAGGGCAAAGTAAAGGCAACTTGATTATTAAACATGTTAAAAATGAATATAAAAGACATCTTCTTATAAGCCATGTTACTACAATAACAAGTTGACAAAGACTTCATAAGGATGTTCAGTGCTAGCAACAAAATGAAATATTTGTAACAGTGTCATAGAGGAAAACGAATTTGATGGCACTGCAGAAAGCAAATTTAATTAGTAGTAAGTAGGCTTTATTTTGAAAGTTTATGAGATATATGACCTGCAATGCAAAGATATGTAAACTGGAAAAGAAATGTTCTTGTGACTGTGAGGCAGGGCAGAAAGAAACACTTTTGGTTTGCCTATTTATCTAAGGCTGTTATAATTAGATTGATGTATTAATATCAACTAGGAAAGTGCCTAGCTTGAATACGGAAGAATTTCTGTAACTAGAGAAGGCAGCTGGTAACTCTGCCATTATTAGCAGTGAATTGTTTCACTAAAATAGAATGCTAATTTAAATACATACTGCCTTTGCACAAGAACTTAAGAACAGAATATAATTCTATACATACTAAAGCTGTGTTTTGCCAGGAAAAAGCACACGCTCTTCACCAGCAGAAAGCATATCTTGAATTTCAGCATAGGATCCATGTAACTGCAGTGCTTGTATTTCAATCAGAAAGATATCTCAGTACAAACATATAAATTCACAAACCCAAAATGTATTTATACTCGGTTTCTTCCATGTGCAAAAGACATCCTTGAAATGTCAGCTCCTCCACCTTCTACTTCTGTTTCCACAAACAACGTCTCAAAAAACCCACTGATCCAATAACAGAAGTCAAAAAATAAAACACCAGCTTAATTTGATTTTTTTTTTAAGTGCCTAGAGTAGACTTCTTTTTCTCCTTAAGAAAAGTCCCTATGGGGAAATACTGCGTGTGAACAAATGCGCTCTAACTTTGGTATCTAGAGAGACTGGACTCCAATTCTGAGAGCCAGGCAGGCCAGACCTGTGCAAAGGAGACAGTTGCCTTGTGATGCTAGATGGACATGTGTGCCTCAAGCTTCTCTGTCCTCCTTACCACACACATGCAGGCACACACACCCATACAGCCACAGAGGCACCAGCTCAGGCTCTAAGCACCAGCTGTTTGCTGGTGAGGGCACAAGCTGTAGGGGCAGTTGTTAAAGCAGCTGGAGTGCTGGTTCCTCAGGGCACCGATGCAAAGGGGGACTTGCAGAAAGAATCTTGCACATGAGATTCAGCCCATGGGCTGCCAGCTGGACCATGGTGCCCATGGTATCAGCAACACAGGAACTAAAATACAGTCACAAAAGGCACCTTTTACTCCACTATCAGCTTATTCACGCAGACGCTGAGTACCAAGAACGAAGAGAACTCTGAGAAGAAGAAAGTTTTTTCTTGTTTTCTCAAGCATCACTCACAGACAGTGTTTCTATGGTTTGAGTATGATGAAGGTTATTGGTACTCACTGTACTATTTGCAGTTACAAAATGTCACTACTCAGTATTTTTCCCATGTTCCCCTTTCCTTGCTGCAGTCTGTGATTAACACTTGATGTTTCAAGAGAATACCCAGCCTGCACTTACTCTTTTGCTTTCATATTTTTCTCCTTGTTTATCTTGCTGTATTCCTGAAATTGCTTTGCTATTTGGGGACTTAGAAAAATCTGCTTCAATGGTGGCATTTTAAAAACAGCTTAGCTGGGCTTCCTGGCACTGTGACAGACAGAGTGAACTCAGACACAATGTGCTTTCCAGTGACTCACTGCAGATATTTGAGTAGTTATCTTCTTAAAAAATTAATAAGGTTGTGGGATTGTGTCCTCCCAACTGACCCACCACCAGGCTCATGTTGGGAGCATGCATGCCAGCAAGGATGCCATCAGGGACCTCATGCAGCTCCTTAAAATAAGCTCTAAGGATCTAAACTATTGCTATGGTGCTCCGAGTGTCCTCAGCATGCACCTTACACCACCAGTGACAATAGGTGGAGTTTTCCATTTGTAAATCCATGTCCGGATTCGCACATAAAACATATAAATTAGAATGAGAAATGAAGAAAAGGATCCTGTTGACAACTGCACAGCTTAGAATGTGTCAGAGCTCTGAAATCAGGAAAAAACAGCACGAATATTCAGTCACATTTTCAAACAGTCTTCCTTCAACCTTGTTTAACTTTCCATGAACGTTTGGAAAACTCAACACTGTATTTTACTATTATCAATATTCATGTAAAGCAAGTACTAAGTTTTTATGCTCAAATATTTATAGAGAGTGACTTTTGTGTTTGTTTTCCATAAACATTATTATCAGAGTCCTGGTTGTTAGCATTAGCGATGCACCGCCAGGAAACAGAAAAAATGCTGTGTGCCTTATGCAACCAGTCACAGTTAAATGATACAGATAATACTCCAAAAGAGATCTGTAGAGCACATGAATCATGGAATTAGAGAACAAATCTGCAGAAACAGTCAACTGTATATAGGATTTCTGTCAATGGAGAAAAGGAGCAAAATTTATCAGATTAAATTTAAGTATGAATTATTCAGCCAGCTCTTTTTGCAGACTAGCCTTTCAGCATTATTATTTTTCATCTTAGACTATACTAACTCACTTTATGCAAGTTAGGAAGCATCTGACCTATTATTTTTATAAATTATTTTATCATAGTGATAGTGCTGAGGGCTTCTGTTCTTCTGGTACAAGTAATTAGTTAAGAAAGATACTTCTCCTGCAGAGGCAGCAAAGAAAGCCAACTAAGAATGAGAGGACAGGAACACTGTTGCCTCAATTTTACTGAAGGTAAAAGAAAACATTTTAAAAATCAACCAAGTTCTTAGATAACATGGTGGTAGATCTGAAGACCCAATCTAATCTCCTAATTACTAATAAGGTTCCTGTGTCACATTCCATTTTCCCATGTAGACATCACAGAATCACAGAATCATAGAACTGTAGGGGTTGGAAGGGCCCTCTGAAGACCTCCATCCAGTCCAACCCCCCTGCTAAAGCAGGTGCCCCCAGAGCAGGGTGCACAGGAACGTGTCCAGGCAGGTTTTGAATATCTCCAGAGAAGGAGACTCCATGACCTCTCTGGGCAGCCTGTTCCAGTGCTCTGTCACCCTCACAGTAAAGAAGTTCTTCCTCATGTTCAGGTGGAAATGCCTGTGCTCCAGTTTGTGACCAGCATTGCCCCTTGTCCTGTTGCTGGGCTCCACTGAAAAGAATCTGGCCCCATCCTCTTGACAACCGCCCTTTACATATTTATAAGCATTGATCAGATCCCCTCTCAGTCTTCTCTTCTCCAGGCTAAACAGACCCAGGGCACTCAGCCTTTCCTCATACAAGAGATGCTCCACTCCCCTAATCAACTTCGTGGCCCTCCGCTGGACTCTCTCCAGTAGTTCCCTGTCTCTCTT